>CAUYUJ010005054.1:0-2500 GCA_963575745.1 Prorocentrum cordatum | reverse complement strand
TCACGGAGCGCCCGCTGGCAATGTGAGAGGCCGATCGGCCTGCCACATGTTGTGGACGTGCTGCCACACTGAAACGGCAGTACTCCCCCATGGCCCAATCAGAGGCATGGGACGTGTAAGAACCCTATTGGTTGCCAACTCGCCCCAAGAAGCACTATACCGCACAGTGTAAAAACAGAACGGTGAGCCTGACAAGGAATCAGCCTTCGCCCATGAATCAGGTCCAAAGTCTGATAACCATAAGCGCGGTGCTGAAGCGAAAGCGCGATTACGAAAGCCGTCCCCCATCGGTGTAACTTCTGAACTCCACAGGCAGCAGGAACATGAGCTGTGGGGGAGGGAATCCAAATGAATAAGATCGCCCATGCAGTGAAACATCAAACTACAACCCGAATCAGATGTGAAACCACGGGCGCTCAGATCTATGATGTGCTGGAAAATGTCGTGGGGATGCAGCCGGGTCGCGTGCGAGAGGACGTGCTCGAGGGCAGGAGACACTTCTCCCCAGGGGCAAGAGCGTAACAAACCCAGGGGACATTGAGGGGAACTAGGTTTAGGTCGGGCATGTCCCCCTACAGGCGGATTTTGGACCAGAAACAATAAGAACCCAAAATAATACCCCAATAATGCGTAAACATTGTCAAAACATCGTCCCCTGACTATTTTTGAATATTCCCCCTGTAGAGGGACAGGCCCGACTTAAAGCTAGGAGACCATGATGGCCCCTCTGACCTTCACTGGTCGACCAAGGGCTGCACGCTTACTGAAACCACGTTTGAAAAACAACAACAAAAAAGCACGCCAATAACCCGCGTGGCTTTCCCGAAAACAGAAATCGCCCTGCCCACACTCCTGGCGGTGCGACGAGGGAGGCTCCCTAGAATTATGTTGCTCCCATCGTACTTAAGGACCACATCCTAGTAACAATATCGAGCACCCGGAAAAGTGTCGGAGCAGTGTCGAAACAGTGTCGGACTGCGCCCGAAGCAACACAGGGAGCGGTGGACTTGGGTCCCAGGGGGCCCGAATATATCCAAGATTCACCGCCTGCCGAGGCCCCCGAAGATCGACCCCCAAGGGGAGCACAGCGCGGACGACGACGACGACGCCGACGCCGACGACGACGACGACGACGACGACGACGACGACGACGACGACGACGACGACGACGGCGGCGGCGGCGGCGGCGACGAAGCGTCGTCGTCGTCGTCGCCTCTGTCGTGACCGCTTTCTCCGCAGTCGCCGCCGTCGCAGCGGAGGAGCCCGACACTGCCCGCAGCGCTGGCCGCCGCCTCCGCCGCCGCCGGGGGCGGCCGCAGCAGAGGCGGCGGCGCGGCGCCCGCGTCTCGGCGCTTCGCGGCGGGGCGGCGGGCTGGGCGCTGCCGTGGAGGCGACCCCCCGCGGAGCTGACGTTGCCGCAGGGCTCTCCACAGGGCGGACTCGGCCGCCCTGCTGCGCAGGGCGAGCGGAGCAACGTGGCGTGACGACACCGACTGGGCCCAACACGTAACTGACTGGCGCGATTCGTCCGCCGAAGCGTGGGCTCGGCACGCGTTGGCCCACGTTCTGGCGGACGAACCGCGCCAGTCAGTTGCGTGTGGGGCCCAGTCGGTGTCGTCACGCTACGTTCCTCGCGTTGCGTAGCAGGGCAACTGAGATCCGAAGAAAATGCCAGAGCCCCAGACCCGATTTTTCTGCGTGATGTTCCGAGCGGGATCGACCTGTGAGACCTCCGAGCCCGACAGAACGCGGAAACGCTCGTGGTGAAAACATGCAGCGCCAGTCTCCGTGGATGCCCTGCGACAAGGCCTCCTCGAGCGGGACGCGGCCTCTGCGGAGCGCGAGGGCGCGGGAGCGCCTCGCGCGGCCCGCGCGCGCATGCTCACGCGCTCGCCTCCTCCCGGGCCCGGGCAGCCGCCAAGCGCGTGTGCAGCTCCGCGATCTCCTCCTGCTCGTTGATCTCGTGGCGCTTGAACCCGCACCTCTCCAGACATCTCCGAGGTCTCGGACATTCTCGGAGGTGGCCAGTTGTCGTTTCCGGCCTCCAGCGGCTCTCAACGGGCCCCAGGACCGCCAACAAGAACGACTCGGGACGAAAAGCGGGCCCCCGGCGAGAGGGGGCCGTCTGGGGCCGTCTTGCCAAGACGGCCCCAAGAGGGCACAAAGACGACCCAAGAGGCCTCCAAGACGCCCAAGATGGCCTCTAAGATGGCCCTGGAGCACCCAAGGGCCCCAAGTCGGCCCAGAAAGGCCCCACAAACAGCTTCCGACGGCGTCAGACGGGCCAGGACCCCAACAAGATGGCCGAAGTTGGCTCGCAGCTGGCTCAAGACGGCCCAAGAGGCCTCCAAGAGGTCCTCCAGGAGGGTCCGAAGAGGCCAAAATCATTGATGTTCCTGAGATTTTTGAAGGATTTTCGCATTCGCTTCTTCTTGGCTTCCCGACGACCCAAGACGGCCCACGAGGCCCCCAAGATCGCCCCCACAGCGCCCAAGAGGCC
>CAUYUJ010005053.1:47141-64515 GCA_963575745.1 Prorocentrum cordatum | reverse complement strand
AGCTACGTGAGCTGATTCTCAACGCCCCCCTTTGCTATCCCCCCCTTTCGCCTGGCCCGAAAGTCGGGGGCGGGCAAGAGGGGGGTGATGACGCAGGGCTGTGGAGGGCGATCAGTGGAGGGGGAGCAGGCTGCCAAATAGTGCCCAGATGTCTAAAGTATGTGTTGAACATGCTTTGCACATATAAAAAACACATGCTTTAAACATGTCTAGAACATGCTTCCTCGACATTATGAACACATCTTTAGTTCAATGATATGACTGTTAGGGTGCCCTTTGTCATGGCATCCACAAGCGTAGGGGGGGTTCTCATGGCGTGGGCCAGGATATCTCCCGAGATTTCATCCGAGTATCTTCTTTGGGTGGAGGGCAGAGGGTGACATCTGAAATGCCGTTTCGATGGATATTCGGGGCTTGAGTTTGCAAAAGGTGACTCACAAAACTGATTTTTTTCGAGGTGCAACAGCCCATATGGATTGCACCCTGAGCCCTCCAACCTAAGAAAATGCTCAGTTCATGGCGCCTCTTCTTATTTCATTACGTTGCTGGCCCCCCCCTGGGCCGCGCACACACCGCTGGCCATGATCTGCACCCCCCCTCTTGGACGCCCCCCTCTTGGCCGCCCCCGACCAAGAGAGGGAAGTGGAAGCGGACGCGAGGGGATGCATGGATGGATGCGTGGGTGGGAGCCTGGATCTAGGCTTAGGTCGGGCATGTCCCCCTACAGGCGAGTTGTGGAAGAGCATGAAAAATAGTCCCATGGTCAAAATAGTCAAAAATCGCCCCCATATGATTTTTTGACTATTTGTGAACCTTCCTGCTGTAGAGGGACGCGCCCGACTTAAATCTAGGTCTCCCAGATGGGGTCCGAGCAGACGGTGTCGGAGGGTGTGGCCGCATCGCCGATGCATCGGCGATGCGGCTCGATGCGGAGCCCGATCTCCTCCACGCCGACGTCGCCGGTGCATCGCCGAGGTGTCGCCGATGCGGCGCGATGCTCCGTCCCCGTTCTTGGGGGCCCCACTCGGAGGCCCTCGGCGTGACGGGCCCTGCCTCCTCCTCTGCCTCCGTTTCTGGGTCTTCGCCCCCCCTCGCCCCCCCCCCCCCCACCCCACGTGGCCGCGGCTGGGCGCGGCTCGCAGAGCGGCTCATGATGGTGCAACGGAGGGGGGCCCGGGGATGGGTCTTTTGAGCGGGTGGTCGCTGGAGGGGGAGGGAGGAGCTTGGCAGCGCTCGGACGTGTGCACTCTTTCTCGGCGGGGATTATGAAGGGCGCCATGGCTACATCCCAGGGTATTTCCGACGCGGATGCCCGCGTCAGGAACACGCGCGCGATTTCGAAGGGTCATCCTGCGACAAGACCACGCACGGAACCGAGAAAAGCACAGGGAATGGACGTCCGAGCGACGGGGAGGGAGGGGAGGCACGGACGCGGGGGCATGGAGAGGGGGCGGGGGCAGTGGCAGACAGTGGGAGTGGAGGGGGTGGGGAGGGGAGGTGGAGGGGTCGGTCGGGCCGACGCCAGTGAGCGCCCCGGGTGTCGCGGCTTCGAACGCCCCAGGCTGGGCATCGTTGGCGGCACTGCCCCAGGTCGCCTCGCGATGCCCTCTCCAACTGTCCCATCCTGCGGCGTTCATCGGTGCGGCCGCGCTCACGCGTTCAGGCCGATGCAAGCGCGCAGGTCTTCCAGGAGCCAAGCCTGCGCGACACTCCCAAGGCAGGGCCTTCTGGAGGCCCGCCGGCCGCTTCTGCGCGCAGCTCCCGCGGCGGCAGCACAACGCCCACCGGCCTGATCGCCACAGGACGTGGCCCATGTTCGTCACGAGCCGCGCCCCAAGGGACACATGACCGCACCGGCGCTCGTCCGCCAGTGCCTGCCTGCCAGGCCAGCGCTTGCAGCAGCGCGCGGCGATCCCGGTCCTTTCCCCGCCCGCGCCCAGTCTCGTGGCCCAGGCCCTCGTCCGCCAGCGCCACGCCCGCGTGCGCTCGGGGCCCCTCGCGGCGCGGCTGCGGGTGGACGTCCGACCACCTCGTCGTGCTCGGCGGAGGCCCCCGTGGCCAGCTCCGCTTGGAGGCCCAGACGTGCGACGTCCTGATTTTTTGAAATACGGGGCCCCCACCCTCCTCCTCCTCCTCCTCCTCCTTCTCCTCCTCCCCCTCCCCCTCCACCGCACCCACCCCCTCCCCCTCACCCCCTCCCCCCCCCACCATTCCCCCTCCCAGAAGTCCCGACCTTTTCCCCGAGGCCGGTTTTTCGTCCCGAGTCGTTTTCTGACGGTCCCCGGGCCCGGCGAGGGCCCCCCGAGGCCGAAAACGGCGCAAAAGCCTCCCGTCCTGATTTTCTGACGACGCGATCACGCCTGGGCCTGGAAGCCCTGCGCGAAGCATACCTCCGCCGCCTCTTCCCTGCACGCCTAGTGCGCAAGAAGCTACCTTTGTGCAAGTGCGACGTGCTGCTGCCACACCCCCCGAAGTGCCCCAACGCTAGTACAGCCGTGCCGCCTGTCGAGAGCGGCGCCTCTGGAGCAGCTTCCCGGAGGCCCCCAGAGCCCCCCCCGGAGGGGGCCCATAGCCGCCTCAAGGTACGTCAGAGGCCCGAGATGCCCAACAAGAGGACCCAGAGCCGCCACATGCTCCCAGGTAAGCCTACGATGCAACCGACGCGGCCAAGCATGCTCTCGGATGTCGCGGGAGGCTCCCGCTCCCCCCCCCCCACGAGTCGACGCCAAGAGGCTTCAAGATGAGGCCTCGAGAGGCCCCTCGCACTCTCTAGCGGCATACTCTTTAGCGTCATCACATGTGCAGGAGCTTCTGATCAGCCTCGTGCCCGCATGGGATGATGATGATGCTGCTGCTGCTGATGATGATGATGATGATGATTATGACGATGATGATGCTGATGATTATGAAGATGATGGTGGTGATGATGATGATGTTGATGATGATGATGCTGATGATTATGATGATGATGCTCCAGCTGCTGCTGCTGATGATGATGCTGATGATGATGATGCTGATGATGAGGATGATGATGATGGTGCTGTTGCTGATGATGATGCTGATGTTCATGACGACCATACTGATGAGGGTGATGATGATGATGATGGTGGTGGTGATGATGATGATGATTATGGTGATGATGCTGATGATGATGCTGATGCTCATGATGATGACGATTGTGATGATGATGACGATGATGATGATGCTGATGATGCTGATGATGCTGATGATGCTGATGCTGATGTTGCTGTTGATGATGATGCTGATGATGATGACGATGGTGATGTTGCGTCTGCTGTTGAGAAGGAGGAGGAGGAGGAGGAGGACAAGGAGATAGAGGACAGGAGGGAGGAGGAGGGAGGAGGGAGGAGACGGAGAAGGAGGAGGGAGGAGGTAGGAGGGAGGAGGGACGAGGGGGGAGGGATGAAGGAGGAGGAGGAGGAGGAGGAGGAGGAGGAGGAGGAGGGGAGGATGGGAATGAGGAGGGGATGGTTGATGAGGAGGGTTTGAGGGGAGAAGAGAGGAGTGGCGGAGGAAAAGGGGCGAGGGAGAACGCGTACCATGTAGGGTGGATGAGAAGGTAACAGGATTGGATGATGATGAAGCAAGTAATGGACGAATAGGAGGATGATGAAGAGGAAGAGGTGGAAGAGGAAGAGGTGGCTTGAGGAGGAGCAGGAGGAGAAGGAGGAGGGAGAGGAGGATAGGGCTGTTGTTGTTGTTGTTGGCGATGGGGGTGCTGGTGGTGATGATGCGTATGATGGTCATTTGGGTGATGCGATGATGATGTTTTTGTGCTAACGATGGTGATGCTGATGTCGATGGTGATGGTACCAGCGACCATGTTGATGATGATGCTGATGAGGCTGATATGACGATGACGATGATGTTGCTATTGATGATGACGATGCCGATGCTGATAGTGATGGTGATGATGATGCTGGCGATTGATGATGGTGATGTTGACGGTGGTGGTGGTGACTGTGATGCTGGCGATTCTGCTTCGGATGATTCTGCTGCAGCTGTTGATTACGGGGAGTGGGATTGGGTATATGACTGAAGCGACGAACCCGACGACGAAGATGATGCTGATGCTGATGATGAAGTTGTTGCTGAGGATGATGTCGATGCTGATGATGATGCTGATGTTGATGTTCATGCTAATGTTGATGCTGATAATCATGGCGTTGCTGATGTCGGTGGTGCTGGCGATGACGGCGACGCCGATGATGATGTTGGGTAGGACGATGGTGATGTTGATTATCATGATGACGCTGATGACGACGATGATGACGATGATGACTATGACGATGCTGATGCTAGATGGGGAAGAGGATGCTGCAGCTGATGATGTTGAAGCTGATTAGGAGGCTTACGACTATGACAACGATGATGAGGTTGATGAGGTTTGCTGGTGGTGACGACGATGCTCATTATGAAACTGCTGATGATTCTGATGATGCTCAGGGTGATGATGCTAATATCGATGACGATGGTGATGCTGCTGATGATGATGACGACGCTGATGATGCTGATGCTGTTCATACTGATGCTGTTGATTGTGGCGATGACGACGATGATGATGGTGATGGTGGTAGTGATGAGGGTGCAGATTATGATGATTATGAGAAGATGCTGGCGCTGATGATGATGACGATGATGTTGATGATGATGATGCCGACGATGCCGACGACCGCGCCGATGACGCTGCTGATGTTGGTGGTGATGGTGAGGTGGTTGACGGTGCTGCTGATGATCTTGATGATGATGTTGATGCAGGTGCTCATGCGGATGATTGTGAAGGTGCCGATTGTTATGGTGATGATGATGACAATGATGATGATGTTTACGATGATGGCGACGATAACAACAATACTGCGATGATCATGGTAGTGCGATGGTGATTACACTGATGGTAGCGATCGTGATTGTGATGATGTTTATGAGGATGGTGATGATGATGATGACGATGCTGGTGATGATGCTGATTGAGCTGATGGTGGTGGTGGTGATGATGATGATGCGGTCGCTGCTGTTGATGATGGGGGTGATCGTGTTGATACTGTTCGCGATTGTGATGATGGTGGTGGTGGTGGTGGTGGTCATGCAGATTGCTGTGTTGATGGTCATGGTGGTGACTCCGATGCAGCACGTGATGATTATGATGTGGATGATGATGATGCTGATGATGATGATGATGATGACGATGATGATGATGATGTTGATGATGATGATGATGATGATGTGGATGATGATGATGATGCTGCTGCTGATGATGATGATGATGATGCTGATGCTGATGATGATGATGCTGATGATGATGATGCTGATGATGATGATGATGATGATGATGATGATGATGTGGGTGAAGCTGCTACGGCTGCTGATGATGATGACGGTGATGTTGTACATATAACTATGGCGATGGTGATGTCGATTACGAGTATTTTAACTGTAATACTTCTGGTTACGCTGCTGATGGTGCTACGGCTGCTGTTGTTGCTGAAGGCTTCGGCGTTGGTTTTGATGATGATGATGATGATGCTGATGATGATGCTGATGATGATGATGATGCGGATGTTGCTGGTGTTGGTGAGGTTGGTGATGCTGGACACGAAGATGGTGTTGATGATGGCACTGTTGATGATGCTGCTGGTGATGCTCATTGTGCTGATGCTTATGGTGGCGATGATGCTGATACTGATGCTGTCGATGATGATGCTGGTGCTGATGCTGATGCTGATGACCATGCTGCTGATGATGCTGATGACGATGACGATGACGATGACGAGGACGACGACGATGATGATGCTGACGACGATGATGATGCTGCTGATGATGGTATGCTGACGGTGATGATGACGATGTTCATTGATGATGATGACGATGCCGATGCTGATGCTGCAGCTGCTGATGATGATGTTGACGGTGATGGGGATGATGGTGATGCTGATGATGATGATGATGCTGCTGATGCTGGTGATGCTGATGACGATTATGATGCTGAGGCTGCTGCTGCTGATGATGATGATGCTGGTGCTGCTGATGCTGCTGCTGCTGTGCTGATGACGCGGCTGCTGATGATTCTGATGATGACGATGATTCTGATGATGACGATGATGATGATGATGCTGCTGATGGTACTGATGCTAATGATGATAATGATGATGATGCTGATGATGATGATGATGATGAGGATGAGGATGAGGCTGATGATGAGGATGAGGACGAGGATGGGCATGATGACGATGTTGATCATAATGGCGATGATGACGAGGAGGATGCTGCTGCTGGGGAGAAGGGGGAGCAGGAGGAGGAGGAGGAGGAGGAGGCAGTGAGAGAGGGTGGGAAGGAGGGATGGTCATGGTGATGATGAGGATGCAGGTGGTGATGTTGAGGGGGAGGGGGAGGAGGAGGAGTGGGATGAGGAGGGGGAGGAGGAAGGCGGGAGAGGAGACAAGGAGGAGGAGCAGGAGGAGGATGTGAAGGTAAGGGGGAGGAGGCAGGAGAGGAGGAGGTAGGCAGGAGGAGGAGGAGGAGGAGGAGGAGGAGGAGGACCAGTGGAAACCCAAGAGTCATCAATGATGTTGGAAGAAGCCCTCCCTCCAAGCTCCCTCTTCATAGGCCCCTACAACGGTTCATCTTCACTGAGGGAACTGCCTCGTTGGAAGGCAACCGTTTGAAGACCCTGAAGCATGCCAAAACATTGTTCCGGGGATTCCAACGCCACGGATCAACCCGACTGTTGCGCCTTGACGATCTTGAATCGTGCCAGAACGCCGCTCCTGGGACTTCAGCACTTCGAACCAGCGCAACTGTTGCAACCTCATAATAGAGAATCCTTCCAAAACGCCGTGTCTGGTTTGCTGATCCTGCGAATCCGTGAAACCCTGTCAAATTTATAACAGCGAATGTGCGCGACGCTAAGGCGAGAGACACATTACAACAATGAGCCGCCCTCAATATGTGAAGCTTGTGCAATTGCTTAAGACGAATGTGCACAGCGCTTAGGCGAGAGCCACATTTTGAAAACGGCCCGCCCTCAATCCATGAACATCTTTCGTATGTTTAAGCCGGATGTGCTCGGTCTAAGGCGAGAGCCACAGTTTGAAAACCATTTGCCCTCAACCCGTGAACCCATGCAATTTTTTAGGACGAATGTGCGCGGCGCTAAGGTGAGAACCACGTAACCACATGTTGAACATGACCCGCCCTCAACCCGTGAAACTCTTTCAAATGTTTAGACCGAATGTGCGCGGAGCTTAGGCGAGAACCACCTGTTGAAAATGACCCGCCCTCCATCTGTGAAACTGTTGTCATATTTTTGCTTCAGGGTCATAAATGGTCAGGAAATCTCAGGCGAAACGCCCTGCCCGCCCTCAAAAACTGGCCTCGAGGCGCAACATGGAGAAGTTATTTATAAGGAAAAGGAATGGAGGAGGAGAAGGAGGAGGAGGAGGAGGAGCAGGAGCAGGAGGAGGAGGAGGAGGAGGATGAGGGAGGAGAACGAGCAGGAGGAGAGTACGGGGAGGGAGGGACAGAGGCGGAGGCGGCATGGAGTGAGGACCACCAAGGACGAGCGAGAATAATGGAGGGAAGAGGGAGGGATGGGGGGAGCTGGGAGGAGGCATTGTGGACATGGAGGAGGAGGAGGAGCAGGAGGAGGAAGAGGAGGAGGAGGCTGAGAAGGAGGATGAGGAGGAGGAGGTAAGATGAGGGATACAACGATAAGGAGGAGGCAGAGGAGGAGGAGGAGGAGGAGGAGGAGGAGGAGGAGGAGGAAGGAAGGAAGAGAGGACGAGTGATTAGAGAGGGAGGGGATCGGGGGGGAAGCATGGCTGGCTGGCGCGAGGTGGCTCATGGACACGATGACATTCTGCGAGGCTCATGCGGCGCGGGCGCCGCGGGGAGCGCACTGCGAAGGACAAGCGAGAGTCTGGGACTTGGGAAGGAAGGGGCCGTGGGGAAGATAGGGCCCGTAGGGAGTTCCGCCGAAGGTCCCAGTGGCGGCCCCGCCGCTTTGCGGCGCACCCCTCACACGTTTCGTGGCCCCATAGTGTGTTCCGCTAAAAGCCCCAGTGGCAGCGCCCACATGGCGGCCCCGCCCCGGTTTGGCGCACCCTTCGCATGCTTCATGGCCCCATGAGGAGATGTCCTCTTGCCTCTCCTCTGCCAGGGAGCACTGCGCCTGACGATTGCCCTGTCGCTGCTGGTTTCGCTCGATGCAGGCTGTGCTCAGTACGGCTTGGCCCGCTCCCCAGTTCCCCCTGCCCACCGCCGCTTGGCCCTGCCCTGGCTCCCTGGGTGCTCTCACTCGGTGACCACACGTGAACCCTACCCCCACCCCCCAGGATTTCTAGGGAGGGGTGGGGGGGTGGGGTGTGTGGCGCGAAGTGAACCCCCACCCTCTCTTAGAAACCTTGGTTCGGATGCAACTCCTGGGAAGTCAACTTCTGATTTTGCCCTGGTCCGAAATCCGGCTTAATCGGCTTAATCCGGTTTAATCCCGCTTAATCCCGTTTAATATTGCTTGATCCGGCTTTGTCCCGCTTAATCCGAGGCCCACTCCGGCGTAACAGCTCCCAAATGGGGCTTAATCCTCCTTAACCTTTCCGACGAAACCCTCCCAGCATTTGCCTCCCAACCTTGGGGGGAAGGGGCAGGGCTCACATGTGGTCGCCTACTCAGGCTCGCTGTCGACGCCCAGGAGAGACACGGGCCTCGGCTGGCACCGGGAGGGCGGACCCGCGCCACAGGGCGGCAGAAGGGGGGCGAGGGCACGAGGGGGGATGGAGTGAGAGGGGGATCCTCCTCCTCCTCCTCCTCCCTCTCCTCCTCCTCCTCCTTCGCCTCCTCCTCCTCCTCCTCCTTCTCCTCCTCGTCCTCCTCCCCTTTGCCGATTGCGTATATGGTGGAGGCACGAGTGAGGAGGGGTTGGGGGTCGGAACTCGATGTTGTGTTGGAGCTCTTGGCTTTGAAGATTCATTACTGGACGGGCCGTCGCAGATGTGGAGGTCACACGCGCCAGCCGACCTCGGCGGTGGTGGGCCGACGGAGCTACTAGCCCACGGGGCCAGTGGATGACAACAACACGTGGCTAGTTCCCCCGGGCCCGAAATTGCTAGACTTGCACGGTCTGCAGGTGACCCGGAAAACGTTTCCCGCAGCTTGGTCCTCAGGTGACCAGAATGCGTTTCCCGCATTTCGGTCCTCAGGTGACCAGAAGCCGTTTCCCGAAGTGTTCTTTTCAGGTGGCCGGCATCTTTGTAATTTTTCCCTGCATTTTGGCGGGGGACACTCTGGCGTCCACCCAGGATGGGCCATGATGCATGCGTTATCTCACAGAGTGGGATCAGGCATCCCCGAGCCGAAGCACGAGCATGCTTTCCCAGGGGCCCGAGCCAGGGCGAAAGCAGCAGCAGCGGTCAGCGTGATATCGGTCGTCACCTCAGAGAGGGCCTTCCGGAGCCAAGTTCGGCAGGCCGCGGAGGGTGCTGTTATCCACGGCCTCTCAGGGTAAATCTGAGAGGGCACCCTGCCTGCCGCGCATCGTTGTTTTTTTCAACTGCAGTGCCCCTCCCTGGGTCTTGGCTCCCAGGCTACTGCAGCAACGGCTCCCGCCTGATACCTCCTCGTAGTTGATATGGAATCGCGCTTTTGCTCGACACGTCTTTGCAACTTACTTAGGAGTCGCGCTCGATCTGGACCCCCTGTCGGCTTGCTCAGGCGCTGCGCTCTCGGTTTCGCGCTCTCGCACGAGACGTCCTCACACATTACTCAGGAATCGTGCTCTCGGCTAGGCTTCTTCACTACGTTCAGGAGGGAGCAAAACACACACAGACACAATTCATCGTCGATCTCCTAGACAAGATGGTAAACTGTGGGAAGTGGGGGGAAGACGACAATCCCCAACATATGGAAAGTATGGGAAATATGGGGGATCCTGGGATCTGTGTGTACTTATTTGTGTGTCCCTAGGCCCCTTCACTGCTTACCAGGTTCGCTCCCATGCCCCGCCCGCCCGTGACGGCCCGCCCGCCCGAGATGATCCACCCGTCGGGGCCCGCCCGCCCGACCCGCCGGTCAGGGGTCCGACCCTTCGCTGGTTCGGAAGCCCCCACGCTCGCTTCGACACACAGTCGGTGCGCTGAAGAAGGAACCCTTCTCATTGGTGGGGGGGGCTCGGTGTTCTTTCCTTGTTGCGCAGCTTGCCGACGGTTTTCTTTAGGGCTTCGATGGGAGATCGAGGTTTAACTTGCGGAGAAGAGGGGCCTCGTTTCTTATATAGGGTTCCTTGGGTTAAAGCCTCGACTGTATGGGGCGTTGAAAAAAGGGCCCTGCGTGCGGGAGTGGAAGGAGTTGTCATCTCTTCCGCGGCGGAAGGCGGCGGAAGGTCGGCGGAAGGCGGCGGAAGCAAAATGAGGCCGGCTTCGCCTGCGGAGGGCCGGCGGAAGGCGGCGGAAGTGCGGAAACCGGTTGAAGGGGGCGGAAGGGAAGAACACGACCCGAGAGATGACAACGCTTTTGGGTTCAGGGGCTTCCGAGATCGCCTCTGTATGTCCCGCCCGCCCCACCCGCCCACCAGTCTGAACGAACGAAATGGTCACGGAAAGAATGGGTACAATGCCCAACAGCAGTTTCTGTTCATTTTGAACAGGACTCGCTGTCCACGCCGCCGCGGCCTGTGTCCATTCGAGACAGAGGGCCGCCTGCCCAACAGCGTCCGCTGTTGGTTTTTGGGACAGCATTTGTTGTTGGGCATTGTACCCATTCTTTCCTTACCCATTTCGGGCGTCCAAAACCCGAGAGATGACAACGCTTTTGGGTTCAGGGGCTTCCGAGATCGCCTCTATACTTGGCATCGCTCGGACGTGTGTATTTTTCCTTCGGCGAGGACCATCGAGGAGCATCCTTGATCATTTGGCGAAAAAGCCACGCACGGAACCGAAAAAAGCACAGGGAATGGACGTCCGAGCGATGGCCTCTATATGTGCCACCCATTTCGGGCGTCCAAAACCAGGGTCCGCCCGCCCGGCTCGCCCGTGGCGTCCGCCCACGCGCCCAACCCTGCTAGGGGGGTCCGCCTGCCGATCCCCCCGTTGCTCGCTCCTGCCCCCCCTCCTCATGCCATGTCTTTCTGTCGTCCTCGGCTGTCACATCTCCCTCTCCCCCCTTCCCTTCTCGGTTCCTCCTCCCTTCCTCGCTCCTTTATTTATATATATATACACAACAAATGTCCATTCCCTTCCTAGTTTAGCTTTTTATATCGAAATGTCCCCTTCTCTTCCTAGCTTACGTAGGGGCTGCGCCAACTACACGTGGCAGGCAAGAGACAGATGCCTCCCAGGGGGGGGGGTGCGATCGAGGACGGAGAGGGTGGGTATCAAGGGCTTGGGGGTATGCATGTTGAGTTTCACGCGAGCAGCGAGGTGCGAGCAGTCTTAACATGCTTTTAGTTTCCCCCTAAGCCCTCCTGTGTGATGGGCCCTCGGTTTGAATTCGCAGCGCCGCGCTCCATCTCACCTTCCCTCCTCCCATCCTCTCTTCTGCCTCCTCATCCGTGGCATCAGCATCATCATCGTCGTCAGCATCATCAGCATCATCATCATCATTACCATCACAGGCATCAGCATCAGCATCAGCATCAGCATCAGCATCTTCATCATCGCCGTCGTCGTAATCGGTTTCATCGCCACCATCATCATAATCATCATCATCATCATCATCATCATCATCATCGTCATCATCATCACCATCATCACCATCAGTAGCATCATCATCGTCATCATCATCAGCAGCGTCATCCACCATCGTTATCATCACCTCAGTCACCATCGCCACCATCATCGCTTTTAACATCATCATTCTCATCATCGATGTCGTCGTCGCCGTCGTCGCCGTCATCATCGTCATCATCATCACCATTATCGTCGCCATCATCACTATCATCACCATCAGCGTCTTCATCTTCATCTTCATCGGCATCGGCATCATTTTCACCACCACCATCATCGTCGTCGTCTGACTTTATGCCCCTCATCACTATCACCATCTTCATTCTCATCTCAGTTCTGGCGTACCCCTCACACGTGTCGTGGCCCCTCCATGTGGAGCTCTCCCGAAAGCCCCAGTGGCTGGGTTCACATGGTGGCCCGCCCTATTTCGGCACACCGCCCGCACGTTTCGTGGCAGGGAGATCCACCAAATGCCCCAGTGGCAGGTTTGGCACGGTGCCCCGCCCCATTTCGGCACACCCCTTCCACGTTTCGTGGTACCCTACGGAGTTCCACCAGAGGTTCCAGGGAGGAGGAGGAGGAGGAGGAGGAGGAGGAGGAGGAGGAGGAGGAGGAGGAGGAGGGGGTGGAGGAGGAGGAGGTGGAGGAGGAGAGAAGGAGGAGGAGGAGAGGAGGAGGAAGGAGGAGGAGGAGGAGGAGGAGGAGGGAGGGGTGGAGGTGGAGGAGGAGGATGGAGGAGGAGGAGGAGGAGGAGGAGGAGGAGCAGGAGCAGGAGCAGGAGGAGGAGGAGGAGGAGGAGGAGGAGGAGGAGGCAGTGGCAGGGCTCGCCTGCTCCCCCGCCCCATTTCGGCACGTCCTTCACGCTTCGTGGCCTCGCAGGGCGGCCCAGTGGCTGGGTTCACGTGGTGTCCCGCCTCATCTTGGCACATCCTTCACGCGACGATTCGATGCGTAGCCCCCTAGGGAGCTCCACCGAAGGCCCCAGTGGCTGAGTTCACGCGGTGACCTTCTCCATTTTGGCAGACCCCTAACACGTTGCGGGACCCAACTGGGTGCGCCCGTGTGGCTGGGGTCGCACGGTGACTCGCCTCATTCTGGCAGACCCCTCGGACGTTTAGTAGTCCCATATGGAGTTCCACCGAAGGGCCCACCGACTGGGTTCACATGGTGACCCGCCACATTTCGGCACACACGCACACACACTTCACACAGGTTTCGCGGCCTTGGAGCTCCACCGAAGGGTCCAGTGGCTGGGTTCACACGATGCCTCGCCGAGTTTCGGCAGAGCCCTCACACGCGCTTCGTGGCCGCATGTTGAGCTCCAGCCAGCGCTCCAGTGGCTGCGTTCGCATGGCTTCGCCCCGCCCCATATCGGCATACCTAGGGGAACGAATATTGACATAAACATACAAACTCGGAGGTCCGCGCGGAGTTCTCGGATCCGCGCTGGACCCCCCCGGCGGCGCCTACGGCGCCGATCCGAGAAATCCGCGCGGACCTCCGAGTTTGTATGTTTATGTCAAACTTCGTTCCCCGAATACCTCTCACACTCTTCGTGGTCCCTTCTGTATGCGGTTTGAAATGAGTCGCGAGAGAGTGCTTGCGTGATCGGGGAGCGCCGAGTGCGGTCTGACGTTCTCCGGCTGAGTGCGCTCCGGAGTTTTGCGGATCTCTCGGTCTGTTTTTGCGTGCAGTGGAGGCCCATGCCAAGAATCACCTGCTTGCCTCCAGGGTGCCCTGGGTTTCTTGGGTTTCGATGATTTTGCTACGGAAAGCGCGACCTGCCCACACAAGAGATCAATGGACGTCCTGGAGTCTCAGGATTGGGTGCCTTGTGGAAGGTTTCTTGTGGACTGGCCTCCACTGTACTGAACGGTCATGTTTAGATCAAGTTGGGAGGAAAAAGCACCCCGACCCGACGATTGATGTTTGCTAAACGGCCCTGGGCGTTTACTAAACAGCCCCGCCCCGTTCGATTTCTTCCTTGGGCGCGTTTACGAAACGGCTTCACTTGTCGGGGTGATTTCTGGGTGCGGATTTGTTGCCCCTCCATTCGAGTCGCCATGTGTTCAGAAAAGGTGGGGGCCCCGTTTTTTTTGGGGGGGGGAGCAGGGGGGTGGGTGGAAGGGGGTAGGAGGGAGAGGGAAGGGGGGTCCTCTGTGGCACGCCTGGCCCCAGGGCCCCCTCGGTTCTCATGGGGACCGTGCTGGGCTGCCCTGGCAGCGCCTTTGGCCGTCTGGGCCCTGCCGTGCCACCGAGGGGCTCCCGTCGGCCGTCTTGGGAAGTTCTTTTGCACCTCTTGGGCTTGTGCATGGCACTCTTAGATGTTGTTAGTGCCCGAATACTCCGGGGAGGCCGAACCAAGCAACGACTGCAGATTGCCTTCCGAATTTTGGCAGTCATTGGCTTCTTCCTGGGTCGGTCAGGAGACAACATGCGGCGGGGGCCTTGGTTACGGGAACGCGCCTGGGTTGCTTCAGGGGGCGGGGGATTCTCAAGTGGCGGTATGGAGGCATGCCATTTTTCAAAAAATCACACTCTCGCCTCGGCGCAGCGCACATTTTCTCAAAACTGGCATTCTCGCCTCGACGCCGCGCACATTTTTTGGTTGAAAGGGTGTTTGTTTCAGGGGTCGGGTGGTGACGTGTTGTTTGCGGTATTTCTCGTCTCGGCGCAGTATACGCGCTCTGCCCTGAGGACCCCCATTGGCATTGCATTGGCGCGGTTTGGCATTGGATTTGCGTCGCATTGGTATTGCGCTGCATTTCGTCGGCAGTGCGCTGGCCTTGCGCTTGAACTGCGCTGGCGACTTCCGTTGAAACCTCTACAGAAGGAATCCTATGAAACCCGCCATCAGAAGGATTCCTAGTGACCCTCCCCCTGCAAGAGCAATTTATATGGAATCCTGAACCAGAAGGATTCCTATGCTCAACCCCTTTCTCCACGCGCACGCAAAAGGATTCCTAACCAATTCCTCCACTGAAAGATCCCAATCTAAATCATCCACAGACGGGTTCCCAATGACAAACGGGGAACAAACAACATTAATTGCGTCCGCATCGATCGGGATTGGCATGCAACGACCACGTGCTGGCATTGCACTGGCATTGTGCTGGCAATGGCTTGGCACGGACTTGCATAGAACTGGCATGCCAGCGGCTAGTTGAGTTCCTCCACTGAAGGCTCCTACTGAAATCCTCCATTGCAGGATTCCGAGGTCAATCACCCACATGAGGATTTCTATTGAATTATTGAGTATTATAGAAGGCAAACGATTCATTGGTGGCCCTTGACATCGCACTGGCCTTGTGCTGGCAAAGCGCTGGCATAGCACACGCATAGCCTTGGAATTGATTTGGCATTGCATCACTGTTGAGGCATTTCAAAGACGGATACCTAGTGATTTCTTCAGAAGGCTCCCACTGGAATCCTCCATAGCAGGATTCTTAGTTCAATCCTCCACAGAAGGATTACGATTTCAAGCTGCAAAAACAAAGAATTCATTGGTGCTTCATGGCGTTGCATTGGCCTTGCACTGGCAAAGCGCTTGCATAGCACAGGCATTGTCTTGGAATCGACTTGACACTGCATTTCTCTTGACAGCCCCCGCGCAGGGATATCTATTGTATTTATCCGCAGGGGGACTCTTACTGAAACCCTCTATCGTGAGATTCTCAGTTCAATCATCCACGTACGGGTTTCTATTGCAATCTAGAAGGAAAATGGTTCACTGGTGCCTCTTGGCATTGCATGGGCCTTGCGCTGGCAAAGCGCTGGCATAGCACAAGCACTGCCTTGGAATTGATTTGGCACTGCATCCCTCCCGAAGCCCATCATCCAAGGATTTCTATTCAATTCATCCACGGAAGGCTCCAAACGAACTCCTCCATAGCAGCATTTCTGATTCAGTCCTCCACAAGGATTTGTATTGCAACATTAAGAAAACGGTTCATTGTTGCCCCTGGGCATTGTATTGGCCTTGCGCTGACAGGGCGCTGGCATAACACAGGCATTGCCTTCGTACAAGGATTCCTGTTGGATTCCCCCCACATGAGGGCTCCTAGACCCTCTATAGCAGGATTCCTAGTTCAATCATCCACATACGGATTTATATTTGAATCTAGAAGGAAGCATGTTCATTGGTGCCCCTTGGCATTGCATTGGCCTTGCGCTGGCAAAGCGCTGGCACACCACAAGCATTGCCTTGGAGTTGCGGTGGCATGCGTTCCCCTTGAACCCCTGCGTGTAAGGAATCCAACTGAATTCCTCCACAGAAGGTTCGTACTGAAACCCCAAACAAGCAGGATTCCTACTTCAATCATCCACAGACGGATTTCTATTGAACTCTGGAACGAATGTTCACTGGTGCCCCATGGCATTGCATTGGCCTTGCGCTGGCAAAACGCTGGCATAACACACATTGCTTTGGACGTGTATTGTATCACATTCACCTTGAAGCCCTTCATAGAAGGATTCCTACCAACTTTCTCATCATATGGCCCCTACCGAAATCATCCATAACAGGAGTCCTATTCATCATCCACAGCATGAGTTCTGTTGAAACGTAGAAGGGGGAAGAAGGTTCATTCCTTTCGTGTTGGATATCGGTGACTGGGGATTGACATTGCACTGGCCAAGTGCTGGCGTTGTACTGGCATTGTACTGGCGACACGCTGGCACGGTCATGGCGTAGAATTGCATAGCACTGGTGTTCCTTGGCATTGCTAGCAGAGCTAGCGTAGCACTTGCATTCATTAGCATTGCCTTCCTATTGAAACCCTCAACAAACAACGGTTTTGATTGACAACCTTCCACATACTGATTCCTAGTGAACGCCCCCACAACAAGTTAGCATAGCATTGGTGCCCCCTTGGTGTTGCGATGGGCCTGGCACTGGTAAAGCGCTGGCACAGCACTACCAGTGCATTGGCATTGTCTTGGTGTTGCGTTCATATTGAAATTATACAAGCAGTCAACATCGACACCTTCCATACAAGGATTTCTCTTCAAATCCGCCACATAAGGATTCGTATTGAAATCCTACGCAAGAAGGGTTCCCGTTGGAACCATCCACAGCAAGATTCATACAGCATCCTCCGCGCAAGGATTCTTTTGGAAACGCCCGCAGAACGTTTCCGATTGGAATCCTCCGCAGAAGGGTTCCGATTGAAATCCTCCATATAAGGACTTCCATTGAAATCTTCAGGCGGATTTCCATTGAAATCCGCCACATAAGGATCCCTATTGAAGTCCAACAAGAAGGGTTGCTATTGAAATTCCCTCGACAGTGATTCCTACTGAAATCCTCTGCAGAAGGATTCCGATTGAAACCGTCCACAAGGGGAATTTGGTGGGGGGTTGGGGGGGTGGCCCTGGGGGGGGGGGGGCAGAAAAAAAAATCGGTCTGCCCCCCCCCCCTGCGCCGATTTTTTGTTTTTTGCCCCCCCCCCCCCCCCCAAGGGCCACCGCGTGCTGCTCGGGGGGTGGGGGGGTGGGGGGGGGGAGGAGAGAGGGGAGGGGGAGGAGAGAGGGGAGGGGCTACCTCTCTCGCCTGTTTCTCCCTCGCTTCTCCTTCCTCTCTCTCTCTCTCTCTCTCCCGCATAGCTCTCTCTCTCTCTTTCTCTCTATCTCTCCACCGC
>CAUYUJ010005053.1:37141-39641 GCA_963575745.1 Prorocentrum cordatum | reverse complement strand
GATGGGTGGGAGCGGTCGGATGCCCGATCTGGCGCGAGCGCACCCAGCTCGCCCTGATCCCCTCTCCCACCCAGCTTGGCCCGAAGCCCTCCCCTCGGCGAGCACCCCTTCTGAGTGAAACCCGACCCGCTCCTGCGAGGCCGTGCTGGTGCGCCCCCCGTCCCCTCCTCGCACGGCCTCTCTCGCGCGCCAGGCTCCGCGGGCTTTCTTTTTTTCCGGCGTGCCTCGGCCTCGCCACGGCCGTCCGGAAGGGCGGTCCCGCCTCGGCGCCAGCCACGAACACAAGAAAGAAGAAGCCACGATCTTGCCTTCTTGTGGTTGGTCAGAGCCAGGGCTAACTCGGGTTCGTTTTTCGGGAATCCAAGCCCGAGTGTGCCCGGGCCCGAGCTACCCCGGATAACTCGGGCCCCCAGGGCCCCGAATCATCAGGGGTAACTCAGGTCAGGGCTAACTCGGCTTCGTTTTTCGGGAATCCAAGCCCGATTTACCCCGGGCCCGAGTTACCCCGGATAACTCGGTCGCCCAGAGCCCCGAATCATCAGGGGTATCTCGGGCCAGGGCTAACTCGGGTTCGTTTTTCGGGAATCCAAGCCCGAGTGTCCCCGGGCCCGAGCTACCCCGGATAACTCCGGCGCCCAGGGCCCCGAGTCATCAGGGGTAATTCGGGCCAGGGCCAACTCGGGTTCGTTTTTCGGGATTCCCAGCCCGAGTGACCCCGGGCCTGAGTTACCCCAGATAACTCCGGCGCCCAGAGCCCCGACTCATCAGGGGCAACTCGGGTCAGGGCCAACTCGGGTTCGTTTTTCGGGAATCCCAGCGCCCAGAGCCCCGACTCATCAGGGGTAACTCGGGTCAGGGCCAACTCGGGTTCGTCTTTCGGCATTCGAAGCCCGAGTTGCCCCGGGCCCGAGCTGCCCCGGAGAACTCGGGCGCCCAAGAGGTGGGGATGCTGCTTCTCCCCCTTCCGCTGCCGGCGTGCCCTCTCGAGCCTCCGTGGGCATCCGAGCTGAGGCCACCCCCATGGCCCCAGAGAGAGCGGCACTCGCTCCCCACCCGCCCGTGCCGGGGGCCGCTGCACGCAGCGTTCCTGGCGCCGCCCGCTCCCGTTGGTTTCACTCCCTCCTCCTCCTCCTCCTCCTCCCTCCTCCTCCTCCTCCTCCTCCTCCTCCTCCGCCCTCTCCCTGGCTCCTTCCTATCCTCCTCCTCCCCTCCCTCCCTCCTCTCCTCCTCCCTCCCTCCCATCCCTCTCTCCCTCCCTCCCTCCCCTCCCTCCCTCCTCCTCCTCCTCCTCCTCCGCCGCCGCCGCCGCCGCCGCCTCCTCCTCCTCCTCCTCCTCCTCTCCTCCTCCTCCTCCTCCTCCTCCTCTCTAATAGCTCGATCCAAGGGGGGGAGGGTTTCGGATGTCGTTTGCCAAAAAGGCGTGCCTTGCCCTTCCATCTTCTCTTCTCTCCGCCCCTCCCCCCTTCTCGTCCCTGCCTCTTCTGGTCTTCTTCGTCTCCTTTCTCTCTCTCCTCTCCGCTCCTCTTCCTCTCCTCTCCTCTCCTTTCTCCTCCTCCCCTCCCCTCCCCTTCCCCTCCCCGCCCCTCTCCTCTCCCCTCCCCTCCCCTCCCCTCCCCTCCCCTCCCCTCCCCATCCCCTCCCCTCCCCTCCCCTCCCCCCCCTCCCTCGTCCCCTCCCTCCCCTCCCCTCCCTCCTCCTCTGTGTGCCCGACCGTCCGCCTGCGCCGCAGACAGCGGCAACCCGCCCGCGACGACGGGAGAAGTTGAAGCTCGCGGAGGGGCAGCGTACCGGGGCGACGGGGGAGAGAGTAAATCATCGAATGGGAAGACATTGTTTGGCGCTCCGCGCGGATTTCTTGGATGCGCGCCTGGGCCCCACGGCAGCGCCTCCGGCGCCGCACCTGGCGCGCTCCGAATCCAAGAAATCCGCGCGGAGCGCCAACATTTTATGTTTATGTGTTGTTATTTCTTCGTCTTCTGTGTCTTCTTCTTCTTCTTCCTCTTCCTCTTCTTCTTCTTCTTCTTCTTCTAAATAATGCTCGTAGGGTAAGAGCAAACTACGCAGCCCAATCGCCGGTGAGAGCAAGCCGAATAAGATATCCGAGCTTCTCGCGAGTGGGGGTCGTGAGGGTCGTTGCTTTTGACGGATCGAGCGCGCTGGCTGACCGTACTGGGATTTGGCGCTAGAATCTGCGGTTCAGAGATGGAGTCCTGAGGGATGGGGTTCTGAGGACGAGGTGCCTGAAACAACACAAGCGCACCCTTGGAACGCTCCCTAACCTCGGGTCCCCACCCCTCAGGGCCCCGTCTTTGAACCATCGATGAAATCAACGCTGCCCCCCCAGCGACTTCGAAGGGAAAGGCATCTCACCACCACTACCACAGGTAGGACGGGCGAGAAGGGAGGATGGGGATGCCCTCCTCCTTCTCCTCCTTCTCCTCGACTCCTCCTCCTCCTCCTCCTCCTCCTCCTCCTCCTCCTCCTCCGCCTCCGCCTCCGC
>CAUYUJ010005053.1:7500-37041 GCA_963575745.1 Prorocentrum cordatum | reverse complement strand
CCGAGAGGAGCCTCCGGCCGCTCAAAAGCGAGCCCCAGGACCGCCCAAAGGGTCCAAAGAGGGGGAGCTCGACCTCACTGGCCGCGCACTCCGTCCCAGCAGGGACCCCCGAGGCCGCCGGCAGGCCCCCCAGAGGGGCCGCCGAGGAGCCCCGAGAGAGGGGCCCCGAGAGGCTCCCAGCGGGCCCCACGAGGCACCCGAGAAGCCCCAGGACGACCTCAGAACCGAGGCTTGCGCAGTGGATGACTCCTTGGAGAGCTCCGGGGCCGCGACGGCCACCCAGAAGTTCGGCACCGCAGGCGCTCGCTTTGCTTTCTCCTCCCCTCGTCGGAGCGGCTCTAGTCTGACTGGGCGACCCGTCGGGGAGTTCTCCCGGAGAGTGCCCTGGAACCGCTGGCCACCGTGGGCCTGCTCCGCAGTGCTTTTTCTCAGGAGGGAAAAACACACAGACACAATTAATCGTCGATTCCCCCAAAGGTATGGGAAAATATGGGAAGTGGGGGGCAAAACGAAAACCCAGAACATATGGGAAGTTTGCCTGGCGAAGGACCCGACCATATGCAGTTGTGAATACCGCAATTGTGAATACCATCTTTGCCCGCGCTCCCTTTGTGGCCACAGCTTCCCGCCAGAACCCGGCATGCTCAGGAACACGTTCGTGGCCGTCTTCGCGGGCGCCGACGACGACACGGACGGCGTCCCTTTGACCGAGGAGCAAAAGCAGAAGAGGGCTTTGAAAGCCATGAAGGAGGAGGTTGCGTTGCACGTCGACGCGGCGGAGTACGACGCCCAGGCGCGGTTGTTGAAGCAACACATCTATGGGGCCGCGATCCTTGTGAGGGGTGTGCCGCAATGGCCCGGGGCCGCCATGCGAACCTTGCCACTGGCGCCTTCGCTGGAGCTCCTATGGGGCCACGATCCTCGTGATGGGGTGTGCCGAAATGGCCCGAGGCCGCCATGCGAACCCTGCAACTGGGGCCTGCGGTGGAGCTCCCTATGGGGCACGATCCTCGTGAGGGGTGTGCCGAAATGGCCAGAGGCCGCCGTGCGAACCTTGCCATTGGCGCCGTCGGTGGGGCTCCCCCTGGGGCCGCGATCCTCGTGGGCCGAAATGGCCCGAGGCCGCCGTGCAAACCCTGCCACTGGCGCCTTCGGCGGGGCTCCCTATGGGGCCGCGATCCTCGTGAGGGGTGTGCCGAAATGCCCCGGGGCCGCTGTGCGAACGCTGCCATTGGGGGTCTTCGGTGGAGCTCCCTATAGGGCCACGATCCTCGTGAGGGGTGTGCCGAAATGGCCCGAGGCCGCCATGCAAACCCTGTCACTGGGGGCCTTCGGTGGAGCTCCTTATGGGGCCACGATCCTCGTGAGGGGTGTGCCGCAATGGCCCGAGGCCGCCATGCGAACGCTGCCACTGGGGCTTTCGGTGAAGCTCCCTATGGGGCCACGATCCTCGTGAGGGGTGTGCCGAGATGGCCAGAGGCCGCCGTGCGAACCCTGCCGCTACGATCCTCGTGAGGGGTGTGCCGACATGGCCCGAGGCCGCCATGCGAACCCTGCCACTGGGGCCTTCGGTGGAGCTCCCTATGGGGCCACGATCTTCGTGAAGGGTGTACCGAAATGAGCCGAGGCTGCCATGCGAACGCTGCCAGTGGGGCCTTCGGTGGAGCTCCCTATGGGGCACGATCCTCGTGAGGGGTGTGCCGAAATGGCCCGAGGCCGCCATGCGAACGCTGCCACTGGGGGTCTTCAGTGGAGCTCCCGATGGGTCCACGATCCTCGTGAGGGGTGTGCCGAAATGGCCCGAGGCCGCCAAGCGAACGCTGCCACTGGGGCCTTCGGTGGAGCTCCCTATGGGGCCACGATCCTCGTGAGGGGTGGGCCGAAATGGCCCGAGGCCGCCGTGTGAACGCTGCCACTGGGGCTTTCGGTGAAACTCCCTATGGGGCCACGATCCTCGTGAGGGGTGTGCCGAAATGGCCCGAGGCCGCCATGCGAACGCTGCCACCGGGGCCTTCGTTGGAGCTCCGTATGGGGCCACGATCCTCGTGATGGGGTGTGCCGAAATGGCCCGAGGCCGCCGTGTGAACGCTGCCACTGGGGCCTTCGGTGGAGCTCCCTATGGGGCACGATCCTCGTGAGGGGTGTGCCGCAATGGCCCGAGGCCGCCATGCGAACGCTGCCGCTGGGGCCTTCGGTGGAGCTCCCTATGGGGCCACGAAGCGCTGTACTGGGTGGGTGAAACGCAGGGAGGAGGGGGGAGGAGGGGGAGGAGGAGAGGAGAGGAGAGGAGAGGAGAGGAGAGGAGAGGAGAGGAGAGGAGAGGAGAGGAGAGGAGAGAGGAGAGGAGAGGGAGAGGGAGAGGGAGAGGGAGAGGGAGAGGGAGAGGGAGAGGGAGAGGGAGAGGGAGAGGGAGAGGAGAGGAGGAGTATTATGATTCATGAGGAGGAGGAGGAGGAGGAGGAGGAGGAACGTGGGGCGACGTCTCTTCAAAACGAGGACCCAACACCACAGGATGGTTGGGAAATATGGGGAATCCTGTTATTTGTGTGCATTTATTTGTGTGTCCTAGGGCCCCTTCCTTCTCCGCTTGCTGTCGGGCCTGCGCAGCCCGCGCGCGTGCTCCGACCTCCTCGCACGGCGCCGCAGCCACGACGGAGCATCGCAGAAGGAGGCGCCTCTGCGCTTCTCAATTCCAGCCTCGGCCCCAATACTGGGGGAACAAAAAGTGGCATAAACATAAAAATTGGAGGTCCGCGCCGGTTTCTCGGATCGGCGCTGGACCCCCCTCCCTGGCGCGCGGAGCGCGCCAGGTGCGGCGCCGGAGGCGCCGCCGGGGGGCCCCAGCGCCGATCCGAGAAATCCGCGCGGACCTCGGAGTTTTTATGGCTATGTCATTTCTTGTTTCCCTAAATGCTGCCCCATGGTGACTCGAGAGATGTCCCAGAGCGGCCCAAGAAGCCCCCTCTCCCGCAGCCCCTTTTGTCCCCCCAGGGCCCAGCCGGACTCCAAGGTAGCCCGAGAAGCTTCAAAGAGACGTGAGAAGGCGCATATTCAGCCCAGGAGACCACCATGGCAGCTCTCGAAGCAAGCAGCAAGAATCAGCAGCAGCACGCAGCAAGCCAGCAAGCCAGCAATGAAGCAACCAGCCGGCAGTAAGCAAGCAAGCCAGCTAGCAAGCAAGCTCTTAAGCAGAAAGCAAACAATAAGCCAATATGAACAGACAAGCGGATCGCAAGCAGTGCTAGCAGCAAGCAGTCGCAGACATTGACTCCTCAAGCCTCTAACCCAACGCTTCTTCAAAGTCGACGAAATCCCTGAGATATCGGCCTACCCCGGAAATAGACCCCAGAAGTTTACAGGGTGATCATTATTTTATTCATTGTTTTGCCGATCGGCGCGGGACCCCCTCCCCCCCTCCCCCCCCCATGGAGTAGATCTTGACTGTTTTTTTGGCGTCTTCTTCGAGCGGGTGGAGTCTCCTCCAGAGGCAGCACTTTTGCAAACTGTCGCACTCGACAGAGGTCTGAAGCCAGACCCCTCCCGTCCCTTCCTCTTCCCGCCCAATGTCGAAACGCCGAATAAAAACACGCTCACAAGGACGACGAACCTCCTCGATCATCGATGCTCTGCGCCACGTTCCCCTCGGCCGTCCTTTCTCGCTCCTCGCTCGCGTGCTGGTCGCCCATCGCTTCTCCCCCCCGAGCCCTACGTCTGGCCTGTCCCTCTACAGGAGGAGTATGCAAATATTGTCAAAACATAGTTTCGGGACGATTTGTCCTATTCTTGTTGACCATGTTGAGCATTCTTAGAGTATGTTTAACGTTTCATCCAAAATCCGCTTGTAGGGGGTCATACCCGACCTAACTCGAGCCCTTCGATGTTCGCGATCCTGACTCCTCGCTCCTCGACACTCTCTCCTGGCAGCAGGCTGCGCCAGGACGCTGAAGTAGCGATTCGCACCACCCTGCAGCATCAAGCAGCAGCAGCAGCAGCAGCAGCAGCAGCGGCTGCAGCAGCAGCGAATCGCAGCAGCGCAGAGCGGGCAGCAGCAGCAGGAGCGCACAACAGCAGCAACCAGCAGCGTGGACATAGCAGAACTGGCCGTCGGCAGCACCCTGCAGCTGCAAGGAGCGACAGCACGCAGCAGAGGTAAGACTTATAACTTATAGCCAGCACGCAGCAGCCGCAGCAAGCAGTAGGACGCAGCCTGTCGGCAGCCTGTCCACCACCACATGCCAGTTCATGCAGATCTCGTGGACGTAGTCCGCGGGCCAGCTCTAATTAGCTACAACGCTGGGATAAGCGCGTGTGGGAAAGACGGACGTTGGCAGCATGCTTTGTATTTGCTCAGCGAAATGTGTGGTGCGAAGATGGAGCCCAGCGTCGTCAGCTACTCCTCTGGGATCAGTGCGTGCGAGAAAGGTGGCCAGTGGCAACGCGCGCTTTCGCTGCTCAGTGAGATGTGGTGTGCGAGGCTAGCCCGCGAAGTCATCAGCTACAGCGCCAGTATCAGCGCGTGCGCGAAAGATGGGCAGTGGCAGCAGGCGCTATCGTTGCTGAACGAGATGCGAGGTGCGGAGTTAGTTCCCAACGTCATTAGCTACAGTGCCGCAGTGAGCGCGTGCGAGAAAGGCGACGCGTGGCAGCAGGCGCTGGCTTTGCTCTTCGAGATACGAGCGGCGAGGTTGGAACTGGACGTCCTCATTTACAACGCCGGAATCAGCGCTTGCGGGAAAGATGGTTTTTGGCTACAGGCTTTGTCTCTGCTCAGGGAGGTGTTCGAAGGGAGTCTGAGGCCACAAACAATCAGCTACAACGCTGGGATTTCCGCATGCGGGAACGGCGAGCAGTGGCAGCGGGCTCTGGCGCTGCACAGGGAGATCTGGAAAGCTAAGTTGACGGCCGATCGCATCAGCTACACCGCTGTGATCACGGCATGCGATTACGGCGGACAGTGGCAGCAGGCCCTGCTCATGATCGACGAATTGTGGGACTCAGAAATTGAGCCCAATATTATCGTTTACGGTGCTGGAATCAGCGCGTGCGACACAGGCGGTTGCTGGCAGCATGCACTGTCCTTGCTCAGTGCTCTGAACGAGGCGACGCTGGAGCAGGATGTTATTTGTTGTAACGCTGCAATCAGCGCGTGCGGGCGAGTTGGGCAGTGGCAGCATGCGCTGCTGCTGCTCCGCGGCTTGCGGGATGCGGCGTTGGAACCCAACATTGCCAGCTGCAATTCTGCCATGGCCGCGTGCGCGAAATTCGGGCATCGGCGGCTGGTATTGACACTACTCTCTGAGGCGAGGGAGGCGAAATTAGAGCTAGATGCATTCAGTTACACCGCTGGAATCGGTGCGTGCAAGGATGGTACCTGGCAGTTGGCGCTGTCGCTGCTCAGCGAGATGCTGGAGGCGGTCTTGGCGACCAGCTCGGCGAGCTTTATATCAGCAGCCAGCGCCTGCGAGAAATGCCAGCAATGGCAGCGAGCATTGCTGCTGCTCTTTCAGATGCGGGCTGCGGAACTTGAGCCCGAAGTCAATGCCCACAATTTGGGGATGAGCGCATGCGGAAATAATGGGCAGGCCCGGCAGGCGCTGTTGTTGTTCAACGAGCTGCGGGAGGCGGCATTGGAGCCGGACGAAATCAGCTACAGCACGGTAGCCCGTGCGTGCGAGCAGGGCCATTTCTTTCATGCGCAGTGCCATTGCAGTGATGAGTTGGATCAGCGCGCGCTGCGCACCATCAGGAATGGTCTCGGGCCCACCGTTCTGCGAACACACTGCGGTGAGAGTGAGAGAGCACAGGAAAGGCGGGGGAATCTTTCCAGAAACTGTTCGAGTGCACCCCTGTCGAGAATGGACCCCCCCAGCGTATAACTCCGAGTTTGGCCCACATTTTCTTGTCCAATGCAGAGGGTGCACAGTCAGGAATTTGTGTCGCCATACCCCACGTTCCTTCTCACCCTCCTCCATGACGGACTCCCCGCACCGTCCAAAAGCACCTGAGGACTCCTGGACCTCACAGCAAGAGTGCGTTCCGTGGACGCTTGGAGTGGGGGAGGGGGCTCGAACCGGGCACAACCCTTTCCCCCTGAATTGCAAGGGTGTGGGGGTCGACCCCCCCACCTCCCCGCTAGGGGAGGGGTGTGCGAACCGCCGCCCCCCCCCCACCCTGAATTGCAAGGGGGGGGGTCGAACCGCCCCACCCCCCACTCGCCACTGGCAAACTACGACGGCGAGCGCTGGCGCCGGCGATGGCGCCGTCGGGCAGCGACTTCGACGACGACGGCGACGGCGACGACGACGACGCCGCCGCCGCCGACGACGGCGACGACGACGATGACGACGACGAGGACGACAACGACGACGACCACGACGACGACGAAGGAAACGACGATGACGATGGAAACGACGACGACGACGACCGAGCCCTGGTAGGTTGCTATGGAATCTCGATCGAGCCCTAGTATGACTCTATTTGTGCTGGACCGAGTCCTTGTAGGGTGCTATGGGAGTTGGGATGGACTTTAGTAGGTTTCCATTGGAGTTGGGTCCAGCCGTGACAGGATTCTACGAGAGTTGGATCCAACCCTGGTAAGAGTATTAGCGCTGGATCGATCCCTGGTGAGATTCTAGCTGAGCTGGATCCAGCCCTAGCAGGATTCTGTTAGGGGTGGATCGAGCCCCAGTGGGTTTCTATTAGAGCTGGATGACGCCTGGAAAGACTCTAGTAGAGCTGGGTAGAGCTTTCTTCGGATTCTTTTATATTTGGACCCAGTCCTAGTAGGATTCTGTCGGAGCTGGTTCGAACACTGGTCGGAGTCCATGACAATTGGATTAAGTTCTAGTAAGATGATGTTCGGCCTGGGTCGAATCCCATTCTGATTCCATTACCGCTGTGGGTCGAGCCCAGATGAGATTCGAGGCTGGGCCCAGCCCTCATACGATTATGAGAAAGCTGGACCGAGTACACTTAGGATTCTTTTGGAGCTGGATCCAGCCCTGGTACGACCTTACTAAAGCTGCATTGGGTCCCAGTAGGCCACCATTGAAGCTGGATCTTGCCACAGTGGGTTTCTATTAGATAATGATGAGGATGGGGATGACGACGATGACGGTGACGATGATGACGACGACAATGATAATAATGATGGTGATGATGACGGTGGTGATGACGGTGGTGATGATGGTGATGCTGATGCTGATGCTGCTGCTGCTGATGATGATGCTGATGATGGCGATGATGGTGGTAATGATTATGTTGATGCTGGTGATGGTAATGATATGGTGGTGGTGATGATGACGGTGGGGTCTATAATGATGATGCTGATGCTGATGATGCTGATGATGCTGATGATGCTGATGATGCTGATGATGCTGATGATGCTGCTGATGATGATGATGCTGATGATGATGATGGTGATGATGATGATGATGATGATGATGATGATGATGATGATGATGATGATGATGATGATAATGATGATGATGCTGATGTCGATGACGATGGCGATGACGACGAGGGTGAAGACGACCTCTCCCCCCACTCGCTGGCGCTGGGCGCTGGCGCTGGCGGCAGATGTGCCGCCGCCGCCGCCGCTTACGTTGTCGCCGTCGCCGGCGTCGTCGTAGGCGCCGTCGTAGGCACTCTCGTCGCCAACTTTTTTGCCAACGGCGAAGAGGCGAGGGGGGTGGAGGGCAGTTCGAGAGGCCAGTTTCCGCGGGGGGGAGGCCTCCCGGGATTCCCTGGCGCGCCCACTGTTTTTTTACCTGGGGGAAGGGGCGGTTCCGACGTGTCGCGGGATGTTTTCCAAGCAAGCGTCGACAAAACGCGTTCTCTGGAACGTAATCCACGAAAGAATTTCCAGGATGCATACCAATTCAGACATCGGGCCCTCCTTAAAACATCGAGGCGTGCGGTTTGTCGCCATTTGTGGCCTTCCGACTTTTGAGCCACGGAGCCGCGCCAAAATGAGGGCCCATATGCGTAACGTCAGGGGAGGCAAAGCCACCCGGACCGGACATTTGGCGCTTACTAAACGGCCTTGGGCGTTTACTGAACAGCCCTGCCCTGTTCGATGCCCTCTTTGGGCGCGTCTGCTCAACGACTCAGCGTGTCAGGGTGATTATTCCTTACGCCGTGGGTTTTGACTTCTACAACAGGGGCTCGGTGCTAACGGGGGTCAGCCGATCCCTTCTGGCTGGCCCGGGCTTGGGAGCCACGGGGGGGGGGCGGTTCCTGTTCGCCTGTCCTGTTCTCCTCCTCCTCCTCCTCCTCCTCCTCCTCCGCCTCCTCCTCCTCCTCCTCCCTCCTCCTCCCTCCTCCTCCCTCCTCCTCCCTCCTCCTCCCCCTCCTCCCCCTTCCCCCTCCCTGTGATTGGAGAGCTACTGAGCGGCCGCCGCTGAGCTTCGCGACAGGGCCCCGGTAGCCGACCCAGACGTGGGCTGACCCGGGCAGTGTGGAGTCGGGCGCGTCCCTCCACAGGAGGAGTACTCCAAAATCGTGCGAGCATAGTCTGGGGACGATCTGTTTGACCAGATCTGAGTGTCCCTCTACAGGAGGAGTACTCCAAAATCGTGCAGACATAGTCGGGGGACGATTTTTGTTTGACCAGTTCTGAGTGTTTTTCAATTTTTCGTGACCGTTCTCCCCTTTTCGCCCCGAATCCGCCTGTAGGAGGACATGCCGACCTAAAGGTAGCGCGTCCTTGAAGAAGACGATGCTGGGTGCGAAACGCTGGTTTCCAGGAAGGGGTCAAGAGATCCTTGGGCCCACGTCGTGGAAGGTTTGCGACGTCGGAGGAGAGAGGAGGAATGCGAGGAGGGGGAGCAGGAGGGTAAGGAGGTCGAGGAAACCGAGGAATGGCTTCTCCCACTGCTCCTGCTGCTCCTCCTGTTGCCACTGCCTCGTCCTCTTATTCCTCCTCTTCCTCCTCCTCCTTCTCCTCCCTCCCCTTCCAGGGCATCAACGTGAATACGTCGAGAAGTACCCGTACTTAGTTTCACATCGCAGCCGGTCGGTTGGTCACCTTGCTTCGAGATCGTGGCATCATCATCATCATCATCATCATCATCAGCATCATCAGCATCACCACCAGCAGCACCATCATTATCAGCATCAGCATCATCATCATCATCATCAGCATCAGCATCAGCATCAGCATCATCATCAACAACATCATTCATCTTATCATCATTATCACCGTCATCCGCGCAACATCATCATCATCATCAGCATCATCATCATCATCATCATCATCATCATCATTATTATCATCATCATCATCGTCAACATCATCATCCCTCCCCTCCCTGAATCCAGGCTCAAGGCTCAAACCGCCCTGCCGCCCTGCAGCATCTGGCTGGCCTTTCCCAGGATGGGCCCGCTCCGTGGCGCAGTCCTGCTGGGACCTCTGCTCGCCGTCGGGGCGCCCGCGGCCCGTCCCGCTCCAGAGCCTGTGGAGGCGCTGGACGTGGCAGCGTTCTCTGGCCGGTGGTACCAGACGTACGGCAGCATCCGAGGGAGAAACAACGGCATGAAGGTGCACGTTCGACGGTCTGCGCAGACTTTCTGGATCGGCGCCTGGGCCCCCCTGGCGGCGCCTCCAGCGCCGCCCCTGGCGCGCTCCGCGCGCGAGGGAGGGGAGCCCGTCGCAGATCCAGGAAATCCGTGGGGGCCGTCGAACATTCTGTTTATGCAATTTGTTCCCCCCAACGTATCTCCGTGAAGTACGCCACCGAATTGGGTGCCAGTTGCGTGTACGTGGAGTACGAGGGCAACGTGCCGAACAGCAGCGCCCTCTCCGTGCGGAACTCGGTGAGCGTGCTCGGCTTTCGCGTCGACGTGACCGGCTATGCAACGCCGAGCCCACACCGCGCCGGCGAGTTCGAGGTGGCGTTGGGGCCTCCCGGCCATCCACCCGCACAGCCGCCTGCTTTCACGGCCGCCAACTTCGTCGTCGTCGCCTTGGGGCCAGTGGTGGACAGGCGGTACGACTTCGCCGTCATCACGGACCCGACGCTGCTCTCCTTGTACGTGCTGGCGCGGGACGTGGGCCGCTTTCGCAGCAGATACGAGGCCAGGGTCCTCAGCACGGTGACGGAGATGGGCTTCAGCTCCATCCTGAATCGGCCATTGAGGACGAATCAGGTCGGCTGCCGCTATCCACCCGCATCCGGGGAGGAGCCCGTTCTGATCGTGTAGCACGAGCCGGCTCTGCAAGGGACCTCCCCGACGCGCTCCGCACCCATTCCTCCAGGCCGGCGCAGGGCCTCCGGGAGCGCAGCGCCGAGCAACATTTGGTCAGTGATGCGCGAGCGAGCAGTCTGCGGTTTCGCGCTGTACTGCGGTGGGGGCCTTCGTTGAAGAATGTGCCCAGGAGGCTCCACACCCTGGAGGATATTCAGAGGCGGCAAAGGTACCCATACCTCTACCCTCCCCTCGTCTTCCCCTCTTTGGGCCTCCTGGGAGGTCCTCGTCGCCACCGCTGGATTCGCCTCGAACTTCTGGTCAGAACACACCCCGGGAGATGTCTGGGGAGTAGCGGTATCGGTACATTTTGGTTCCCCCAGATATTTTATCTGATGAAGGCGGCGGTGATATCCACGGCGAAGCCTCAGTCGGTGTTCCACTGGCCTCCAGACCCTGGATTCCTCATCCAAGGGTTCCTTATCCAGTGCCCACACTGTGTGCGAGGAGAGTGCTGCGGGTACGAGCGCAACGTTTCGAAACACAAGAGGCAACATTTGTTTGATTAGCACCTGGACTGCGCCACCTCATCGGTACCCGACTTGGTGGTTCGGTCGAGCGCAACAGCAGGTCGCAGGTCGCCTGTATCTCAATGTCGTACGGTGTCGATGGGTCTGTGAAATCGATGTTTTAATCCATGGTGCTATAACTATATCTGCCAGATGATATGCTCTCCTCGTCCTCCTCCTCCTCCTCCTCATCCTCCTCTGCAGACGGCCTGTCACCTAGACGAGAACTCGCCCGTGGCACATTGCTCATTTGGTGTTCATCCACTGGCGGTGGCATCCAGCGCTGCGAGACACGCCCATCGTCACGCAGGCGCCGTGGGTGAGGCGGGGGGGGAGCTCTTTCTCGCGACTCCCTCTGTTGGCACGACGGGAATGTGTGTCCGAGGGAATTCCGTCCTGGACCCTGAGCCCCGGGGCGCTTTCCCCAGGATCAGCTTTTTCAGTCCAGGCGTTCGTCGTTCGACGGTCCCCAGAGTCCCGGGGATGCCCCCCCCCCCCCCCGGGAAGGCCGAGATTCGGGAGAGACTCCGCTCCAGTGCTTGTTTTTCAGAGTACCCCTGGCCCCTCTCTCTGGCAAGCACGGGCGCGGGCGTGGCTGGCTACCCGCTCCCCCCCTCTCCTCGAACGAGCTCGGGGGGGGGGTCCGCCACGCGCAGAGGGGGGGAATGGGGGGGGGAGGGGAGGCCTTCTTAGACGCACACCTGCCCTCTCAGAAGGCGCGGGCCTTATCTGTAGATGTGCAAGGCTGTCGCCCTCTAAGAAGCAGCCTCCTTCTGCGAAGCTTTCTCCCCCCTCCTGGAGGGTTTCTCCGAAGGGCTCAGGCGTCCCGTCCTCCTCCTCCCCTCCTCCTCCTCCTCCTCTCCTCCTCCTCCTCCTCCTCCCCCCCCTCCTTCCTCCTCCTCTCCGCCTCCTCCTTCCTCCTCCCCCCCTCCTCCTCCTCTCCTCCTCCTCTCCTCCTCCTCCTCCCCTTCCTCCTCCTCCTCCTACTCCTCCTCCTCCCCCTCGCCCTCCCCCTACTTCCCTCCTCCTCCCTCTCCTCATCCTCCTCCTCCTCCTCCTCCTCCTTCTCCTACCTCCTCCTCCTCCTCCCTCCGCCTCTCCTCCCTCTTCCTCCTCCTCCTCCTCCTCCTCCCCGCCTCCTTCCACATCCTCCCTCCTCCTCCTGCTCTTCCTCCTCATCATCGTCCGCCTCATGCTCCTCCTCACTCCTCCTCCTCCTCCTCCATCATCCCTCCTCCCTCCTCTTCCTCCTCCTCCTCCTCCTCCTCCTTCTCCTCCTCCTCCATCTCGGGTCGCCTACGGCCCCAGGGGAAACCGTGCACCCCCTCCACCGCCTTGTGCGCGCCGCCAAGGGGCGGGGCGCCTCCCTGGCCCGCCGGCTTCCCTCCAGCGGGAGCCCCGCTCCTCGACGGGAGACCTTTGGCAAGGGCCGCTGCGAGCGCGTGGCCCACTCTGGCCTCCCCAGCCCGCTCGGGACCAGGCCGAGGGGCCCGATGCAGCTCGTGAGCCCGCAGGGGCAAGCTCAGTATCGTTTCACCGATCCCCGTCCCCATCGGAGGCGGAGGTGGAGGAGGAGGAGGAGGAGGAGGAGGAGGAGGAGAAGGAGGAGGAGGAGGACGAGGAAGGAGACGGGAGGAGGAGGAGGAGGAGGAGGAGGAGGAGGAGGTGGAGAGGAGGAGGAGGAGGAGGCGGAGGAGGAGGGGAAGGCGGAGGAAGGGGAGGAGGAGGAGGAGGAGGAGGAGGTAGGGAGGGATGAGGAGGAGGGAGGAGGAGGAGGAGGAGGAGGAGGAGGAGGAGCATGAGGCGGACGATGATGAGGAGGAAGAGCAGGAGGAGGAGGGAGGAGGAGGAAGAAGAGGAGGAGAAGGAGGAGGAGGAGGAGGAGGAGCCTAGCTCCATCACGATCTCCACTATCCCACCAGCCCAGTTAGGGGTGTGCCCCTCGAAACCCGAAGGGGACAGCCCATTTCCCCATCTGCGGGGGAACACCGGCAAGTGGGGCCTGGGCCACGCCCGTGGGGATAGGGATCGGTTATACGATGCTCAGTTGCAGCTCGTGAGTCCGCATGAGCAAGCACCTCTTTGAGAGCTCATGCAGAGCCGTCTTGGCTACAGGTGGTACTGTTCCACATCGTGCAGCACCCCACCGAGCTGGCTGAGTTCTCCTTGATGCATGTCTGGCTTTAGACGCTTCCCTGACGCAGTTGCCCCCCCCCCCCCCCCTCCCCCCCCCCCCCCCCCCCCCTCCCCCCCCCCCCCCCACACACACACGAAAAACTCCTCGTCCGAGGCGGGCCCTGGGCCTCGCCTCCGAAGGCCGAAGGCCCCGGCCAGGGGCGGCGCAGGCTCCAGGAAGAGAGCTGCCCGCAGCCGATGCCGAGCAGCCGGCAGCGAGAGGCCCAGAACGTCCGACGTGTCGGGGGAGAGGAGGAGGAGGAGCACGAGGAGGATACGGAGGGGGACGAGGAGGAAGAGGAGGAGAGAGAAGGAGGAGGAGGAGGAGGAGTAGGAGGAGGAGGAGGAGGAGGAGGAGGAGGAGGAAGAGAAGGAGGAGGAAGAGGAGGAGGAAGAGGAGGAGGGGAGGGGAGGAGGAGGAGGCGGAGGAGGAGGAGTGGAGGAGGCAGGAGGAGGCGGAGGCGGAGGCGGAGGGGAGGCGGGGAGGAGGAGGAGGAGGAGGAGGAGGAGGGAGGAGAGGAGGCGGAGGCGGAGGCGGAGCGGTGGAGGTGGAGGTGGAGGAGGCGGAGGAGGGGAGGAGGAGGAGGAGGAGGAGGAGGAGGAGGAGGAGGGGAGGAGGAGGAGAGGGGAAGGGGGGAGGAGGAGGAGGAGAGGAGGAGGAGGAAGGAGGAGGAGGAGGTGGAGGAGGAGGAGGAGGAGGAGGAGGGGAGGAAAGAGGAGGAGGAGGAGGAGGAGGAGGCGGAGGAGGCGGAGGAGGCGGAGGAAGAGGAGCAGCAGGAGGAGGAGGAGGAGGAGGAGGAGGAGGAGGAAGAGGATGAGGAGGAGGCGGCGGAGGAGGAGGAGGAGGAAGAAGCAGAGGCCGAGGAAGAGGAAGAGGAAGACGACTAATATTACCTTGTGCTGAAACAACTTGCTGCACAGTTTCTGCACCTCGACCCGCGACAGGTCGTGAACCTCCATTTTTTCTTGCTGGTGGACCCGTTGGTCAATACCGATAAGACCCTCACGACGATCGCCCCGTTGGTTGATGCGACGTACAGGTGCACCAATGTTTCAACGATATGCCCAGACGCCCTTACCGACAGACGCGCTTTATGACGCAATGGCGCAATGGGCTCGTGAAGGCGTTCGGGGCCACGGCCCCTCCACCCGCGTCCTGGCCCGACGTTGGGTTCCGAGCGCCTCCCATCCGCTACCCCCGGTGCCGTGATACCACCGGCGCCTCCAGCACCAACAACCGACCCGCACCAGTCCCACAGCAACCGACCCACGCAACAGACTCGAACCGGCGCCTCCCATCCCACAGCAGCCGACCCACGTCCACCCTACGCCGACCCACAGCAACCGACCCACCGCAGCCCCAAAACAACGGACCCACGCAACATACCCGGGCCTCTGCCGTCCCGCAGCCGCCCCAGCACAACAGACCCGCAGCAGAACACCAACCACCCAGATTCTTGGCCCAGCTCCGACCCCAGTGTCTGCCCCAGTTCCGACTCCGACATCGACGCGGTGCAGCGAACGCGACAGGGAGCGGACAAATCTTGTCCCCCCCTCACCACATGAAGCACCACGACGTCGAACACCGCGATCTCGTGCACGCGCAGTTTTGCACGCTAGCCGGGTGGACGCCGGCGTGTCGCCACTTCTGGGGGAGGAGGATGAGGAGGATATCCGAGCAGTGCCGCACGCCAGCCAGGTGGACGCCGACGTTTCGCCCCCTCCGGGGCAGGACCCGCTGCAGGATGTGGACGGCGAGGTGGGAGGAGGCCTCGGGGGCCGACGTCGGGGCCTCCGAGGCCGATGCCAGGGCCTCCCCGACCGAAGATCCGATCTCACACCTCTTCTGCCGACCAGCTCGCCGACTCTCTCGCCGACCATATCACCGACTCCCGCACCGACCAGCTCACCGACTTCCGCACCGACCAGGTCACCGACTCCCGCACGGGCCAGGTCGCCAACTCCCTCGCCAACCATTTCACCGACTCCCGCACCGACCAGCTCACCGACTCCCGCACCGACCAAGTCACCGACTCGTGCGCCGACCAGCTCGCCGAGTCCCTCGTCGACCATGTCACCGACTCCCGCGCCGACCAGCTCACAGACTCCCTCACCGACCAGGCCCGATCAGCTAGCCGATTCCCGCGCCGGCCAGCTCACCGACTCCCGCACCGACCAGGTCTCCGACCCCTGCACCGACCAGCTCCCCGACTCCCTCGCCGACCGTATCACCGACTCCCGCACCGGCCAGTTCACCGACTCGTGCACCGACCAGCTCGCCGACTCCCTTGCCGACCATATCACAGACCCCAGCACCGACCAGGTCACCGACTCCAGCACCGACCAGATCACCGACACCCTCGTCGACCATGTCACCGACTCCCGCACTGACCAGCTCACCGACTCCCGCACCGACCAGATCACCGACTCCCGCACCGACCAGGTCACGGGTTCGTGCACCGACCAGCTCGCCGACTCCCTCGCCGGCCATGTCACCGACTCCCGCGCCGGCCAGCTCACCGACTCCCTCACCGACCAGGTCACCGACTCCAGCGCCCGTCAGCTCGCCGAGTCACGCGCTGGCCATCTCACCGACTCCCGCACCGACCAGGCCACCGACTCCCGCACCGATGCACAATTGTGGCAGCCAGATCCGGCAGTCACCTCAGACTCTTGGTCCAGCTCCGACCCCGACTCCATCATTCAGTGCAAGACCCAGGTGCGGGACGTTGCGCAGCTGGGTTCCTGGACATATCGGTGCCTCGGTACGCATTTCCAGACGCCTTTCGGCCTCCGCCCACCCCGGGAACGGCTACCAACAATCGGGCTACATCTACTTCGGGATCTACTTGTCCGATTTGTACCCCTACCTGTCCTACTACTCGTGAGCCCCCGCGTCGCCTTTGCCATCCGCTGCCCCCTCTTCTTCCCCGCTGCTCCTCCCGCCTTTCTCCTGCCAGTTTGAATGTATTGCTTGGCCGTCGGGGCCATTTAATACGGGTCTGTCCAACAACAGTTTGGCAGGCCAGGTGATGATACGTTTTAGGGCTAATTCGTATTCTTTGGCATCTGGTTTCACTTGTCTCCTTCTCCTTTTCCTCCTCTTTTCCCTCCCGCGCCTCAAGAGAAGGGGTCGGTCAGTTCTCTGTCCCCGCCGCGTGGCCGATACCACTGGCCCTAGGGGTGGGGACGTTTTGTTAACTTCTGCGTATCTTGAGACACCTCATGGTAGCCTTGCTCAGTAAAGCCCGCCAAAATGCCTGACTGCATGCCAGCCGTTGGTGCGTGGCATGCGCCGCTTGGCGCCGTCGATGTTTCATTCTTGTAAGCCTGCCTTGCAATCGCACGGATGAGCATGTGTATAATGAGACACCCGAAGGCAGCCGTGATGAAAACAAAATACTAATACAAATCAACGAATCATCGCGCTACTATCCATACTAGTAATGAAGTGAATACCGATACGACTAATACTAGTACTAGTACCCTACTAGTACTAGTACTAGTACTTTCTCTTTTATTATTACTACTACTACTACTATTGCTACTACTACTACTACAACTACTACTACTACTGCTACTATTATTACTACTACTACTACGACTACTACTACCACTACTACTACTACTACCACTACTACTACTACTACTACTACTTCTACTATTACTTCTAGTACTACCACCACCTTACCACTACTACCACCACTGCTACTACTACGACTACTACTACTTCCTACTACTACCACTACTACTATTACTACCACTGCTACTACTACTACTACTATTACTAGTACTACTTGTTTCATTATTTGTATTCCTACTACTACTACTACAACTACTACTACTTCTACTCGTACTACTACTATTACTACTACTGCTACTACAAGCATAAGGGTACTTCGATTCTGGATAGTCATACTACTACTACTACTACTACTACTACTACTACTACTACTACTACTACTACTACTGCTATTACTACTACTACTACTACTACTACTACTACCATGAAGACTATTCCAACTACTATGAACCATACCAGTATGACGGGCAACGAGAGCACGACTAATATTACTTATCCAGTGCGACCGTACCTAGGGGCTGGAGCATCTAGGAAAGCAACATTTACACCTACACTGGCAGCTACATTAACATCTACACCTGCATCTACCTCTACATCAACATCAACAGCGATACTCACATATACATCTACACCTACACCTACATCGACACCTACATCTACATCTACATCTACACCTAAGCTGAGCTCAGATAAACCTGAGCTAAGATGAAGCTAAGCTAAGCTAAGATGAAATATGCTAAGATAAGATGAATTAGGCAAGGCTAAGCTAAGGATACGTAGCTGGGGGAACCGCGGGGCGGATGCCGGGGGAACCGCCCGGGGCGTTTTCCATTGCCCGGCCCTTTAAGCCCAGAGAGTAAGAACCCTTCTAGGCAGAGCCTAGGTAGGGAACAAGAAGAAGAAACAGAAAAAGAAGAACACGAAGAAGAAAAATGATAATAATAACAATAATAATGATACTGATAATAATAATAATAATGATAATGATAATACTAATAATAATAATCCGTAAGGGCTTCGCCCCCTGCCGCCGGCCCCCTCTCTCGGAGAATGGGCCATGGAAGAGCTAAGTCATGAGGCTTTGGCGCTGTCGTGCAGCAGTATCGGAACTTCATGCGAGGCCGATTCGCAATCGGCAAAACCAACTGATCACAAGAGGGGTTACCACACAGGGCGATTGGTAAGACGTGTATGGTTTACGAGCTTGGTTACCACACCTTGGGATTAAAGGGCCGAGGGAGTACTCGCAGTTTGGGTTACCACGCCTTGCGATGGATGTGCGTGAGGGGTGGCACCGAATTTCAGAAATGTGGCAAATCCCCTGTGTTTTTGGACCCTGACCCCGCGGATCTGCGTGAGGGGTGGCACCGAATTTCAGAAATGTGGCAAATCCCATGTGTTTTTGGACCCTGACCCCGCGGATCTGCGTGAGGGGTGGCACCGAATTTCAGAAATGTAGCAAATCCCTTGTGTTTTTGGACCCTGACCCCGCGGATCTGCGTGAGGGGTGGCACCGAATTTCAGAAATGTGGCAAATCCCGTGTGTTTTTTGACTCTGACCCCGCGGATCTGTCTGAGGGGTGGCACCGAATTTCAGAACTGTGGCAAATCCCTTGTGTTTTTGGACCCTGACCCCGCGGATCTGCGTGAGGGGTGGCGCCGAATTTCAGAAATGTAGTAAATCCCCTATGTTTTTGGACCCTGACCCCGCGGATCTGCGTGAGGGGTTGCACCGAATTTCAGAAATGTCGCAAATCCCCTATGTTTTTGGACCCTGACCCCGCGGATCTGCGTGAGGGGTGGCACCGAATTTCAGAAATGTAGCAACTCCCTTGTGTTTTCGGACCCTGACCCCGCGGATCTGCGTGAGAGGTGGCACCGAATTTCAGAAATGTAGCAAATCCACTGTGTTTTTGGACCCTGACCCCGCGGATCTGCGTGAGGGGTGTCGATTTCGAGCCCCCCCAGCAATTCAGACAACGCGCCCAGGGGGTGCTAAAAATCCCGTTTGGGCCTCCCCCCCTTCTCGCGCGGTCAATCAACTAGTTACAGTAACCAGCAAGAAGCAGAACTGTAACACTGGAAACTACAAGCTACAACTGGTACAGGAAACTGCGAATCACGGTCCTACAGCCTGGTGGCCCCACAAGGGGGCCGGCAGATAATAAGAAGAATCAGACGAATAATAATAATAATAAGAAGAAGACGAAGAAGAAGAATAATAATAATAATACTAAGAAGAAGAATAAGAAGAAGAAGAAGACGAATAAGAAGAATAATAAGAAGAATAAGAAGAAGAATAATAATAATAAGAATAATAATAATATTATTATTAATAATAATAATGATACTACTACTAATAATAATACTAATAGTAATAGGAGGAGGCGGGGGCGGAAACGAAGGCGGAGGCGGAGGGGGAGGGGGAGGGGGAGGGGGGGTGAGGGTGAGGGTGAGGTGAGGGGGTGAGGGGGAGGGGAGGGAGGAGGAGGGAGGAGGAGGAGGAGGAGGAGGAGGAGGGAGGAGAGGGAGGTGGAGGAGCAGGAGGAGGAGGAGGTGGAGGAGGAGGAGGAGGAGAGAGGAGGAGGAGGAGGAGCAGGAGAAGGAGGAGAAGCAGGAGGAGGAGGAGGAGGTTGGAGGAGGAGGAGTGGTGGAGGAGGAGGAGGCGGAGGAGGACGAGGAGGCGGAGGAGGAGGAGGAAGAGGAGGAGGAGGAAGAGGAGGAGGAGGCGGAGGAGGAGGAGGAGGAATACTAATACTAAGTAATAATACCACTGTTCGAATCATGCGAAAACGAATTTCATGCATAATAGTAACGATACGACTGATGATCATACCGTTAACCAGCAGGCGAAGCATCAACATAATAACGATAACCGTAATAATGAAGACTAATACTATAATACGAATACTAACAGTAATACTAAGCAGAAGAGGAGTAACAACATTACCAAAACTAATAATAAGAGGAGGAGGAGAAGGAGGAGGAGGAGGAGGAGGGGGAGGAGGAGGCGGAGGAGGCGGAGGAGGCGGAGGAGGAGGAAGAGCAGGATTAGGAGGAGGAGGAGGAGGAGGAGGAGGAGGAGGGAAGAAGAAGAACAGGAGGAGGAGGGCGATGAGACTCAGGGAGCGGCCCGCAGGGCCTTTGCCAGGCCCTAGGGCCGTCAAGCATCGTTTGGGGCTCCCAGGTGGGGTCCGAGCAGATGGGTTCGGAGTGTCGCGCCGCATCGCCGATGCATCGGCGATGCGGCTCGACGTGGAACCCGATCTTCTCCACGCTGGCGTCGCCGATGCGTCGCCGACGGCGGCGGTGCATCGGCGATGCGGCGCGCTCCTCCAGCCCCATCTGAGAAGCTTCTGCGTCGGCTCTGGACGGGGAGCGGCCCTGGGGGGGAGGGTCGGGCCTTCCGCGGTCTCCCCGCACCGCATGCAGCCAAGGCGTCGGATGCCCAGGGGCAGACCGTGAAGCACGCCCGCGCACAGCGACCGTCGGCGGCCCCTCCGGGCGGCCGCCTGGCTGCGGCGGCGCCGGCGTGGGGCTTCGCACCCTCTTGGGTGGACCGGCCTGGGCCGCGCCTGCCCCCTGCCAGCCGTGGCTGGCCCAGGCGCGCCTGCCTCCCCTGCAGCCTGCCTTCGCCACGCTGTCCCCCTTCCCCACCCGCCTGCCCTTTCGATGGGCCAGGGCTGGCCGCTGCTGCCGCTGCGTCGCCTCGCCCCGCGCGTCGCGGCCCTCGTGCTCGAGGAGGTCGCCCCATCGCACTTCGGGCCCATCGCACGCCTCGCGCTCCCGTGCCGGCGCGGCAGCCCTGGCAGCCCTGGCAGCGCTGCGCTCGGTTCGCGTCTGCTCGCCGCGTTCCCCTGCTGAGTCTGCTGGGCACCTCGTTCTTCGGCAACGCTCGTCTCGTCATCGCTCTCACCCTCGCCCATATTGATCGGCGGGACCAGGATCTCCCACTTCGTCGACGACAAGCACCAGGCGTGCGGGTCTTCGCGCCCGTGCGCAGCACTTTCGCTCGCCATTGAAGGAGGGGGGTCCTGACGAAGTGGGCCCTGGAGGGTTTCTGCTGTTGTCTGGCTCCCAGGGCCCTCCCCTGGCCTCGGGTCCGTCAAACAACTGAGACTCAGGATTATTCACTTTTTGGCTAAGTGCGATCCTCAACAGGGAGCTTCTGCAAACGGTTTCGACGTCTGTCGCGTGTGACGCTGCAGTGTGATGTGGTACATGACTGCGGATTCATGGCCGTTGCACGTGTTATGTATGCCTGGTGTGTGCGCATGCTGGTCCATGCGCTAAGTGTGCACGCTAGCTCGGCATATTGTCGATGCATGCATGGTGTTATGACGCTTGCTAATGCTATTTGTTTCTGGACGTTTCGTGATTATGTGTTTTGTCCGTGTCTGTCGATTGGAGGTTTCCATGTAGAGGCCAAGTGTGTAAATTTCAGACGTGTGTTATGACCGCGTGTTTCAGGTATCTGATTGGTGCTTGTTATTCGTTTCGCACAGTGATGCATGTTCGTAATGCTCGGTAATGGTACATGTTTGTGATCCCTGCTGCAGGTGTGCGTTATTGGTATATATATATATATATGTTTGTTGCATGCTATTGCTATTTTGCTGCTGATGTCTGTTATCGGTCTATGCCACTGGCGACTTTTAGGGATGCATGCTATTGATGTGCTGTCGTCTCCTTCTCGTCAACCCACAGACAGATTTCGGGTGGTCACAGCGCGTTTGTCTGCTTTCCCTTCGACCCACGGAAGGGGGGAGGTGAGTGTCAAGTCAACCGTGCATCCTGGATGCTTCTATCGAGCTGTGCCTCCTTCTGCTGCGCTGTAAGCTTTGGCGGCACCTTTTCTCACACAGCTCAGGCTTTACAGTTGTATGGAATTTTGGTTGCGGCAGTCGGGCGGGCAATAATCGAGTCACTGACCCTCATCAGAGTCTGGCAATCATCTTCAACAAAAACAGAGAACATAATTCTATTATCCTTTTCTATCGGACCTTCGCAATCCGCCTGATGAAGCGCTTGTCGATAGCATCTTCGAGTCTTGTCACACCGCTCCACGATCCGCGGGCGAGGTGCTCGATGTCGACGCGCATCAACCATAGTACTCTGATGTGCCATCTGGGTCCTGCCTGAGCGCTGCGTGAGATGTGGATGCCCTTGCATTGGTCAAACCAGTTGCCAACGGCTTGATTTCAGAGTCTGACAGGGCAACGGCGCGATTCGTGCATGAACATTCGGGGCAGTCCGTGCAAATATTGACCACCCGTCGCAGAGGTCTCTCTGCAAATGCTGGCCACCGAGCACGGGCGCGGGCTGCTCACTGAGAGTTGTTTGGGCGCACTGCCTCCCACAACAAGGCATGATTTCGCCGACCAGCAAAGAGCACACGCCGAAAGCAAGATCCGGGACTGTTCGCCCGAACCCCTTCAAGCCTGGAAGCGTTCTGCTGTCTTGCGATGCGTCTGCCACGGTTGTGGGCCGCGCGCGAGCGTCTGGCGCAGCGCTGCCGCCGCGCACTCAAGGTGTTCAAAGAGAGAGAGATGATACAGCCCGGCGCCGGCAGGAACACTAGGATAACACCTTTTCTTATCGTGTGGCTTTGTTGCCCGAGCTTGGCTTGTCATCCCAGTGTATGACAAACATTGTACCGTATGTGTGTCGTTGCCGTCTGGTCTCGATGATGTAATGCTAGTGTCTGTTCTGGCCAGATGGTGTGAATAAGGAAAGATCCTCAGGGATCACCTGGGATTTGGGGTTTGGCGGCCGCATGCTGGGTGGACGAGTCGGGTCGGGAGCTCATTTTTCAAGATGCCAGCTACGACCTGTCGGGTTCGAAACGGCTTGTCTTTCTGCCAGGACCATTCTCTTACACACCAACAGCGCCGTGGTGCAGTCCTGGAGTTCAGCAGTCCATGCTCCAGTCCTGGAGTGCAGCAGTTCATGCTCCGAAAGCCCGCAGCGCTTCAGTTATCAGACTGATGGTTTTTTCCGCCAGTACGAACTCACTTCAAGTCGCACGCGTGTTCGTTTGATCGGGGAGAGCAGACGTAGCTGTGGTCATCCTCTTATCCCTCTTCTCCTTCGCCGTCTACTCCTTCCGGCGACGGGTGGCCCCGCGGTGCTCAGCCGCGGGGCGGCCCGCGTCTTCCTGGAGGCCCCATGGGGGGGCGCGACGCCGGGTGTGCGTGTGTGTGTGTGTGTGTGTGTGTGTGTGTGTGTGTGTGTGTGTGTAGGAGGGGTGGGGGGGCCAGGGACCTACTTAAACTCAGCAGTGTCGAGCTTTTCCCTTCTGGTCCGTAGTGCGAACCTCTAGCGAAGGCATGCGTCAAAGGGCGGTCGATACCGAACTCAGGCGCGTCGCAAGGCTCGGGGCAAGTCTGGGCCGGGCCCACCGAGCCCGTCGCCGGGGGGGGTCCCGGCGCATGCCGAAGCCTGCCTCGCCTTCCCCGCACCCCGAGCGCAGAGTGGCGGCGTGGGTGCTTCCAGCACCGACGGGAGATGCTGGAGGCCATGGCGATGATGACGCAGTTGGCCCACGAACTCAAGTGCGAGCCATATCTAAATTAGCTGGAAGAGTTCACGCAGCGTCTCGGACAAGAGCCTGTAGCGGTGGCGTGCGAATCCGCTCGCTATGCTGAGGTCTGAGGTACACCTACTTCAACAACGGAGTGGCGAATGTGCAGGGGGCTGGATGTAGCTCATGAGCGCTGTGCTGACTCGCGTGTACGTGCGTGGTACTGGGCAGCACCCCGAAGCCAGGCCCACCCCCGCGTAACACTGGGAGAGGCGCATCCAGAATTCCTGGGAGAACATGTCGCCCAGCAGAAGTAAGTGATGCCGCCAGCACCTAGGATGAGCGAGATCAGCGACATACAACTTCAAGGCGCTCCGCTCGGCAGCCAAGGCGCTCCAAGGAAGCGTGGGCGGCGGGGTCTGGGCAGGCTTTGTGCTAGTTGTAGTGGGTGCGCTTTCCCTTGACACCTCTTTTCTCCAAGTCTTTGACCCCTGGAGGCCGCCGTTTGCTACGCACAAGCTCATTCCGTTAAGTGGGGTAGCGTCCAGGAAGAGTTACATTTCCCATGCAACGGGGTATCGCTCCATCCCAGCGTGTGTGACAGCGTCGCTTTGGGGAGCGCTGCAGCTCCACTTGCCCTCCGTGCTGCGTGCTTGCCGTGCCCTGGCCGCTGTTTCGCGCCCGTCGTTCCACTCGTCGCCGTCGCTGCTGCGCCGCTGGGCTGCAGTGCCGAGGCCGGTGGCCGTTGCCGGGTGGCGGGGTGCCGGGGGGGAGGCGTGGGCGCGCTGCCGGGCGCCGCGTGCCACCCACCGCCCGTGTTCAGAGCCCCGAGTCATCAGGGGTAACTCGGGTCAGGGGTAACTCGGGTTCCTTTTTCGGGAGTCCGAACCCGACTTACCCCGGACCCGAGTTACCCCGGATAATTCGGGCGTCCAAGAGCCCCGAATCATCAGGGGTAACTCGGGTCAGGGATAACTCGGGTTCCTTTTCCGGGAATCCAAACCCGAGTTACCCCGGACCCGAGTTACCCCGGATAATTCGGGCGCCCAACGTGTCTTCCGACTCGATCGAGCATGAAGGCGGGCCTGTCCCCTCACAGGAGGAAGAATTCGAACACAGGTTTAAGAGCATCGTCCGGGGACGACTTTTCACTCTTTTTGGCTATGTTTTTGTGCATTTGTTTGGCAATTTTTGATTTTTGCCGAACTTCCGCCCGTAGGGGGACATGCCCGACTTAAATCGAGCACGTGGCTGCCAAGACTTCCTGGGGGGACCTGCGACTCATCTCTGTCTCGGGAGGGGCTGGCCTTTGGGGCGCGTTTCAGGCAGGTTCGAACCTGCCTGAGAACCGGTTCTCTGGCGCCCTGGAGGTCAATGCCGTCACGCCCGCCGGTCACGCCCCAGCCACGGCATTTGCTTGGTGGGTTTGGGGAACCGTGGTTTGCATTTGTTGGTGAACTTTTGCAGTTTCGCAGCTTCGCGTGAACTTCACGTTTTGGTTTGGTGAACTTAGCAGGTTCGCGTGAAGTTTTTTGGGGTTGGCCGGCGATTTTGCAGTTCCGCGTGAGCTTCACTCTGGGTGGGCTTTGTGCCCGGAGCAGCGGCCGAGCGCCCATGCCAAGCACTGTCCGTCCTCCCCTCGTCTTCGTTCCATCAGTGAGCAGTGGTGGATGGCATGCAGAGTCTCGCAGGTTTCCCCGCGGAGGCAGCTGCAGCTGCGCGGTGCCGCATCTTGCCGGCATTCCCGACCCATCTTGTCCTGATGCGTCTCTGGGGGATTTTTGTTGGGCACTCTTCTAGTGCCAACGCGGGCAGCGTTGGTCATTGTTGCGCTCGCCGGTCCAGCTGCCGTTCACATACTGGCAGCAACTGGGGTCGGATGGCAAGGCCCAGCCGACCAAGCGACTTCCGGGTTTGTCACTTCTTGCACGTCGTCGTGCTCGCTCCCCTCTCATCCCCCTCCTCTCCCACCTCCCTGTCTTTACCTATTCCGATTGTCGCACCACCACGCGTGCCGATGGGGCTGGCATGGAGTTACTCTTGAGACTCCACAGGTACGTCCCTGAATCCTCAAACTTTCAATGTTACACGGATCGGCGGCGGGTTAAATTTCAACACGAGTTTTTGTTGGGGCGTCGCGCACATTCGTGCAAAGCATCTTTCAACGACTACGCGGTTGGATGGCGGGTCATTGTCAAGCCGTGGTTGTCGTCCGATCACCGCGCACATTCACTTTAGCCGCCTGCAGCAGTTCGGTGATTTGGCGATGTTGCTAAGTATTATTTTAAGTGGGAAAATAACGGCAACGCGCGCAATGTTGTTATCGCTTTAGCGTCGTCCACATTCGGGTGGCACGTCTTCAGTAGTTATGGGGATGCATCTAATGCCGATTGAACTAATGCGGTCATCGCGTCAGCGTCGCGCACTTTCGGCTGACACGTTGGCAGCCTCGACGTAGACGTAGCCCATGGAGCTTCTGCAAATGTGGCTCTCGCCCAGGTGCCGCGCGCGATCACCCGGAGTTAGCTGCGTGAGCGGATGCGTGGCGGCTACACCGAACATTGGGATCTCACTTTGGAATCTCCAACTCTCACATGCTTGGCATCGCTCGGACGTGTGCATTTTCTTTCGGCGAGGACCATCGAGGAGCATCCGTGATCATTTGGCGAAAAAAACACGCACGAAACCGAAAAAAACACAGGGAATGGACGTCCGAGCGATGGCCAGCATGGCTCGGGGGCGGTCCCTTCTGCGAAGTTGGGCTTTCCGACATTGGGGCACAGCTGCACCGATGGAGGGCAGCGCCATTTCAAGACGGGGCTCGGTCGGTACACTGTGGAGGAGGAGGAGGAGGAGGAGGAGGAGGAGGAGGAGGAGGAGGAGGAGGAAGAGGAGGACAAACGCCACAGCGGTCACGCTGAGGTCGGTCCATGAGGAAGAGGAGAACAAGCTAGGTGCGCTCGCGTCATATCGGACGTCCTACCCCTCCCTCCCATCCCTTACCACGGCGTAGATCTTCTCTCTCCAATCGCACAATTGGATGTCGTAGCATGGCATACCATTACATGGCATAGCATGGTGTCGAAGATCAACCCGCAGCATGACATAGCATGGCGTGGCGACGCCCCAAGGTGGGGTGGGGGCTTCTGGGGCCCAACAAATTAACGAATCGACACCGAATGTGTAATCACTCCCGATGGTTTCTTCGGGAGGCCATTTTCTAGACTTTGGGGCCTATTTGGAAGGACCGAAAACTATGCCGGGGCATGGCACTCGAAGTAATGACGCCAGCGCTGCAGCGGGAGCACGATGGGGAACGAGCGGAAACGCGGAAATTCAGGCCAGGGCTGCAGCAAGAGCGCGATTCGGAACGAGCGGTAGCCCGAAAATGAGGCCAGCGTTTTAGCGAAAGCAGCATCTTGAAAACAAGACCCAAGCGACAGCCCAACTCTTGGGAATCCTGTGTGTAAAAAGCCCGCACGCGGAGGGGGGCCGGGCATTCCCCGGACGCCACCAGGGGAGAGAGGAGAGTCGTACTCATATTGTTTAATGGTGGTGGAGGAGGAGGGGCAAGAGCATGAGGAGGAGGCCGAGTTGGAGGAGGAGGAGGAGGAGGAGGCGGAGGAGGCGGAGGTGGATGAGGCCTTGCATGTTGAGTGGATGGAGAGGGTGGTCCTCTCTCGAGACGTGGCTCCCGCCGTCCTATGGCAGGCCCAGGGGGCGGCCTATTGCGAGGGCGCTCCCGCATGGAAAGTGCATGCCTGCACGGGCTGCTTCGGGTCTTGCGACGGGGAGGTGTGCTGCAGCATGATTGGCCCAGGCATGCCCGCGTCGCAAACAGAACTCAGGATGGGGAGGTTTTTGGCCATCTTCGGCTTCGGGGGGGCCTCGCCGAGCCTCGGGACCTTCAACAAAACGACTCGGGATGAAAGGCCCGTCTCGGGGAAAGGGTCGGGACTTCTAGGGACCCCGCAGTGAAAACATCAGGTCTGGACAGGTGAGGAGGAGGAGGAGGAGGAGGAGGAGGAGGAGGAGGAGGAGGAGGAGGGGGAGGAGGAGGACTCGTGCCCTCATCCTGCGCCGCTCTGCTGGCCGGCGGGCGCGTCGGCGCGGTCCCCCCCCCCCCGACAGGTGTTGCAGTCCGTCTGGGAGGACGAGGCCCGGCCCCCGAGCGGCGCAGCCGCCAGCGCGCGCACACCACCAGAGCTCGGCACACGCAGCCCCAGACCTGCGACGTCCTGCTGTTTTCGGTGCGGGGCCCCTGGAAGCCCGGACCCGTTCCCCGGGGCTGGCCCGGGGCGTGTCGTTTTTTAACGGCCCCGGGGCTGCCCCCGCCGAGCTGCCGAAGCCGGGTCGTTTTTTGACGGCCCCGAGGCCCGGCGAGGGCCCCCCGAGGCCGACAATGGCCAAACGCCCCAGTCCTTTTTTTTTTTTCTCCCCTGTATGTATGTATATATTATATATATATATATATTTATATATATATATATATATATATATATAACACAAAAAACGACGCGATCATGTCTGGGGCTGCTTCGGGCCGCACGAGATCTGCACACACACACAGCTGGAGAGAGTCTGGGCGCGCCGGCAGCGCAGCGGCGCCCGAGCCGTCCCCCGACGACAGGCCGTCGGCGCTGCGTGCTGCCGCGGTACTTGGCATCGCCCCCTGCCACGTAGACCTGACAGCGGGCGGCCAGGACTGGTGGCACATCAACGGAGGGACCGCGGCGAGGAGCTTCGGCAGGGGCGCGCCGTTCCCGAGGTCCCTCCGTGCAACCCGGGCGCCCGTGGGGCCGAAATGCGGCTTCGCTCCTTGTTCGGCTTTCCCTGTGGCAGCAGTTCGGCTGGTCACGCCCATGCAGGGGGAGAAGACGAGGAGGAGGAACCGTGCGAGGAGGAGAAAGATGATGATGATGATGATGATGATGATGATGATGATGATGATGATGATGATGATGATGACGATGATGATGATGACGATGATGATGATGCTGCTGCTGCTGACGATGATGATGGTGATGATGATGATGATGACGATGATGATGCTGCTGCTGACGATGATGATGGTGATGATGATGATGATGCTGATGATGATGATGATGGTGGTGGTGGTGGTGATGGTGATGACGATGATGATGGTGATGGTGATGATGATGATGATGCTGATGGTGATTATGATGATGATGATGGTGGTGGTGGTGATGGTGATGATGATGATGATGATTATGATGGTGATGATGATGATGCTGCTGCTGACGATGATGATGGTGATGATGATGATGATGGTGATGACGATGATAATGATGCTGCTGCTGACGATGCTGATGGTGATGATGATGATGATAATGACGATGATGATGATGATGCTGCTGACGATGATGATGGTGATGATGATGATGGTGATGATGGTGATGATGATGATGACGATGATGATGCTGCTGCTGACGATGATGATGGGATGATGATGATGGTGATGATGATGATGATGATGATGGTGGTGTATGGTATGTTGATGTGATGATGATGTGATGTGCCGTGGTGTGATGGGGATGATGATGATGATGATGATGATGAGCGGTGAGGATGATGATGGTGATGATGATGATGTGATGATGACGATGCTGATGCTGCTGCTGATGATGATGATGATTGATGATGATTGATGATGAAGACGATGATGATTATGATGATGATGACGATGATGATGATGCTGCTGCTGCTGACGATGATGATGTGGTGATGATGACGATTATGTGCTGACGATGATGATGGTGATGATGATGATGCTGATGATGATGGTGGTGGTGGTGGTGATGGTGATGACGATGATGATGGCGATGGTGATGATGATGATGCTGATGGTGATTATGATGATGATGGTGGTGGTGGTGATGGTGATGATGATGATGATGGTGATGATGATGATGCTGCTGCTGCTGACGATGATGATGGTGATGATGATGATGATGATGATGATGGTGATGTCGATGATAATGATGCTGCTGCTGACGATGATGATGGTGATGATGATGATGATAATGACGATGATGATGATGATGATGATGATGATGCTGATGCTGCTGACGATGATGATGGTGATGATGATGATGGTGATGATGGTGATGATGATGATGACGATGATGCTGCTGCTGACGATGCTGAATGTGATGATGATGATGCTGATGGTGATTCTGATGATGATGATGGTGGTGGTGGTGGTGATGGTGATGATGATGATGACGATGATGATGATGATGCTGCTGCTGACGAAGATGATGGTGATGATGATGATGATGGTGATGATGATGATGGTGATGATGATGATGATGACGATGATGATGCTGCTGCTGATGATGATGATGGTGATGGTGATGATGATGATGATGACGATGATGACGATGATGATGATGACGATGATGATGATGCTGCTGCTGCTGACGATGATGATGGTGATGATGATGATGATGACGATGATGATGCTGCTGCTGACGATGATG
>CAUYUJ010005052.1:52500-64517 GCA_963575745.1 Prorocentrum cordatum | reverse complement strand
TCTCCACGCCCAAGCCACCTGGCGGTGTATGGGCGAACGGTGCTGGTGCAGCGGGGCTGGCCCCACCATCGGCGCCTCCTCCTCAGCCTCGCCCTGTGGGACCACAAGGAGGGGGAGGACAACCAGGAGCTGGTGCAGGCCAGGGCGTCATCCGCGACGCTGACCTCACGGATGACGAGATGCACCAGCTCATCTCACTCAACAGGAAGATGGGCAACCATGGACACGCCGCGGTGCTCCAGCAGCGCTTGGACAAAAGGAAGGCTGTCTCGGCACCTATACCGATTCAAGTGCAGGCGAATCAATCTGACCGAGCCAGGAAGGCCTTGGAAAAGAAACTGTCCAACGAGCTGGAGCAATTCGAGAAGTGGCAAACATTGTTGGCTGATAAGAAGAATTCTATTCACTCCCTTCGTCAACAGTTGGTCGAAGAGAATGACCGCTACAAGACGCTCGTTGCGCAGCTGCAAGCAGAGGTTGCACCACCAAGCTCTCCACCTTCTTCGGCTTCTCTTTCGCTCCAGGACTTACTGGACGGGAAGCAGCTATTCGACGCCACCAGTGTGGAGTCGTTCTTCAACGTGGACCCGGAAGTCTACGAGCTTGGCGAAGAGGACCGCAAGCAAATGGCGGCTCGAGCAGAGGACCTCAGCAAGCGGCTTGTCGAGACCACCCAGAACCTCTTCGGGGCGGCGGCCAAGCAGCTCGAGGAGGCCAGGCAGCTGCACAAGTCGCACGTCTCGGGCCTGGCGAAGCGTCGCAAGGCCGAGGGAGCGGCGATGCCTGGTGGTGGTCATGTGGATCGAAGCTCGTGCGGCGGGACCTTCTCCTGCCGTTCAACCTGAAGATCACTCCGGAGCTTCGGCCAGTGCTGGCGTTTCTGATTCTGACTCGGCCGCCCGCTCCTCTGCTTTGCTTGCCCGCGCCGAGACGGTGCTGGGAGCCGACTTTCAACCACCTGAGCAATCTTTGCCCCCCATTTCGACTGCCTAGGTCGAAGTGGGGGGGAGATTTGAAGTCACCTGAGGCGCCAAGTTTTTTGATACCTCCTGGTCCCTCGGATCCGTCGTTGGGGTGCGGCCCTGGTTTGGGCGCCCGTGGGCCTATGTCAGGACCCAGTTTTGGCCCGTCGTCTGGCCCCCCTGTCCCCGAGTCCGACCAGCTTGCCCTCAGATTCCAGACGTGTAATGCCACCTCCTGGGGGCCATGTAAAGAATGGCTCGCCCGCACATCGGCCCATGTCGTGGCCGTTCAAGAACACCACCTCTGAAGTGATGAGTCGTGCCGCTCGGCTTTAGATTGGTGCCTCAGACATGGCTGGAAAGGCCTCTTCTCGCCAGCCCGTCCTGGAGTCGGCGAAGGAAGCTCAGGTGGTGTCGCCTTAGTCTGCCGATCCTTCCTAGGCCTTCACGACCTCCCTCAGGGGTCGGAATTGGTCCCAAGTAGGGCCATTGCGGGTCTGGTTCATCTCCCTGGAGGGCTTGGCCAGCCCATCCTGTTCGCCTCGGTGTACATGCATCACTCCGAGGGGCTGACGGACCGAAATCTTGACATTTTGGGGAAGGTTGGGTCGGCAGCAGAGGCGTATTCTAGTGAATGTTTGGTCGCGGCTGATTTCAACATGTCGCCCGACCTCGTCCAGGACAGCGGGTTCACTGAACGCCTCCATGGGAACCTGATCATCCCCCAGGGCGAGGGGACCTGCCTCACCACGGGGGGCATCAACATGCTCGACTATTTCGTTGCGACGAATGGGGTCTCGAAGGTTATTCAGTCGGTCGACGTGGTTACCACCTCGCAGCTCGCTCCTCACTCACCTGTCGAAATCGTTATGTACCCTCGTGCTTGTAAGATGCAGGCTTTGGGATTTTACAAACCTCCTCCCATCCCTGCCCAGCGGCCTATCGGGCCCTCTAAACGGCCTCCCCACTGGGGGCGGCTCCAGGGGCAGGCGAGCGCCCTTCTCGATTCTTTGGTCCCAGGGGAACCCGTCGGTCAGGCTACCCAAGAGTTGAGTAGGGTTTACGGGCGCTGGGCTCGTCTGGCGGAGTGTGAAATCGCTGATGCTGCACATATCACCCTCCCGTACTACGGGGCCAGGAGTAAGGGCCCCAAGTTAGTCTGGCAGCCTGTCTTCAAGAGCGGCTCTTCCAAGGGCCGCCACCCGCGTCTGTTCGCCATCAAGTGGTTGTCCCACACCTTTAGGCACTGGCACGTACTCCCTCGCAGTTCGCAGGCGCGTGGCCAGAAGAGCCAGATGCTGCTGGAGATTCCCTCTGAGTTCGCGAGCGATCTGGATAGGTATCAGGCGCTCGTCAAGTCCATTCACTCGTTCGTGTCGATCGTCGCGGCTCCAGGTGGTCGGCTCTGCGTGGAGGATGAAGCTCATCAGGAGCACCTGTCGCACATCCTTGGCGAGTTGGATGCCGCCATAGTCCACGAGCAGTCGGATGCTAGGACTCAGGGAGGGAAAAGTTGGAAGGAATGGCTGTTGACCAACATTGAAAAGGGAGGGAGGAACGCTCACCTCGCTCGCAAGCCTGCTGCGGGCTGGAAGCCTACCACGACCCTCAGCTCGGCTGGGGTTGTGCTCTCTGACCCTCTTTCTCTGCTGGAGTCTCAGTCTTCGCTCTATGCTGAATTATGGGGTGCCAAGTCGACGGGCCCCCCCGCGCTCGATGAAGGTTCGAAAGGTATTTGTAGCCCCCTCCCTTTCTTGCAACCCGAATTTCTCAGGATGATCTCCTCCAGGTACTCCCCCAGGACTGCTTTTGGGCTCGACGGTTTCCACATGAAACACTACTCCTGGATGACCGACGATTGCTTGTACGTCGTGGGCCTAATGCTGGCCATCATGGAAATGACCTCCTCACTCCCCTTCCAGATCCAGCTGGTTCAGCTGGCGCTCATCATGAAGCCGCACGGCGGCTGGAGGCCGATTGGCCTGTTCTGCAGCATGTGCAGATTGTGGGGGAAAGCGAGAAGGGTGATAGCACAGCAGTGGGAATTGGAGCATCCTCGAGCTTATTTCGCTGGCCAGTCTTTTGCTTCGGCCAGTGACGTCGCGTGGCGTCAAGGAGTCAGGGCTGAATGCTCCTATCGTCGTGGTTTGGTGGCGGCCACGATTCTTTGGGACTTGTCCAAGTTTTACGAAACCATCGACCTCGGGCTTTTGGAGCAGCGTTGCGTGCAACACGGGGTCCCTGTGGCCTTATATCGTCTCTCGATCGCGGCCTACCGATGGGGCCCGGTTTATTTGCATGGCTGGGTGCGTCTCGGGCCCGCTGATGGCGGCTCGAGGGGTTATCGCGGGTTGTTCGTTAGCCACGACATGGGTCAAGGTCTACATGATCACCCCTCTTGACTCCTTGAAGCTCGGGCCTAGCGTCCAGCTGGACCAGTACATCGATGATAGCGGGCTGTCTGCGGTGGGCTCCAAGGCCCAGGTCGTGCATGATTTAAAGGAAGCCTCGCAGGGCCTGCGCGACGCTCTCACCTTGGACATGAAATGCAAGGTGGCGCCTGATAAGGCCTCTTTTGTCTGCTCTTCTGCTGAGGTCTCTTCGCAGCTTCGTCAGTTCCTGGGGCTCCTCGCTGGGCCGATCACGGACAGTGCCGTGAACCTGGGGATCGACGATGCTGCAGGGAGACCCAGACGAGCCGCCAGGAGAGGCCACAAGTTTAGGGTCCGCGTGGACAGCCTGAAAGCTTCTACAAAGAAGAAGCTCGTCAAGCTGAGTTGCAGCCTCGGTAAGTATTGTAAGCGTATTTGGGTCTCTGGGACTTTGCCTGGGGTTCTCTACGGGGCGGAGATCCATGGGCTTTCGGACTTCGAGTTGGCGAAGATCCGTCGTGAAGCGGGGCGCGTTCTGAGACCTGGTGCGGGGGGGCGTTCGCTGACCGCCACCCTCCTTCTGAACGATGACCCGACTTGGGTGGGGGCTGTGGCCCCCGTGGTTAGGTACGCCAAAGAAATATGGGCGCTCCAGACGGGTGCCTATCCCTACACGATCCCTTGGGACCAGTTGAGACTCAGCTGGGAGACCGTGTTCGCGGCGGCGGAACCTAGGTGGCGCGACGTCGGGGGACCCATTAGCGCCACGCGTCTTTCCCTTATTCGCATCAAGTGGTCTATGTCAGATTTCGTCACGATCGTGAACGATTTCGGGGAGACGATATTGCTGACGAGCGTGTCCCCAGCTATGCTGAAGAAAATGTTGCAGCAGGCCTGTCGGCGTGCCCTGGAGCGTGAGGCTTCGGCTAAGCAGGGCCTGTCTTGCGATCGATTGTGTTTCGACATCGTCCGATCTCGCCTCCGATCGTCGCGGGTCACCTCCCAGGAACGTGGATCGATCAGGAGCTTGACTTGCGAAGCGCTCTGGACTCGCGATCGGGCGATCAAGGTCGGGTACCGCGGTCTCGAGGATCGATGCGAGCTCTGCGGTTTCACTGGCGATTCGACCTTCCATCGACTCTGGCGCTGCCCTGCCGTCGCCTCCAGGAGAGAGGAGACCGTTTCACAGAGTTTGATTGATGAAGCCGCTGACGCGGACCTGGCCGACCCCGAAGTTGCTCTGCTTTTCACCAGGGGTGTCTTTCCGCATCCTGGAGACGTCTTCCCTCGGCCGTCTCGGGAGTTTTTGGATTGTGAATTTCAGGCCAGATGTGAATGGGTTGAGCCTCCCCAGGACGGTGGCACCTTTGATGGCGATATCTTCCTTGACGGTAGCTGCTTCCGTCATGAGATTGCCGAGCTCTCGCGTGCTGGATATGGGCTCGTTAAGGTCGACTCTTCGGGTGACAGGGTGTGCCACATCTATGGGCCTATCCACGCCCCTTTCCTCCAGACCTCCCAGCGCGCCGAATTCGCTGCCCTGGCCCGCGGCGGAGTGGAGGTCATCAGCGACGCGAGCCAAGGGCCCGTCGCCGAGATCGGCGAGGACCGACATCCTGGGCAGGAGCAGCCTCGCCTGTCAACTTTTTATAGCGACTGCTTGAACGTGGTCTCTGCTTGTGCTGGGGGCAAGAGTTCGCAGCTGAGCTATCGCCGCCCGTTCGCGGGGCTGATGATGATGTATCGTCTTGGGGCGTCGTCGGTCCAGTCGGTCGTCAAAGTCGATGCCCACAAAGACCCGCACGAAGCGGGCATATCCTCCCTGGAGCGCTGGAGGCGCCTCGGGAATGACCTGGCGGATCGTGCCGCCAAGCAGGGTGCTGGACTCCACCCCCGTCCGTCGGAGGCCGAGGAGAGCCGGCTGCAATGGCAAATTAAGATAGCCAAGGCGGTCTGCAAGCTCGCAGCGACGCTGCTGCCAGCGTGGCCGCCGTTGGATTTGACCGACTGCTACTGGGAGCGCCCCCCCGTCGAACCTGCTCCTCCCTCGCGGCCCCATGCTTGGACGTGGGAGAAGCGCGAGGGGTATTTCGGATTTGCTTTCTGGCGTTGCCAGCACTGTTTGATCGTGCGCAAAGGACGCTCGATACCGCCGCCAGGCTCTTGCTCGAATGAATCGAAGCTGGACGGCCCATCCCTGAGAGCGCTCGGGCACCATGCCATATCGCTGCTCGTTTCTGATGGCTCCTTCCTGACTGTCTGTCTTAGGTGTCATTCCTACGGCTCGCTGGGTTATATTCGGGGCTTAGTTCAGCGATGTCAGCCACCGACGCGTAAGAAGACCGAGACTTTCAATGCTATTTGTAAGGGTCGGCATCCGTCGAAATCCGAGCTTCGTGTGGAGCCCGCGCCGTGGCGTTAGTTTTTTCCCGCTGTTTCCTCGGCACTGCGGGACTGGCAGCCGTCTCGGCGTGAGTCCCCCCGCAGTTGCCGTGACGTCAGCGGTGGGGCAGGGCTGGTGGCGAAAGTGGCAGGAGGCGCCCCCCAGCCCTGCCCCCTCCTCTGGGGGGAGGCGCCGTCCCCCCAGAGAGTGTGGCTTGGCAGTAGTGGATGTCAAAAAAATCCTCCTCCTCCTCCTCCTCCTCCTCCCCCTCCTTCTCCTCCTCTTGCCCCCTCCTCCTCTTGCCTCCCCCTCCCCCTCCTCCTCGGCGACGCGATCACGCCTGCCTGTAGCCCCACCCACAGCTGTTTCAAGAGCCTTGCTAGGTGAGTGCCCTCCCCTCGCTCCCATCCCCCCTCGCGGCCGCTCTCGCGCTTTCCCTCCGTCTGCCGCCGGTTCCTCAATGGAAATGAACCGTTGTAGGGGCCTATGAAGAGGGAGCCTGGAGGGAGGGTTAATTCCAACATCGTTGATGACTCTTGGGTTTCCACTGGCCCTCCTCCTCCTCCCCCTCCTCCTCCTCCTCCTCATCCTCCTCCTGCCCCCCTCCAACTTATGGTGGTGGTGGTGGAAAACAGGCCCATCATCCCATGCGGTTTCCTTGGGATCCAGACTGCGAGGGCGCGGATACGGATGATGCCCGCCGCTCGTGAGCGTCACCGCGGCCGCCGGCGCCAGATGTGAGGCCCTTTTTCGCTGCCCTGCTCGCGCGCGCGCGCCCGCTCGCGGGCGCGCGCGCGAACACGGCGGCTTCTTGCGGCTCCTCCTTTTCGGAGTGGGGAGGGGCCCTCCCCTCGGGGCCCTCCGCACCAGGACATGGCTCACCAGGACTCATTGAGGATGCCACCCCGAGAGAACGAGGCCTGGAGCGTGGTCTCGGCCCACCGCTGCAGTTTTTGTTTCTGAAGGCGCGCCCAAGTCCTGGTTTCCCAGAGGCCGTGCTTATATGGAGGGCCGTGATCCCTGAGATCCGGCTGTTGCACTCTTTCTCACCTGGGGTCCCTGAGATGGAGGGCCATGATCCCTGAGGTCCCCGAGAGCGGGGCGTTGTCGCCCCCTTGGCAGGCCCCGGGACCATCGCGAATCGATCCAGCCCGAAAATGCAGCAGGACGATTGGATCGATGGCTCCAGCAGCGACTTGTTCGCGGTGTTGCATCTTTTGCGCAACGTCAGGTCCGAGGGGAGTCTGAACAGCGCCGCCGTCAGAGCAGCTGTTGGTACCTGGCAGACAGAACATGTTTTTCTTGCCATCGTTTTCTTTCCCCGCCCCCGCCCCCATGATCGTTATTTTTCTTTACCCTCATCGTCTGTTTCGCTCCTCTCCTCCGGGGTCCCTCCTCATCCTCATCTTTTCCTTCCTTCTACAGCCGTTGTCCTGCATGTCGACGTGGCTTGCGTGGCCCGAGCAGGGCGGTGCGCCCGCGCGCACACAGGGAATCCATGTATGAAAGAAAAACCACCCAGCGCAGCCACAGCGCCCCCTCCCACGCACCACCCGGAATCGTGGCAAGAGGATCGGTGTGGGGGATCTCGGGATCCCGGGAGCGTCCCCCATGAACAGTATTACGTGTTTCACTTGAAGCGGGGTCTCGCAACAGACCGACGTAAAGATTCCGCGCCAGTGCGCTGAGGTCCCGCAGACTCCCGAGCCCCGCATCGCGTCGCCGCGTCGCCTTTGGAACGCGGGCGAGGGCCCGCCGTCGACGCCCTCCTCATCATCCCCGGCATTGGCCGTCATCTGTGCGGTGTTCTGTTGCCGTGAGGCCCTGTTTGGGGTGCAGGCTGCCGCCATGGCGCCGCTCTGGCTCGCAGGGGTGGCGTGTGCGCGGGGCCGGGCAGAGCGTGCCGCAAGGGACTCTGTGGGGTTGTCGCGTCAGGGGGAGGTCTCGTCCCCCGCTGCGAGGGCCCCTGCATGGTCTCGGCGCGAGCCAGGACGCCTGAAGGACTTCCACGGGCTCACACCTTGTGGACGTTGCGGCTCGGACAAGGGAGTCCCAACGAAGCCTCTACGTTGGCCTTGGCTCTACGACGGCAAAGGTGGACCCCATGTCCGGCAAGCTGGAATCGGGAAGTGGCTTCTGGGGGCGTCATCATCATCAGCATCAGCATCAGCATCATCATCATCATCATCATCATCAGCATCATCATCATCATCATCATCATCATCATCATCAATGTCATCATCATCATCATCATCATCATCATCATCATCATCATCATCATCATCATCATCATCATCATCATCATCATCATCATAATCATAATCATAATCATCATCATCATCATTATCATTATCAGCATCAGCATCATCATCATCATCATCATCATCATCATCATCATCATCATCATCATTATCATCATCATCACAGTCACCACAGTCGTCACCACCAGCAGCGTCAGCAGCAGTATCGACGCCACGACCATCAGCATCGCCATCGCCGTCGTCGTCATTGCCGTCGCCTCCCTCCACCGCCACCGTTCCACGTGCCTCCCCCTTTCTGTTGCCTCCTCTCCCTTCCCCTGCCACCCGCGCCCCTCCAACCCCTCCCTCGTCCTTCCTCTTGCGACACCCCTCCCACCCCCCTTCCTTTTTGTTGCCCTCTTCCCACCTCTTCTTACATCCGGCCTCCCCGCCTCCCTGCTCCCATACCTGTTTCTTCTTTTTCTTGTTATTCTTCTCTCCCTGGGTGTAGTTTGTGTCTCCTCGTCCTCCTGCGGCCCCCCTCCCTTTCCTCGTCCGCTTCCCCGCGTCGACCTCCTCCTCCACGACGCACTCTCTCACTCTCGCTCTTTCTGTGTGTGTGTGTCTCTCCTCCTCCACGACTCTCTCTCTCTCTCTCTCTCTCTCTCCCTCTCTTTTTTTTTTCTCTCTCTCTCTCTTTCTGTGTGTCTTTCTCTCTCTCTCTCTCTCCCTCTTTGTCTTTTTTTTTCTCTCTCTCTCTCTCTCTCTCCACTTCCCTTTGAATGTGCACTCACCACTCTCCGCTGCGGCCTCCTCCGCCACGTCCTCATCCTCCCCCTCCTCTTTTTTTTCCCCCTCCCCATCCGCTGCATCCTCATCCTGATGCTCCTCGCCTTCCCCTTTCTCCTTCCCCCGTTGCTCCTCTGCCGCTTCGCGGGCCGTTCCCCCGACACCTCCCCCCTTCTCATTCGCGCGGCGCTTTTGTTTGCCGCCGCTGTGCGGGTTTACGGGCGCTGCCGCGGCTGGAAGAGAGATGCACCGCACCGGTTTTCACTCCCATTCTCTGCCGACGCCTCCCGGTTTCTCATCCTCCCCATCGTCAATCCTACCCTCCTCTTCTCCTCCTTCTCCACGTCCGTCTCGGCTTCCCCTCCTTCTGCGACTACGACAGACAGGCCGCTCCTGTTTGTTCAGGGCGCCTGATGCCTGAGATCGTTCCTCCGTTTTCCTCCCTCCTTCCCTCTTTGTACCGCCTCCCTCCTCCACCCCGACGAAGGTCTGGTTTCGCTCTCTGCTGGGAACGGGGGGGGGGAGGAACAGGGCGGGCGGGGGGCGACCCGGGCGAGCGGCTGGGGGGCAAGTCAGGGGCGCGCTGCCAGTATTTCGACCCCTTCCCCTTCTCCCCCCTCCTCAGAGCTTCCCTCCTCCCTCCTCCCTCCTCCCTCCTCCTCCTCCTCCTCCCTCCTCCCTCCTCCTCCTCCCCCTCCTCCTCCTCCTCCTCCTCCTCCTCCTCCTCCCTCCCCCTCCTTCTCCCTCCCTCCCCCGTATTTTCGACCCGCGCCGTTTTGTGCAACACCCGCATCACAAGTTAGCGACGCACCCTTCCAATGCCCCTTCCCTTCGCCCGCGCAGTGCCGCCTCCTCCTCGCAGACCGAAGCGCGGTGTGGGCCGGTGCGGTTCGGAAGTTCCAGGGTGACCAACATGTTTGTTCTGACTCGGGTAGCAGGTCGAAGACTGCTTTCGGCGCTTTCCTTTTTTTCAAGGGCCGAGTAGCGTCCCTATTGTTCCTCCTGCCCGGGCAGCGGGCGGCAACCCAATCTGCGTGCAGCGCCTTCCTACTTCGTGCTTCTGCCCACGTCTGCCGAATGGTGGGTAGTGTGCTCTTGAGGTGCGCTCGGGGGCTGCTGGAGTCTCTTCCTCCTCCTCGCCCCCTCGCTCGCTCGCAACGCACGGACACAAGAAAGTCGTTGTCATCCCAACTCAGCGAAGCACGGCCCGAGTGAAGGCATCAGAGAACTGAGCAGCTCAGAGGGCGAAGAGCAGCGACTACTACGAGCGTGCTTGCGAGTAGCCCCCCGTTAGGCTCATTGGTCGCTCCAGCGGTCGACCTGTGAGTGTTTCAGGCTGGAAGCGGAGAGGAAAGACGCGTCGAGATTTGTGCACAACCTTCGTCGAACAAGAAGAAGTATACACATATTTTGTCGGAGGTCGGCTTCAGTTTCTCGGATCGGCGCTTGACCCCCCTTGCCTGGCACGCGGAGCGCGCTAAGGGCGGCGCTGCAGGCGCCGCAAGGAGAGTCCCAGCGCGGATCCGAGAAAGCCGCGCAGAGCTCCGAAAGTTTATGCAGTTAGTGTCTCTTCCAGTTCGGGTGTCAGGGTTCCCGCTTCCCCCCCAGTTGGAGTCGGCGCTGCTGTGCATCCTGGTGCGGCCTGTCCGATTCGATTCCGACTCGGTACCGATGCGGCCCGATCCGATATTCGTTTCGATTCCAGGAAGAGCGCGTCCGATACATCCTCCATAACCGCCGGATATCAGAGATCATCGATTTGTCCTGGACCGTTTTTTCCTCGCCAGGGCTTCGTCCTACAGACGACCGACGCGACGCCTCACAGCATGGCTCTCCAGAGGTCTGGGCCCGTTTGCCAGGGACGGGGTGTCCACTCTGGGCCTTCTTCTGACGGCCCCTGGGCCCAGCAGGGAGGGCCCCCCCTTACAGCGATCCCGCATAGTACGCATGGGCTACCTTCCCAAGGGTACCCTTGCCTTGCCTCCTCGGTCCATCCTTGGCTGCTTTCGTTTGCCGCGCCCCGCTCGAACAGCTTCGAAATCGGCTTCCAAGGCCCTCGCATCCTCATCGCGCATCCTTCTGCCACGGGCCGACTGTAGGCACAACGTTGCTCAAGACCTCCTGCCATGTTTTTGCGACGACGCTACAGTGAGCTGCTTGAGTAAGGAACACGAATTTTTCAAAAAGGGCTCGGTCGTTCCTTAAGGCTTGCATGCGTTACGTATCGTTCCTTATGCGTTGTTTTATGATGTATCGTTCCTCATGCTTTTTCCTTGGAAAACAGGGGCTTCGTTCCTTATATATCGTTCCTTAGGTCAGGCCGATGACTGTAGGATGTTCGGTCTTGCCGGCCCAGAGCTCGGGGCTCCAGCGGCCGACTGGAACGAGTCGACCTCTTCTGGATCGCCCGTGGGGGCGCGCGCGGAGTGGCGCAGCTGCCGGACGGCGATCCTGGGGCGAGAGAGCCCACAAGAGCTTACAGTCGGAGCGCTGAAGAAGGAACCCTTTTCGTTGGGGAGGGGCTCGGTGTTCCTTGATTGTTTCAAAGTTTGCCTCGGGTTTTCCTGAGGTGTCCCATGGGAAATCGAGGTTGAACTTGCGGGAGAAAGGGGCCTCGTTCCTTGTTAGGGCTCCTCAGGTCAACGCCCCGACTGTACGAGCACGTCCGAACACCGCGGGTGACGTCAGAGCTCGGGTGGCCCCAGGCTCAGCAACCTGCCCGCAGACCTGCCACGGGGTGCGCCTTGGCCAGAATTCCAGGAGGGGGGGATCCAGCCGTGGCGACGAGGGCTCGCCAGGAGGCGCAAACAGGGCGAAGCACACACACACGCAGAAGGACAGAAAGAACATCGAGCACCGAAGTTCGTCCTTCGAGCCCCCCTCCTCGCCGCAGCGGCAGCCCACTCACAGACGGCACGGTGACATCAGCGACACAGCTTGGACACACACGGCGAGGCATCCTTCAGAATGGAGGAATGCGGGGGACCAGTTCGTGACGGCGGCGTGGGATCTTGCCGATGCTTTTTCTCCAGGCTACGGCTCTTCCTCGTCCCGCCCAAAGGGGCGCGGCTCTGCTCGCAGGAGAGCCGGACTCACGTTTAGTAAGGCTTCGGGTTCTGCCCAAACAGTCTTCCCAGGTAGCCACGGCTGGCATCAACAGGTCCCCCGAGTAGTCCGGGGCGGTCTCAACAGCTCAACCCTGCGGCGCGGAGCGCCCCAGAGGCGCCGCCAGAGGCGGCGCCATTGTGTTGAGACCGCCCTGGACTACTCG
>CAUYUJ010005052.1:45000-50000 GCA_963575745.1 Prorocentrum cordatum | reverse complement strand
CCCAGTTCTTGGTCGATCTTCTTATCGATCGGTCTCACCATCGATCTCATTTTGCACCTCTCTATCGATCTCACCATCGATCTCACAATCGAACTCACTCACTAGAGATCGCACGAGCGATCTCGCGATTTATCTCCCTATCGATCTCATTGAATCGATGTCACCGTCGGTCTCACGATCAACCTCACAATTGTCCTCTAATCATGGTGATTCCCCAATCAGGCATAATCATTGTGATTCCCCAATCAGTGCTTGCACTGAAGGGGTCCTCGCGGAAGTTGAAGGATTTGGCGAAAGTGTCCCGCCGATTTTGGTCGCACGCTGGGTTCCTGGGTTCCCTGTTCTGGGTTCCTGGGTTCCCGGTTCCGGGTTCTGGGTCGATTTCGGTGGGCGGCGAGGTTCCCAGGTTCCCGGGTTCCTGGTCGATCTTCTTATGGATCGGTCTCACCATCGATCTCATTTCGAATCTCTCTATCGATCTCACTATCGATCTCACAAGCGATCTCACTAGAGATCGGATGAGCTATTTTGCGATCGATCACATTATCGATCTCATTGAATCGATGTCACCCTTGGTCTCACGATCAACCTTACAATCGTCCTCTATCGATTCCGCTATCGATCGCATTATCGATCTCACAATCGATCTCAAGATCCACAGGATCAATTTTCAAATCTTCCACTGATTGGGGTTTCTCAGGTGTAATCATAGTTATTCCCCAATCAGTGCTTGCACTGAAGGGGTCCTCGCGGAAGTTGAAGGATTTGGCGAAAGTGTCCCGCCGATTTTGGTCGCACGCTGGGTTCCTGGGTTCCCGGTTCCGGGTTCCTGGGTTCCCTGTTCCGGGTTCCGGGCCGATTTCCGTGAGCGGCGATGTTCCCAGGTTCCAGTTCTTGGTCGATCGTCTTATCGATCGGTCTCACCATCGATGTCATTACCAATTCTATCGATCTTACGATCGATCTCACAATCGATCTCACTATCGATCTCACAAGCGATCTCACTAGAGATCGGATGAGCTATTTTGCGATCGATTACACTATCGATCTCATTGAATCGATGTCACCCTCGGTCTCACGATCGACCTTACAATCGTCCTCTATCGATTCCGCTATCGATCGCATTATCGATCTCACAATCGATTTCAAGATCCATAGGATCAATTTTCAAATCTTCCACTGATAGGGGGTTCTCAGGTGTAATCATAGTTATTCCCCAATCAGTGCTTGCACTGAAGGGGTCCTCGCGGAAGTTGAAGGATTTGGCGAAAGTGTCCCGCCGATTTTGGTCGCACGCTGGGTTCCTGGGTTCCCGGTTCCGGATTCCTCGGTTCCCTGCTCCGGGTTCCGGGCCGATTTCGGAGGGCGGCGAGGTTCCCGGGTTCCCGGGTTCTTGGTCGATCTTCTTATCGATCGGTCTCACCATCGATCTCATTACCAATTCGCCATCGATCTCACAATCGATCTCACAAGCGATCTCACTAGAGATCGGATGAGCTATTTTGCGATCGATCACATTATCGATCTCATTGAATCGATGTCACCCTCGGTCTCACGATCGACCTTACAATCGTCCTAACTCTCGATTCTACTATCGATCTCATTATAGATCTCGCAATCGATATCACGATCCATAGTATTAAGTTTCAAATCATCCACTGGCTGAGGATTTCTCAGGTGTATCATTACCAGCATCATCATCATCATCATCATCATCATCATCATCATCATCATCAAAAGCAGCATCATCACCGTCATCATCATCACCACCACAATCACCAGCACCAGCATCACCATCATCATCAGCATCATCAGCATCCTCATCATCATCATCATCATCATCATCATCATCATCATCATAATCATAATCATCGTCATCGTTATCGTCATTGTCATCATCATCGACGTCATCATCACCATCATCGTCATTCTGATCACTGGCACTCTTCTCAACACGTGTCGTGGCCCCATCGGGAGCTCACCGAAGATTTCAGTGGCACAGTTTGCATATCGGCGTCGCGCCCGTTTCGGCACACCCCTCACACGTTCCGTGGCCCCATCGGGAGCTCCACCGAGTGCCTCCGTGGCGCAGTTCGCATGTGGGCGCCACGCTCGTTCCGACACCCTCACACTTTGTGTGGCCCCGTATTGAGCTCCACCGAGTTGCTCCGTGGCGCAGTAGTTACGCATGTGGGCGCCACGCCAGTTTCGCCACACACCTCATACGTTCCGTGGCCCCATAGGGAGCTCCATGTAAGGCCCCCGTGGCGCAGTTCGCATGTGGGCGTCACGCCCGTTTCGGCACACCCCTATCACGCTTCGCGGCCCCGTATGGAGCTCCATCTAAGGACCCCGTGGCGCAGTTCGCATGTGGGCGTCACGGCCGTTTCGGCACACCTCTCAACACGTGTTGTGGCTCCACTGGGAGCTCCATCTAAGGCCACGGGGGCAGTTCGCATGTGGGCGTTACGCCCGTTTCGGCACACCCCTCACACGTTTCGTGGCCCCACAGGTAGCTCAACCGAGTGTCTCTGTGGCGCAGTATGCATGTGGGCGTCGCGCCCATTTCGGAACACCCCTCGCCCGCTTCGTGGCCCCATCGGGAGCTCCACCGAGTGCCCCCGTGGCGCAGTTCGCAGGTTTGCGCCACGCCCGTTCCAACACCCCTCAAACGTCTTGTGGCCCCGTACGGAGCTCCACCGAGTGCCTCCATGGCGCAGTTCGCATGCGATTCCCCACCCATGTCAGCTCACTCCTCACACGTTCCGCGGCCCCATAGGGAGCTCCACCGAGTGCCTCTGTGGCGAAGTTCGCATGCGGTTCCCCGTTCACTTCGGCACACCACTCACACGTTTCGTGGCCTCACAGGGAGCTCCATCGAGTGCCTCCGTGGCGCAGTTCGCATACGGTTCCCCAATCATTTCGGCCCACCCCTCACGCTCTTCGTCGCCCGATAGGGAGATCCACCGAAAGCGATGGCCACAACGCGGTATTCACTACTGCAGATGGTTGGGTCACTCGTCCGGATAAGTTTGTTGGTTCAGGGTTTCCATAATCCGCCAAATAATGCAGCCAGCGTGGGCCCCAAACCACGAGTTTTTGCGTTGTGGATGTGCAAGCTGTGTGGTGTGAGCTGGGCGACGCGGACGCCTCGGGGGGGGACTGCGAGAAGTACCCCAGCCGAGCACCCTGATATGGGCAGCGACGCGGCGAGAACGAGGTTTCTGAATACACTGTGGGCAAGTCTCCGGCGAAGCGGCCGCCGGACCATGCGAGCTGGGGCTCCCCGTCTCCCCATACGAGACTCTTCCGTGGTCCCCCTTTGCTTTTGACTTTTATCAGAAGCCTCCCAGCGAAACGCTATCACAGTCAACCCGCACAGTAAGGATGAGCAACTTTCCCAAGGCTACCCCTGCATCCTTGCCCCTTCGGCTCGTCATTAGCGACCCTCGCTGGCCAACCTCGCTCGACTAACGTCAACATGGGCCTCCAAGGCCCTTGCATCCTTACCGTGCATCCTTATGATACGGGTTGAATGTGAGGGAAAGAGCGGCTTGGATCGAGTTCTAAGAAGAAACGATGGTTCGACTGGTCAGTTTCGACCACGGGGGGAGTTTGGGGACCGATGTTGTGCGGATCTGCGCTGCACTCAAGCCGCTTCCAATCCTGAGGGTCCTTCCATGGACACTCCTCCAACTCTCCTCGTGCACCCAGGCGCCTTCTTGGCAAAAGAGGGCCTCGCTTCCTGTGAAGTTTTCCTTGTGGTATCAAGCTTGGCCCCAATTGGGGGGGGACGAGGGGGGAGGGAAAGAAAGAAGCGAGGAGAGGGAAGTGAGGAAGGCTGAACGGGGACGGAGGCGGCAGGGGGAGGGAGGAGGGAGGGAGGACTGAGGAGGGAAGGCGAAGCTCGGAGCAGGGTGGAGGGAGCGGAGGCCGGGCCGGCCTTTCGCCCCGAACTTGTTTTTTGGCGGTCGGGTAGCCTAGCGAGCCACGAACCTCTCGTCGGCAGTTCAGCACGACGCCGGCATGTCTGGGAAGGCCCTTCCGCGCTCCAGGATCGAGTGCTGCACCAACCGGCACCCGAGGGCCCGACCCGCGGCCCAGGCGCGCGCTGACCGGCGGGTTGGCGCGCTCTGGTCTGCTCCGGGGGGCGGGGCACTGGCGCGCTGGGCTGCTCCGGGGGAGGGGGTGAGGGGGCGACGAGGGGGAGGCAGAGGGCGAGAGAGGCGAGGAGGGTAAGGGGGCGAGGGGGGGGGGAGGCCAGAGGTGGGGGAGGCAGAGGGCGAGGGGGGGGGAGGCAGAGGGCGAGAGAGGGAGAGTCAGAGAGTCGAGTGGGGCGCCCCTCGGCGCTCGAGACTCCCCGGCAGCGAGGAGGGCCTGGCGCCCCGGCGCCGCCGTCTGTGCACGCCGTGGGCCCACGGAGGTGTGGGCCCCCCTCCGAAGGACCGGCTGCTCATCCGCAGTCGCTTCCTGACGGCCACGTGGAGGGCCCGGGGGGGCCCTGGAGGCCGAGAGCTGCCAAACAGAATCCGGAGGTTGATGGACCTCCTACCCTGACACGTCGTTTAGCGAGTCGGCCGTTTTCGGTTCGCGAGAGGGCGTCGCGGCCGTCATTTTTGCGGGTCCAGGTCCGTCGGTTTCGGTCCTAGGCGGTCTTACTAAATGGAGGTTTACTAAAGGGAGGTTTGTCCACCGCCGAAGAATCCATCACGATGTCGTCAAGTAACGCGAGGGGGGATCGGTGGATGGCGAGGACGGCGTTCGAGCAGCCAGCGCTGGCGACGGCGCCCCCCGCCAGTCGTTGCCCCTTTGGTCTCCGATCCATGAGCTCGGCTCTCCCGCGGCCGCTCGGCAGGGTCTGGGTGCCCCGGGAACGCCTCCGGCGAGGCGCAGCCGCTGGAAGGCACCCCGAGGCGAAGCAAACACCGCGAGAACCAGGGAAAGACGCATCAAAACCGCCCAGGGTTCGCGAGGTGCCCGGGGGCCAAACCTCGCCCCCC
>CAUYUJ010005052.1:40000-42500 GCA_963575745.1 Prorocentrum cordatum | reverse complement strand
ATCGTCATCACCAACGTCATCACCATCACCATCGTCACCATCATCATGACTGTTATCATCACCATGAACGTCATCATCATTGCCGTCGTCATCACCATCACCCCTCACACGTGTCGTGGCCCTATGGGGAGCTCCACCGAGGGCCCCAGTGGCTGCGTTCGCATGGCGGCACCGCACCCATGCCGGCACACCCCTCACACGTTTCGTGGCCCCCTAGGGAGCCCCACCGAGGGCCCCAGTGGCTGCGTTCGCATGGCGGCACCGCACCCATGTCGGCACACCCCTCACACGCTTCGTGGCCCCATAGGGAGCTTCACCGAGGCCCCAGTGGCTGCGTTCGCATGGCGGCACCGCACCAATTTCGGCACGGGCTCCAGTGGCTGCTGCGTTCGCATGGCGGCACCGCACCCATTTCGGCACACCCCTCACACGTTTCGTGGCCCCATAGGGAGCTCCACCGAGGACCCCAGTGGCTGCGTTCGCATGGCGGCACCGCACCCAATTCGGCACACCCCTCACACGCTTCGTGGCCTCATAGGGAGCTCCACCGAGGGCCCCAGTGGCTGCGTTCGCATGGCGGCACCGCACCCATTTCGGCACACCACTCGTTTCTTGGCCCCATTGGTAGCTCCACCGAAAGCGGTATTCACAATTGCAATATGGTTGGGTCTCTCGCCAGGATCATTGTTGCTCTATCCAGGGGGTACCCTGCGCTGTCGTCTTTTCTGAAAGTCGCTTAGCTCCCAAGTTATCCAGGAGTTGGGCGCCGGCGGTCAACCGTCAACCATCGTTTGCCGCCGGTGCACTCGCAGGGCTTCTCCTCGAGCCAAGACGCCTCCTCATAGAATGGCGCATCGTCAGCGGTTTCGATCTGTCTCTCGATGTTAACTCTAGTTGCGGTGCCCCGAGGTTCTAGAACAGCCGACCGGCGCATCCCGAATCTCACAGTACAGGATCTATTGGATTACTATCTCGAGTGGGGGATCAGTTACATAATAGAATTCTTTACGCTTCGCGTATCCCCACCAGCCCATCTCACAGCAGCAACTCTTGCGAAGCATGCCGACAGTCGTGTTTTTCAGGCGTGTGTCCGCTTGGCCCCGCATATCTCCCCTGTTCCTCCTTTCTCCCGCCTCCTTGTACATCCTCCTTGTGGGGGGAGCGGGAGAAGGACGAGGCGGAGGAGGAGGGAGAGAAAGCGCTCCTCGTGATTTGAGTCGTTTGGGGTTTCTCGTCCTGGTGTGAGTCGTTCGGGCCCTTCTTCCTGGTGTGAGTCGTTCGGGCTCTTCGTGGTGTGAGTCGTTCGGGCTCTTCGTCCTGGTGTGAGTCGTTCGGGCTTCTCGTGGTGTGAGTTGTTCGGGCCCCTCATCCTGGTGTGAGTCGTTCGGGCCCCTCCTCCTGGTGTGACTCGTTCGGGCTCCTCGTGGTGTGAGTCGTTCGGGGCCCGCGTCGTGGTGTGAGTCGTTCGGGCTCCTCGTGGTGTGAGTCGTTCGGGCGCCTCGTCCTGGTGTGAGTCGTTCGGGCCCCTCCTTGTGGTGTGAGTCGTTCGGGCTCTTCGTGGTGTGAGTCGTTCTGGCCCCTCGTCCTGGTGTGAGTCGTTCGGGCTTCTCGTGGGGCCTCTTGGGGGCCTCTTGGAGCCTCTTGGGGCCTCTTGGGGGCCTGTTGGGGGCCTCTTGGGGGCCTCTTGGGGGCCTCGTGGGGCCTCTGGGGGCCTCTTGGGGGCCTCTTGGGGGCCTCTTGGGGGCCTCTTGGGGCCTCTTGGGGGGGGGCCTCTTGGAGGCCTCTTGGGTCGCTCCTGGGGGCCTCTTGGGGCCATCTTGGGGCCTCTTGCGACCTCCTCAGAAGCGCAAAGAAGCGCTGCCCCCTGATAAGGACAAAATGAGGACAAAACCTTCGTAAAATCAATGATTTTGCTATGAAGGAAGATGAGCGGGGCCCCCTCAGGAGGCCAAAATGGGGCCAGAACCGTAGTAAAATCAATGATTTTGGCTTCAAAGAAGAGGAGAGGGACTTATCTCCGTCCCCCCGTCGGGGCCAGAATCCTCGTGAGGGTAGTCGTTTTTTAGCCCTCCCAGGAGTCGAACAATACCCCTCCAACGACCCGCGGAACGCCCTCTCCAGGCCCAGGGGGAGGGGGTAGGGGGAGGGGTAAACCCCTCCCCGAAGGGGAAGAAGGGGGGTTGAGGACAGAGAGAGCTCGCTAAACCACTCACGCCCAAAGGGCTGGTGGGATTACCACAACATTCGATTTCACATCGACTCTATAGAATAATCCGTGGGTTTTGTAAATGCACCAGCGCTTTAAACTTTTCCCATGGACTCGGCGAGAAAAATCAATGATGGGATGCATTTTTATGTACTCGATCCCTTATTCGAATGTGTTGTTCAATTCAGGTGATTCCGTGCCTTTTCGTGGCTCTCGGGCTACTATTCGTTACTATTCGTCCCGGGCAATTCGGACCTGATTCCTGGTCGACAGGAACAAGATCTGAGTTGCCCA
>CAUYUJ010005052.1:0-35000 GCA_963575745.1 Prorocentrum cordatum | reverse complement strand
CGATGCGGCTCGATGCGCAGCCCGATTTTCTCCACGCCGACGTCGCCAATGCATCGCCGATGCATCGGCGATGCAACGGTGATGCGGCGCGATGCGCAGCCCGATTTTCTCCACGCCGAGGTCGCCGATGCATCGCCGATGCATTGGCGATGCGGCGCGATCCTCCGACCCCATCTACTCGGACCCCGCCTAGGAGGCCTCTAGCGCAGGGCGCCGTGTAGAGATCAATCCAGGCCTACGTAGCCGCCAACACACAGGCAGCCTAAGACCTACACGCTGGTCGTTGCAAGTAGGTATGGCCTGGACTCCCAGATCCCATCTCTACTTTAGGCGCCATTCTGCTTCCAGGCTCGGGCGGGTCTTCCTCCTCCCTCCTCTTCCCAGGGGCGGGCGGAAGCCCAATCTTGAGGAGGAAAAGAAACACACAGACACAATGAATCGTCGATTCCCCAGAAAATATGGGAAAAGATTGGAAGTGGGGGGGAAGACATAAACCCAGAAAGTATGGGACGAATATGTGAATATTCTTATTTGTGTGTATTTATTTGTGTGTCCTTGGGCCCGTCAAATCTGCTTCCAACGCCTTCCTGCTTCACGTGCCCGCCCACATCTTCCGACCTGTGTGTGTGTGTGTGTGTGTGCCAGCTCACCGTGGAGCTCCGCAGAGGAGCCCCGACCCCGGAGGCCCTGGGCACGCCACCGCCGGGCTCCTCCCATCTCGGGAGTGGCCGCGTCGCGCCTCGAGGGCGCGCCGCCTGCCCCCTCGCGGCGCAGGGCAGCGCGGAGGATCCCGGCCGCGGCGCGGGCGCTGCCTCGAGCCCTTCCTCCGTTGGAGCCCCATGCGCGCTCGTCGAGGCAGGCCCTTGATTTCGGTAGCAAGTCATGGGAGCCTGCCATGCCCTCCGAGTTCCGTCGCCAGCTTCGGCCAGCGTCGATCCAGCGTCGATGTACTGTAGGCTCGCGTCGGTTTGGCGTCGGTCCGCGTCGACCAGCGTCGATCAGCGTCGATTCGCAGGAGCCGACAGGAATATACGGGAGGTCACCAAACGCAAAAGTACCACTACCACCAGCTAGGGGGTGGCTGTCCCACCCTCTCGAGCTGGTGGCGCCTCGCTCCGGGCATGCCTTCGGAGGAGAGATCCGGAGGGCGGTGCCACCAGCTCGAGGGGGAGGGAGCAGCCAACCCAACCCCCTGGCTGGTGGTAACTAGGGGGACCTCGTGTATCTCTCCCGAGCAGGCTCCCAGGAGCCGCCACCGGACTCGGCACGACGCGGCGTGCCCGTCCGCAGATCCACCGCGACGTGGAGCCCCTCGGCGGCTCCCGCCGAAGGCCTCTGCGCGCCCCTGCCGGCGGCGCGGCCCTCATTTTTTTTTTTTGTTTCGCCTCCGCGCGCCCCTGCGCGGGCGGAGGGCGCCGCCGCCCGCCGCCGCCAGCGAGGAGCCGCGGAGGGGGGTGCGGACCAGCGCACCAGTTCGGGAGCAAGCGGGGGTCAGCCAGAGCGCCCGCTCTTGCAGGATCCTGCAGGGCCAGGGTCGCACTGGCCTCGGGGCCTTGGGTGCAGGATCCTGCCAGATCTTGCAGGAGCCCTCGCGCTGACCCGGATTTGGGTGCGGGATCTTGCAGGAGTTTGCAAGGCCTGACTGACCCGGATCCGGATGGACCCGGGTCAGAAGATCCCCGACCAGTCCACCCCCTTCTTGCCCCTCCCCCCTTCCTCCCCCAGGGCCCCAGGAAGCGGGGCCGTCAGAACAGAACGGGGGGCCCAGGGAGGAGCCAAGCGGTGGATGCGCATTGTGCACAGGCGTCCGACGTCGTCAGTGTTTCTCGGCGTGGCTCCCCAGAGGTGTAGATCCCCTCTGGGGGACCAGCTTCTCATCGCGAGTCGATCGGATCGTAGGCTGCCCTGTTTTCTCTCGGCCGCTTTGGGGCGTGCCAGACATGGCCTCGCCGTGGAACCGATCCGTTCTACCCTCACGTTTCCTCGTCGTGAGAAAGTCACAACGGATTCGTTGCTGGTACGTGTCGGCCTCCCGGGGCCCTCGCCGGGCCTCTAGAAGGTGTCCAGACCTATGGGGAGCCACGGTGAGAAAAGCTGACGACGTCGGGTGTGTTGGGAGGCGGACGGTGAGGAGAGAGCTGCGGGGCACTCGTGAGGACAGCATCCCTCTAACCCCAGAGGGTCTTTGGTGCTGCGCCCCTCATCCCTAGACTTTACACTCTCTCTCTATTCCTCCTCCTCCTCCTCCTCCTCCTCCTCCTCCTCCTCCTCCTCCTCCTCCTCCTCCTCCTCCTCCTCCTCCTCCCCCTCCCCCTCCTCCTCCTCCTCCTCCTCCTCCTCCTCCTCCTCCTCCCCCTCCTCCTCCCCCCTCCTCTCTCGCCTTCCTGCTTATTGCTTGGAGGTTTATTAGAGACCCTTGGGGGTTACCTGCCCCATCGTGGACGGGGAGGAGGAGGAGGAGGAGGAGGAGGAGGAGGAGGAGGAAGGCCGTCTGCGCGTCATGCCGCGGCTTGTGTGCAGCGTCTCCCCTTGGAGGTGTTCCGAATGCCTGCTTGCGCCAATCAATGAGACTCTGAGCGGGACTCTTCGAAGCCAAGAAGATTCAGAAGAGCCAGGTAAGGAGGGGGCGCGGGAGGGGCGTTCCGTCGTAGCGGATTTCGCAGCTGTGTCTTGAAAGTGTTTCCGGAAGTCTGCGGTAAGGATGTGCGTGGCGATTGGTCTGTGACGCGCCAGGGCTCTTGTCTTTCGGCACGCGTGTGGCGGCTGGTCTTTGCGGCGCCAGCCCCGATGCGGGACGCCCGTGAGCCCGACCTGTCCGACACGATATGATACGGTCCTGCTCCTTCTCCTCTTTCTCTCCGCTTCCTGCTCCTCGTTCTCCTCTGTTTCGCTCCTTCTGCTCCTCCCCTCTTTCCTTCTCATCCTCCTCATCTTCATCTTCCTCCCATCCATATGCTATTTTCTCCTGGCTCCTCGCCTGTCCTTCTCACTCCTTTTGGCTCCTCATCCTACTCTTCCCTCCTCTTCCTCCTGCCCCTCTGGCGACGTGCGCCCCTCCTCCTTCGCCTCCTCCTCCTCCTCCTCCTCCTCCTCCTCCTCCTCCTCCTCCTCCTCCTCCTCCTCCTCTACCTCCTCATCATCTCCATCTGAGATCCTCCTCTTCTATGCTTCTCCTCCTACTTCCTACTTCCAAGATTGATTTAGCCCTGGGCATCTCCCGGGATCGCGTCGTGGACATGATTTCGAGACAAGTTCAGCTGTGACGGGGAGAGCCACCACCAGAAGCCCAAAACAAGACTCCCTTCAACCGCCCACATAGTCATTCGATGCCGGGGCGGCTCTGCAGAGCCCAAGCGCAGCGCAGAAGGTTCAGGAGGTGAGAAAACACACACACACACAGACATAATTCAACGTCGACCCCAAGGAAAATATAGGAAACTATGGAAGGGGGGGGTAGGACGAAAGTCCAGAACATGTGAGGAAACACGGAGACTTCTGGGATTCGTGTATATTCAGGTGTGCGTGTTCCTGGGCCCCCTCAGAGGTGGCCGTCCCGACCTGCGCCGTGACTCTGTGTGCCCTGGCCCGTGCAGGAGGAGGGGCGAAGCGGAAGCCCCCGAAGCCCAAGAAGAAGAAGGCGGCCGCGGACGAGGAGAAGCCCCGCCGGCGAGAGCCGGCGGCTCCCAGGGCGGAGGTCGTGAAGCCGTCCGCCGCCAGAGGCGCGCTCCCGGCGGAGGGGGGAGGGCCATGGGGGCAGTGCTCCTCCTCCTCCTCCTCCTCCTCCTCCTTCTCCTCCTCCTCCTCCTGCTCCTGCTTTCTTCCAGAACTCGTCGCCAGATTACCCGGATTTCCCAGTTCTCGCCTGAAGCGGAACATGGGGGGCCTCTGAGGGTCTCCTTGGCTCCTTGGGGAGGCTCCCAGGAGCGGTTTCTGTCCTGATGATGCCCCGCGCGAGGGCGCCGGTTTGGAACTCGGCGCTCTGGGTTTCCAGGTGGTGGTGTTGACGGGCGGCATGCACGCCCAGTGGTATTCACAGGCGGGCGCTTCACAGGGAGAACAGCCGGAGGCAAAACAAAAAAAAACGGGACCTCGGACGTGCCGGGAGGGGAGAGCGAGGTGGGGCCCAGGAGGGATCGGAAGAGGAGCGGGGCAGGAGTGCGAACGGAGGAGGGCGTGGGGAGAAGAGGCTGGAGGAGGAGAGTGAGGAGAAGCAGGAGGGTCGACTGCGCGTGAGAGTGACCTTTCGCCAGAGTGACCTTTGGTGCGGGCCCAACGGGGTCCCCCGATCGCCGAAGGCGTTGCGGTAGCAGCGTCTTGCGCGCTCGTGTTGTGGACGTTGATCTATGGAGAGGAAGCACGTTGCCAGATGTCGAAACATGTCCATCACATGTCTTAATCATGTAAAAAGCATGTTCTAGACATTTTCATGACATGTTTCAAACATGTTAAACAAATTGCTATCTCAATGATAGTTTTGTTAGGGTGTCCATTGTCATGATTTCCACAACACTCGTTCTTGGTCCCCCCGCGGTCCCCCAAGAGCCGCGCACCAAAGGTCACTCTTACCCAGGGTCATTCTTGCGTGAAGTCGAGAGGAGGACAGGGAGAAGGAGGAGGGGGAAGAGAAGGATGGTGAGGTGGGAGGATGTCCAGGAGGGGATGGAAAGGGGGAGGAAGAGGTGGACTGGGTTGGAGAAGGGAGTACCTTCTGGCAGGGCCCCGGCCTGGTCGGCGGCGATGGGTGCCGCAACCGCTGCGGGCGCGCGAAGGAGAGGGAAGGGGTCCGTCTGCGGAGCGCGGTCGCGGGCACCGGGTGTGGCCAATGCTGGGTCCTGTGGAGAAGGGGGTCCTTCTGGCGAGTCCGGTGTGGCAGTGCAGGGGGAGCTTCTTGGGGGGCCCGCTGCGGCCATCCCGTGGCTCTCTCGGGGGCCCTTTCGGAGCTCTGGGGGCCTGTTTGGGATCGTCTCGGGGCCCTTTCAATAGCTTTTTGGTCCTCCGGGGCCACCCTGGAGGCCAGCGACAAACAAACATGTTCCAAGTGAGCTTAGCTCTGTACCTTGGGAACCAGAGTAGGTGCCTCCTGGGTTCCCTTCGGGCCCTTTGGGGACCCTCTTCGGGCCCTCCTGGGCCACCCCTGAGGTCCTCTGAGGCATCTTTGGGCTTATGATGCTACAGCCTACTTTTGCTTCGACCACCAGAAAGGATTTCGAGCACCAAGAAGTACCGAAGCTGGAAGGTTTTCGCGTGTCGGGCCCTGGGAGGCGATACTCGTTCGACATTGTTTCGATAATCTTTTGGGTGCTCGAAATTCTCTCTGGGATGCGGTCCCTGATGAAGTCCGATGGAGGCAGCGTAACTTCTGGCCGTCGTCAGGTCTCAGCAGCCCATCGGAGGCGCAGAGGTCCAGAATGTGTGTTGGACGACCTGGGCCTGTCGGGGATATTTCTTTGGGGGGCTGCCTGGCCACCTCGGGACCCCCAGGCTCTCAAGATTGGGGCGCGCGGAAGCATGCCGGAGGCTACCTCGAACCGAATGGGACCACATCTCGCGATCTGAGCGCTGAGACCTCGTCGCGGTGCGAACAACAAATCACGACAGGAGCTGCTTTGCTATGTTCGACCTCCCGGGGCCCTTGCCGGGCCTTGGGGCCGTCAAAAAACGGTTCTGGGCGAAAAACTGGCAACGGGGAAGGGGTCCAGACTTCGGGAGGTCGATTTTGTGAAAAAATCACGACATCGGGGGTCTGGCTACCTGGAGCCAGATTTGGGCCATCTGGGGCCAACTTGCACGCTCCAATGACTGGCGCCCCACGCCCCGATCCCCAGGGAGGGGACCCCCCGAAGGGGGCAGAGTTGCTTCCTGAAGGGGCGGTCCGCTAGGCCACCTACGCCCAGAGGACCACCGTTGGGGCCTCCTCCCGTTCCGCTTCTCCCTCTTTCTGCTCGTCTTGCCATGCCTTCGTGCCTCTCTGTCTACTCCCAGCATTGTTCCCCCGAGCCGTCTGTCACTGCGTCTGCCGATCTGCCACTCTGTACGTCATCCCAATGTCTCGCTTGCCTGCGTCGTGTCTGCATGCTAGCTCGTGTGTGTGTGTGTGTGTCGTCGTGCCGCTCGGCGCGCGCCGCCTGGTGGCCGTCGTGTGCGTGCGTGCGTGTGTGTGTGTGTGTGTGTGTGTGTGTGTGTGTGTGTGTGTGTGTGTGTGTGTGTGTGTGTGTGTGTGTGTGTGTGTGTGTGTGTGTGTGTGTGTGTTAGTGTGTGTGTGTGTGTGTGTCTGTGTGTCTGTGTGTCAGTGTGTCAGTGTGTCTGTCTGTCTGTCTGTCTGTCTGTCGGTCGGTCGGTCGGTCGGTCGGTCGGTCGGTCTATCTGCCTGTCTGTCTGCCTGTCTGCCTGTCTGTCCAGGCAGATCTGCCAGCGAGCTCCCCTGGCGCCTTCACTGAGGAAGAGGCTGTGAGAGGAGAACCACTTTTACATGTGCCACCGCTGACTCGGCTAGCTTCCCCAGGCCAGGCCTGCCAGCAGACGAGAAGGCCAATCTTAAGCGGACTGGCGCGGTGAGCTGCGAGCAAGGCGTACCCACTACCAATTTCCAGGGGTGCACGCTTGTAGCCCGACTGTGCGCAGCCTCTGTTCACCTTTGTCTGAAGATGTGGCCCTGGCTTTGGATTGCGGTTATGTGCCTTCGGGCCGGGAAGCTTCCGTGCCTCACCTCAGGAATTTTGTGGATCGGGCGTCCTGGCCCCGAAAACGACCCGTTGACCTCCCTGCACCCTGCAATCAAAGTTGGAGGGCACGGCACCGTGAGGATACCCACAACCAGATCGATCCGCGAGGGTTCTAGGAACCCCAGACATCCAACGTTGGGTCTTTTCACAGCGTGGCTCCCCACAAACCTCTTTTCCCGGGACTTGCCTTCCATCCCGAGTCGTGTTTTGCTGGCCCAATGGGGCCCGGCAGGGCCCTTTGGAGGAGGAAAGCTGCCGAACGTTTCGTAGTGTTTTCCTTTTCCACGATTGAGAGGACGTCAGGGACCTGCAAGTAGTGAAACCCAACGCCCAGATCTCTATTATATGCATACATGTATGTGTACACACATACATATCTATATGTATGTATGTACATGTCTGTATATATGTACATAGTTGTGCATGGGCTTATCTATGTTCATGTGTGTACATGTATATATATATATATATATGTATATATACATACATATATACATATATATATATATATATCTCTTATTGTGGTTACGATGGACCAGTGCTCGGCCACCTCCACTCGTCGGTGCGTGAAGCGTTGAGATCCTGGCGTCGCTTGCTGGGCTTGTTCGCCCACTGCAAACACAACGGGAGACGTTGACAATTTTCAGCCTCCGCGGGCCCTTATCGGGCCTCGGGGCGGTCAACAGGACGACTGAGAGAACAGCGCGTCTCTGGGACGGGAGTCTATGACCTCTAGGAAGTTGGGAAGGTCCGACGTGAAGAAAACCCATACATCCGACGTCGCATTTTCGGGCGTAGCCCAAACAAGTTTTCGCGAAGTGAACTTGACTGGAAAGAACTGAGCTGAACTGGTCGCGCCCGTTACGCGATAGTGTTCTTTTCGGCGGCCGAGGGCGCAACTTATGGCGCGACCAATCGGAGACAGTTTTATTCTCGGCGGCGGAGGGCGCACCCTATGGCGCTACCACTAGGAGATAGTTTTATTCTCGGCGGCCGAGGGCGCAACATATGGCGTAACCAATAAGAGACATTTTTATTCTTGGCGACCGAGGGCGCAGTTTTATTCTCGGCGCCAAGGTCGCAGCCTTTCTGGCGCAACCAACAGGAGGCCGTTTTATTCTCGGCGGCCGAGGGCGCAAGCCATGGCGCAAATTATGGCACAACGAAAAGAGAAGCAGCAGGAGGAAGAGGCGGAGAAGGAGGAGGAGGAGGAGGAAGACGACGACGACGATGAGGACGGGGACGAACACGACAACGAACGACGACGAAGACGACGACGACGACAACGACGGCGACGGTGGCAGCGACGGCGACAGCGACGGCGACGACGACGACGACGACGACGACGACGACGACGACAACTACGGCTTCGGCGACGGCTGTGGCGGCGGCGAACACGGTTGCGACGACGGCGACGGCGGCGACGACGACGACGACGACGGCGGCGACGGCGACGGGGACGACGAGGACCACTACCACCACGACGGCACCCAAGGCGATGACGAGCATACCGACGCCGCCCAGACTGGCTGGATATCCAGATGCGTGCGGGGCTACGCCCGATTTGTGCCTGTCGTTTCGGCTGGCTGTGGGGCCCAAGCGGCGAGCTGTCTTGTGTTTTTTTCACAGCGTGGTTTTCTAGAGGTCTTGACCCCTTCCCATGGGTCCGCGTTTCATCCCGAGTCGTTCTCTGACGGCCCAGGGGCCTTGCAGCGGCAGAATGCACTTTGCCTGGGAGGAGCCCCAATGAGACACCAACAGTGCGGAACACATCTGCGAACATGTTGGTGACAATCCAGGTCTTTCTGTCCGGTCAAGCGCCCCACAGAAGCAACGAACTCAATCTCTTTGTATCGGTTCTAGAGCTAGAGGCCTCCTAGATGGGGTCGGAGTAGATGGGGTCGAAGGATCGCGCCGCACCGCCAATGCATCGCCGATACATCGGCGTTACATCGGCGATGCATCGGCGACGTCGGCGTGGGGAAACACGGGCTCCACATCGATCCGCATCGTCGATGCATTGGCGATGAGGCTCGATCCTTCGACCCCATCTACTCCGACCCCATCTAGGAGGCCTAGAAGACCTACCTCCGAGAAGCACGGCTCGGGCACTTCTGAATAGCCTGCCGCTCCGCTGGCTGTGGCTCCCACGCTGCGGCGCGACATGCGACATCCACCTGCCGGTCCCCGGGCGCCAGCGTCCCACGAGCCCTTCGCAGACCCCCGACGTCGTGACTTCTTCACAACGTCGACCCCCGGAGGTCCAGACTCCTTCCCCGGGACCGGCGTTTCGCTCCGAGTCGTTTTTGTTGACGGTCCCAGGACTCGGTGAGGGCCCCCCGGAGGCCGAAAATAGCAACACCCTCCCGTCGAGATCTTTTTACATCGCGAGGGGGCCTGGGTTCCCAGCCCCCCGCCGCGCGGAGCGGAGCGACATCGGACGGGGCTATGGCGTTCCAGAGCGCTCCGAAACGCTCTCAGACCGCTTCGGAACCCTCTGAACAGGCCGCGGCGCCCGAGACCTCCTCCATATCCGCCAGATCTCAAAGCTTCTCGACTCATCCTCACCCGAATTCATCCTCGTCCTGGCTTCGCCTTACCCAGAGATCCGATGTCTTGATTTTTTCAATGCGGGGTTCCTGGAAGTCTCGACCCCTTCCCCGGGACCAGTCTTTCATCCTGCGTCGTTTTTTGGCGGTCCTGGGGCCCTACGAGGGCCCCTCGAGGCCGGAAGCTGTGACACGTTTCCGAAAACTGTCAGAGCCCCCCGTCCTGACTTTTCCCCATGCCTTGGAACTCTGGGTGCGACACGCGGCGCGCTGGCCGGGCACGGCGTGCCGCCGGGGCCGAGTGCGCGCCGGAACCGCCGGTGCGCCGAGGGGTGGGGAGGAGCTGCGCCGCGGCCGGCCCTGGGCAGGTCGCGAGGGCAGCCCCACTCGTCGCCTCCTCCGAGGATCGAGGGTCGGGGATCGAGCTTCCGGGGTCGAGGGTCGAGGGTCCGAGGAGCGAGGACCGAGGAGCGAGGACCGAGTACCGAAGGTCGAGGATCGAGGACCGAGGACCGAGCATCGAGGACCGAGGACCGAGCATCGAGGGCCATCGCTTAAGCTCTTCAGTTTTGGTTCCCCCCTCCCCGTATCTCTCGGCGGTGAATAGGACGGGTCCCAAAACCTCCTCCTCCTCCTCCTCCTCCTCCTCCTCCTCCTTCTCCTCCTCCTCCTCCTCCCTATCCTGCTCCCTCTCCTCCTCCTCCTCCTCATCCTCCTCCTCCTCTTCTTCCTGCTCCTGTCGTAGCTGTCGTCGTCGTTGTTGTTTGGCGGGCGCCGCGGAACAAAACTGATCAGCTCGTCCCCTGTTGGTGGGACTCCAGTACTCCCGATGAGGCCGCCGAAAAAAACACAGAGAAGTAGTTACCCCCTTCATTTGGGGGCTTGCTGAAGACGAGGATCGAGGACCCAGGGCAGCCCCACTCCTCCTGGGGGGGGGGCAGCTGGGCCGCCTCCGGCTCGCGCCGCGCAGCGGCGTGGCACGAGGTCCCCGGCCGCCGGCGGACGCGGGCGGCCGCGGCGGCCGGGAGGCGCGCGGGCCGGCGGCCGGCGGCAGGCGCCGCGGGCGGAGGGCAGCGGCAGCGACGTTCGCAGGGGCAGCGCTCGTCAAGCAGTGGCGAAGCGTCCTGGCTCGCCCACAGGGTCACCAGAGAATGTTCTGAGAACCTCGTTGTGGTCTGCACGAAGCACTTGATGGATTTTGGAGCATTTCTGGCCGAGGCTGGGCTGTTTTAACGCCTCGGAATGAAGTTCCAAGAGCGCTGTTTCTGGTTAATGTTCGAACAGCTCTGGGGTTCTAAGAGTAGGACGTGGTAGCCTATAGGAATGCTTGGACGGTCGGTCCCTGCCCAAGTTCGAGGTTCGAGGTGTTCCGAGGTTTTTTCGTCGGCGCTCCGCGGCCTGCCGGCCTCGCGGGATGCGCGACAGCAGCTCTGCGCCCCGCCGCTGGCGCTCCGGGGGCGCCCGGACATTGTCCCGAGCGGCCACCAGAGGGCCGAGTGAGGACCCGAAAGCCAGGAGGCGACGTTCCCTGACCTTCCAGAGAGCTATTCTTTAACACTGGAGGCCTACAAACCTAAGAACCTAAACGAAACAGCCTGAAACCAAGACGTAGAATAGCTCTGGGGTAGGTTTTTAAGTCGGGTGCCATTTTTTAGCCCTCCTGGAAGGTCAGGGTTGGAGGGGGGGGATCGCGCAGGCAAGACCAAGTCATGCCACGCGCCTCCTCGTCAAGCGGCCTGACCAGTACAGGCCTTGAGAAGTGAGTCGTATACAGAATTGAAAATCCTCATAATTGCCGTTTTACTTAGTTTTTTGTTCTTTTTTTGTCTTGGTCTCCTTTGGGCGCTCTTTGGGTTCGTGGGCCCGCGGCTCATCCTAAAGCGCGCCTGGTTTGTGGGCCAGAGGCGTCTTCGAAGCGTGGTGGTTTCTCGGGGTGCATATGGGACGTTTACTTGGGTGCCTGCTTGTACGTCAGGGCTCTTCAGGATTCATCTGCCTTCCTCAGGATGTATCAGAGTTCGGTTTTTAGGGACTGACCCAGGTGTTCTTAGTTTTCCCTTCAACTTCTTCAAGATTCCAGGATGTCTAAATATTCAATCGGATTCTGCATGTTGTGGGGAGGGTGTCTTGGGGAGGGGGTGTCTTGGGGTGTCTGGGGGTGCCCACACTTTCCTCACGCGCCCGTCGTGCCCTTTGGGTGGGCGCGGTCGTCTTCGCCCGCCTCGCGGGAGGAGACGGCAGCCCAAGGGGCGGTGCTCCTGGGGTGGGCCAAGCCGTCTTCCCCCGAAGCACAGGGGGGGGACGGCCTAGCCCTGGGGGCACCAGCGGATTGACAACGACACCAACTCATACATGATGAATGTTTCGGGTGTATTGTGGCCTCAGGCGTCTTGGGTTCATGGGGGCCGTAGGCGTCTCTGGGGGGTGGGGTGTCTTGGGGCCATGGGCGTCCTGGATTGTCTCGGGTGCCCTGGGTGCCTTGGGGCTATGGGCTCCTGGGGGTGTCTTGGGGCAATGGGCGTCATGGGGTTTTAATGTTGTTCCGTAGCCAGTTTCGCTCAGGCCAACAGAAGTTCTGAGGGCTCGCCTGCAATGCCCAGGCAGCCGCAGTCCGCATTCGAGCAGATCATCCAGGACACCGTGACCGTGCTCCCTCCCACGCCTGTGATGGACGAGCGCTGCAGGACGCCGTCTCCAGCGCCGTCCAGCGCGAGCCTGAGCAGTCGGGGCAGCCGTAACAGCCGTCTCAGCACCCGTCTCGCAGCCGCTACAGGCGCTGATGTGCCAGCAGATCAGCTCCCAGCTCATGACAGCCGTATCCTACCTGATGTGCCAGTAGATCAGCTCCCAGCGCATGCTTCAACAATGGCGCAGGTTAAGTACAGCGAGTGGTTGTACGAGCAGCAGAGGACGCTTGCGGAGCTGACCTGGATGCAGCGGCCACGTGACGTTAGCATCATCATCCCCCTTGGAGGCGGCAGCGTGCACGTCGGCTTTGACTACAACGGCATAGCGACGCACTGGTGGATCTGAGAGCGCGCCAATAGCCACCACAGCAGAGCGGACGCGCCAGTTGGCGGATTGCGGCTCAGGAGAGAGACAAGTCTCTCCCTCCTCTCCCTCGCTTCCCCCCGACTCCCTCCTCCTCCTGGGGTGTCTTGGGGTGTCTTGCATGTCTTGGGTGGATGTCTTGGGGTGTCTTGGGGAGGGGTTGTCTTGGGGTGCCTTGGGGGTGTCTTGGAGTGTTTTGGGTATCTTGAGGTGTCTTGGGGTTGGGGAGAGCTTGGAGTGTCTTGGAGTGTCTTTGCATTACAGATCGCACACGAGCTTATATTAAGTTGAAGGCACGACATAAGCTGCACTAAATGTAATACGACAGAAACGACGCTAAATCTGCCACTACAGTACGCGCCAAACGAATACACTACATTACAACACGATGCGAATACACAACGCTAACACGCTAATATAGTACACAATACAACTGCACGGCGCCAATGCACTACACGAACCTATTGCGTAATCAACCTGCGCTACTACACGACGCGCCGGCCCTACGTTATTACGGCAGCTAATGGTACACCGCTACGCGACACTTACTTAATTAATGCGCGACACTGAGCACGCGATGTTTAGTACGCGACACTTTACGACGCGCTGCCTAGTCCACGACGCTGGCGCCGTCTTGGGGCAATCTGGGGCCTCTCGCGGGGCTCTCTTTGGCCACCCCCAGGCCTCCTTGAGGCATTGGCAAGCTGACGGGGGCGAAACGGCGGGAAGGCAACAAACATTGAGTGCCTTTATGGTTGCGATGGGTTATGGCTTCTCGGAGGCTCACATTTGAAAGGCTTCGCGGCTCGAAAAATGACTTCTTGGGCTCTCTGAAGGCCCCCCTGGAACCATGCAACAACACGAATCAGAATTGTTGATGTCGTGGCATGAATTGGCGTAGCACGTCCGTGTCGCGTATTCGCGTAGCGTTGTCGTGCAGTGTCTTCGTAGAGCGCATGAGTGAAGTGTATTATTGTAGTGTATGTGTGTAGTGCATTAGCGCAGAGTGTTCGCGTAGTATCAGGTGTTAGTGTATTCGTGTAATACGTTGTTATAATGTTTTGGTGTAGTGCGTTCGCGTGGTGTACTAAGTCGCGCATGCGTGTTTTATTGAGAATTCGGTGTGGCTGCAGCGCACTCCCATGCATGTCAGTGAATATATTGTTGGGGTTTGGTTATGCTGGGTTATTTTGGGCGTGGGCCCCTCTGGAACCCCCAAAGCCCCTCATGAACCCCCTGGGTTTCGCGTGGCCACCCCCCAGGATCCACAGGGACCCTCTGTGATTCCCCAGGTTTCCTCATGGCTTCCCAGAGAACGGTTACTTACGGGCCCCTACTGTCCAGTCTGTTTTCTGATGCCCTCTACGCCCCCATACGGTCCCCGGTTGCTCCCTGCTGCCCCTCGCGGGCCCCTACGGTCCCCTCTGTCTTATGCGGCCCCGTCGGTCCCCTACGGCCTCCCGCTGTCCCCTGCGGTCCACTGCGGGCCCCTACGGACCCCGACGGTTCCTTGCGGTCCCCTGCGGCCCCCTGCGGTCCCCTACGGTGCCCTATTGTCGCTTTGGTCGTCTGCGGTCCCCTACGGCCCCCTACGGTCCCCATCTGTCCCTTACTGTTCCCCGCGACCATCGTCATCGTCGCCGCCGCCGTCGCCAGCCCGTCTCTTTATACGTATGCCCTCGCCCTCATGCTTCTCGCCCCCTCACCCCCCCCGTTCAGCCCCCCCCCCCCCCGCGACCTCGACTCCGCCGCTCCCTTCACCCCTCCGCCTGGTGTGCAAGTATGCATCCGCTTTCCCGCATCTTGCCCCCTCGCCGTGCCATCCTCAACCTTGCCCTCGACAGACCAGGTTGCTCTGCCGTGTGTGTACAATTACTATCTTGCCCCCGCGTCCCCTGCCCTGCCACATCTTGGTGAATTGATGCGCCTTGCCCTCGTCATTCCGTTCACAGCAAGAGGGGGTGCGCATATGTGCAGCGCGCGGTTGTGCCTGTGCGGTTGGGCCCAGCGTCGGCGAACATTCATGCGCGATCTGCGCCCGTTGCATGTACTTGCATTGTGCACTGCATTGTGAGACTGGCATTGCATGGCGGTGCATTCATGTGATGTGGTATGTGTTGCATCGGCTTGCATTGTCCACGCAATCAGTGCATGTCCTGCGTTGCCTGAAGTGCATTGCGATGCGCGTCAGTGCAGGGATGCATCATGATCCGCATTGCTTGTTTGGCTCAGCAGCTAAGCCTGCACGTCTTCGCCGCGCACGGGGCTGTCCGCATACCGAACACAGGACAGACGACGATGGGCAAAAGGCGTAGCAAATCGAGCAGTGGCCCAGATCCGATTCAGAGCTTGTTGACTTCTGGCATGAAGGCGTATTATGGTAAAAGTGATGATATTAAAAAAAGAAAGGGCTCAGATTCAGACGACGAGTCTGATGATTACATATATGAGGCAGAGATCGAGCTTCGAGCACGCCACCGCAAGTACGACAAACTAACGATCAAACAGGTAGAGTATATTATCCTGATGTTGAAAGGTGTCGGAGTGACAGCAGAAGATCTCGGTGAGCTTGGATCCAAGAGTTCGTTTCACATGAGGCAGGTTCGAGGGACCATGATCAATCGTTACACAGACAGAAACAAAGCAAAAGAGCATAGCGAAGCATTGGCAAACCTTCGGACGACCCAGGGCTCAAATTACAAACAACGGTGCCTCAAGCTTTTATGTTGTGCTCTGAACGTTCCAGCTTCAAAGCAATTCAGGGCAGATAAAGACACTACGATGGGGCACCAGATGACCGTGTGGCAAGAGCAGTGGAACAAGCGCAAGAAGGACCGACCCTTTTTTGCTTGCACTGCCGCGTGCATTAGCGCAAATGCCCTCCCTCTCCTCAGGTCTCAGTAAATGATGTGGTGCTGCGTTCATTGTAGTGCGTTGCGTTGCGTTGCATTGTCGAGTGCGTTGCGTAAGCGTTCGCTACCCTGGGAAGTGCTGTGCGCACTGCGCCGCGCGAATGAACGTGCACTCGGCGATCAACACACTCAAACCGATAGTAAGATCGATAGTGATATTAGGAATGAGATCGATAATGAAATCGGTGATTCTACCACTTGCATGGTCGATGGTATCGATAGTGTGATCGCTCGCATTGCCCTCTGCGTGTCGCTCACCGTCCACACCCCTCACCCGTTTGAGCAATCGTGGCTAGGTCTTGTCAGAAATGTGGGCATGCGGGGGGGGGCAGAGGGGAGCAGGAAGTGAATGAGGGTGATGATGTGGATGAGGATGGTGAGGAGCTGGTGCCGTGGCCCGCAAACGTCAAATACGGGCCCTCGGCGGTCGATTGAGAACTTCAGTCCTCTGTCCTCGGCTCGATTCCCGCACTTTGGCCTCGGATCCTCGACCCCCGAGTCTCGACCCTCAGCCTCCGATGCTCATTCACAGTGCATCGGCCCTCGCACTTCAATCATCGGTCATATTGCTATGAGCCACGGGGTCCCGCAACCAATCGCACTATCGATCCCATTGCCGATCTCACTGTCAATCTGATAATCTCACTATCGATCTCACTATCGATCCCACTATCGATTAGCAACATTATCAGCACCATTCTCGCCGTAGTCGTCGTCGTCGCCGTCGTCCTCGGCGCCCCCGTTTCGCCATGCCAATGTCTGGCCGCCGAGGAGGGCGTCCGCGAGGTGAAAGACATGTACGAGTCATTGAAGAGACAGGCTGACGAGGACGTGGAGGGAGGGAAGGGGAGGGGAGAGGCAGCGGCTGAAAAGAGGAGCGTGCAAGGGGAATGGGAGGGGAGCGTCATGTAGGATTGTATCGAAGACGCCTACGGCGAATCATCGCCGCCCCCTGCAATTGTGGAAGCGCCGATGTGGCCGAACGTTGAGGCCAGACCTGCCAAGCTATCGGACCACGTGGTCCCCGAATCGGTTTGAAAAGCCTTCGGGGAACACGTGGGCATCTTGAAGGTCATCCTGGCAGCCTGGAGGCCATTTTGATCCTTTCGGGCCTTCTTGGAGGACGTCTTGGGGGGCTCTTGGGCCGTTTTGGAGGCCATCTTCAGCGTCCAGTTCAGGGCAGGGGGCATCAGAAGCATGGGGGTAACTCCACTTCGTGCCTCGTGGCGCCGTGGTGGGCATTGCAGAGTTGAAAGTAGGTTGGCATAGGGTGCACTAAAGTATGTGGTGGAATGCCTAGGGGAAGCGTTATCTAGCATGGAGTTGCGTAAATAACAGGTGTAGCATGTAGGTCAGAGTAGAGTAGTTCGAGCCTGAGTTGCGCGCGCAGCACAGGGTTAAGCTGAGGTGAGTAGACCAGCAAAGCAGCGCTTCGTGTAGATTGGGCGAGGTGGTCTAGACATGAGCACACCGTCGTGCACGCGCGCTGCCCAAGAGGGCCCGATAAGTCTCCAAGGCGGCCCGAGAGCGCCCAATATAAACGCCCAGTGGCCCCAAGAGGGCCCAATAGACCTCCAAGAAGCCACAGGGGCGCTCTACGAGGCCACCCGAGAAGGTGCCAAGATGTCAAACCATTGATTTTTACTCAGGGTTCCTATGTGATTGGGATTCTCGCTTCTTCGTGCCTCGACGCTCCATGCCGGACATCGAGGCTCCGAACAGCGCCCTAAGGCGGACCAAGCAACCCCTAAGAGGGCCCCAGCGCGGCCTAAGAGGGCCCCAGGGCGGCCCCTGAGGCCCACCAGACGGCCCCCAGAGGCCCACCCCAAGAGAAAGCCAAAAGGGGGAGCACAAAGCGACAGTGCAAGACACCCGCCAAACCGATGCCCCCAGGAGGCCACAGGAGGCGCCCAGGAGACTCCAAAAGACTTCCAGAAGCCCACGAGGCCCCCAAGAGGCCCACAAAGAAACCCCTGGAAACGTCAAAACTGCCACCGAGAGGCGGCGTGCCCGCCAGCCCGCGCAGGAGCTCGCCAAGATGAAGTGCCAGCACCCGTGGTTGAAGAGTGCGCTCGCGGCCATGGAGAAGGCCAAGGCTAGCGACAACTCGGACATGAGCGACAGCGATCAGAACTCAGGCGACATGTCGGACTCAGCTTCCAATGACGTGATCGGCTCGGCCGAGACGAAGAAGATGAAGATGAGGAAGGAGAAGGAGGACGGCTTTGTCGGCAAGAGCGACAAGCAGGATCAGACCCCTGTCAAAGGCCATCGTCGAAGCGAGCTGTCAGTCAAGGCTCGCAGCAAGGGCGAGAAGCACAATATCGACATTGGCGACAGGCTCAAGAAGGGCAACGACAGCAAGAGGGAGAAGAGCGGCGGCCAGAAGCGCGAGAAGGGCCACACCAGCAACATGAAGGAGAGGAAGCGCTGTCGCTCGGGCTCGCGGCCGCGGTCAGCCTTTAAGCAGAACTTGAAGCAGTGGCAGCCGCTGCAGGCGGCCTCGGACGACGACGACGACAGCGACGACGCCGACGACAGCGCGGACAGCGACGACTCCGACGACAGCATGAAGCACAACGGCCGCCCACTCGGGAAGTACGCCAGCGAGCTTGGCGATGACACGAAGATACCAAAATGGATTGCCACCATCCAGGGCCTGAAGAAGCCCGGCCAGCGTGCGCTGCAGCACCTTGCGGAGCATGGGTACATCGAGAGCATGGAGGGGCGGGGCGGGCGAGAGAGCGGAGCACGTGCACAAGGAGACAGACTTGAGGATCAGGACGAGGACGCGAGGGTGGCGGAGGAAGAGGAAGAGAAGGAGGAGGAGGAGGAAGAGGAGGAGAAGGAGGAGAGTGGACAGAACGGAAGAGCAAGGGGAGAGATGGAGGAGGAAGTCGAGGGTCTCTGCGGACTCGCGTCTTTTCGACCCGATCCAGGATCGGGTCGGAACGACACGAGTCCGCGAATACCCTTGCCCCGATCCTTTGCATCGTTGTTCGTTTGGCTGCTCGCGTCGGTTGGTCGTTCCAAGGGTGCCCAAAAGGGCGTCGGATGCCTCCGTGGCGCGTGGTCAGGTGAAGTTGCGTGCGCTTCACGCGCGCGCGGCTTCACCTGCGGCGTGCATTTCGTGGCTTCTTGGTTGTCCCATGTGGTCACGTGTGTTGGACAGGTGGCGCTGGTCTTGCATTTGCATGGTTGCCCTGTGGTGTTTATCATGTCTCCTCGTGCGTTTTTTTGGGGGTGCGTGCAGCGCTCGTTGGGGGTGGGGCGGGGGCCAGGCGGAGTTTCACAGCTTGCTGGCCGTCTCGAAGTGGGACCCGACGAAGACCGCGAGCTACGCGCTCTTCACTACGTTGGGGAAGGAGTGGCTCGAGGAGCAGTGGACAGCGAGGAGAAGCATCTCAGAGGGGCTCAACAGACAGGTTCAGGAGTCGAGGATGCAGGAGATCGAAGCGATTCGAGCACAGGAGCAGGCCATCAGGGCCCGAGAGCAGAAGAACGCAAAGCATGAGGCTGACAAGTTGAGGAAGCAGTTGCGCGCTGCAGAGGCGCGGGAGATGGCAGCGACGAAGCAGGCGTCACCAGAGGAGGCGGCCGACGGCACCAAGAAGGGCAAGAAAGGCAAGCCGAAGGCGGCAAAGCCAGGAGCAGGAGGAGGAGAGGAGCGCAAGCCTGAGCTGACGGGCGACGGCGGCCAGAAGAAAGCAAAGCACAAACACATCCAGGATACCCCATTGCCGTCGCTTGCTCCTGACGCCCGTGATGATGACGATGATGCTGAGAAGCATGGCGCTGAGAAGGATGACACTGAGGCTGAGTTGCTTCCCTGTTTTGTTGATTTGCATCTCTCGTGCGTTCAGGCAGGCGCATGGTCCTAGATAACAGTGGTTACGATTTAGCGTGTTGCCACCAGCACATCCAGAAACGATGCATTGACAAGTTGGGGTGGTCAGGGAAGTGGCTTAAACCACGTTCTCGCCCAACCCCTCCCTCCTTCGAGGAAAGTAACACCCTCGCCCTACCCCGCTCCCCTGGACCTGGAGACTGGTCTGCTAGGTTGAAGCGTCCAAGGTTTCCCGCAACGGCTCCAAAACGACATCGGACTGCAACTGGGCCTCCAAGATGGCCAACTACAACGCACGCACGCCCGAGCTGCTTACAATATGCCCTAAGAGCCCCCAAGACCGCCCCCCAGACGGCCACAAATGGTCAAAGAGCCCCCCACTGGAGGGCCATCAAGAGGCCCACGGTTTCATCAACACCCAAATTTCAAATGGTTATCAATGCGTTGTGTTGCGTTGCCTTTTTGCTTGCGGTGACCCCTCCCGAGGCTTCAAGACGGATCCAAAGCTGCACAAGATAACCCCAACAGATGCCCCAGAAAAAAAAAGGCCCGAGACTGGCCCGCGAGCGCCCAGAAGCGCACCAATAGCCCCCCTGAGAGCTACCCAAGAGGTGCGTGTGGTTCTGGCTCCGATTGGGGGATGTGCGAAGGGGGGGGCGGGGAGGGGGGGGGGGGTTGCAACGGGGGTGGGAATTGCAACCCTCCCCTCTCTCGGCCGATGTCCTCCCCTCACCCGTGTCAGCATCATCCTTCTACTCATGGTCCGTCCCATCCTCCTCATGCGATTCATCGTCCGTCTCCCAGCTCCCTCATGCATGCGTCCAGTCTCGTCCTTCGCTTCCCTCATTTGCTCGGTGTGGCCGTCCTCTCATATGCCGCCCTGAAGAGTTGGTGAGACTTGTCATCAACGTGTCCGCCGTTGCTGTGTTGCTAGTGTGCAATGTTCGCCTGATTTGTATTGTGCGACGGTGGTTTGTGAGTTGCCGAGTGGTTGCAGCGATTGCGTCCAGTGCATGTCTTGTGCCTATGATCGTCGTGAGCGCCTTGTCTCCCGCTGCGTTGTCGCAGGCTGCGGGCCGCTCCGATTGTCCTGCTGCTGGCGGGCGCGATGGCGGCGGTCGCGAGGCTGCCCGCGCCGCGCCCGAGCAGATCACCATAGGGGACGAGAAGGACATCGGCGGCTTTGGCGTCGAGGCCCTCCAGAGCGAGTGTGACGGCGCAGATGATGAGGGCGAAGAAGATGAAGATGAGGAGGGTGACGGCCCAGAGGACGATCAGGCAGGTGCGAAGCAGCCTAAATGATGAGTGAGCAATCGCCAGATATGTAGGTAGGACGTTAATGCTTGCAGCCAGTCCGTCTCATGGTGGGCAGAGGTTCTGGGGTTGCTCGCGCGCGAGGCCGCGCGCACTTGTTGTGATGGGTACGGCGCATAGCTCAGAACCGCACCGCTGACCCCGAACACCCCATCCAGAACCGATGCTCGCGAGATAGTCTTTGGCCACTCCTTGCTGGGGCCACTTTGGGCGCTGCCACAGTGCGCCCCCCCAGGTAGGTCGAGTGAGGAGGAACATCACGCACAGAAAGGGTAGAAGGTGTGTGATGCAAGCGTTGGCCCAGAGGCCACTTTGGCCCAGAGGACTGGCAATTTAACCATCGCGTGCATTTTGCTCGCGAGCTGCGTGGTGCAAGGGCATGGCTTGCCCAGCCATGCGTGCGGCAATCGTGTCGTGGCCGCCCGCGCGTGTACTCTCAGAGCTGCAGCTTGCTGTCTGTTGCTCGTCTTCCCGCCGCCTGCGCCTAGCAGGCGCCGATATTTGATGCAGCACAGGCGGTGCACAACCGTCTGGGAAAACACGTTGAGTGCAGACATCGGCGTCTTGAGATGCCTTGCGCCAGAGAACGTGTCATTCCCTCTCGGCCTCACCCTGGCTCACCACCTCTCACCTTTGTCATCGGCCTTTCTCCGCTGCCTCCTGTCCCATCCCATGCATTTCTCCTATGTCTACTTCCCCCATCAGTTCCCGCCCTGGAGGTGCATTGTGCCTGGTTGTGCTGCTAAGGTAGCGAAGCGGTGCATGGACCTATTGGTTTGCATTTAATGGTGATGCTTCGCGTGCCCCTACCAGCCCATCCAGATAAGATGACTAGACAAGATGTCTTGGTCAGGGATGCGTTGCAACATGCAATGTGGCAGCATGCAGCGCAACCGAGAGCCTCGGGGTGGCCCCGAGAGTGGTAGTGGTGTGGGGGGGGGGCAATGTTGCATCAAAGGGGATTTGGGATGAGCCTTAAGATGGTTCCAATAAGCCCCAATAAGGCCGCGGGATGACGCCAGGAGGGTCTCAAGGGGGACCCCACGAGTGCCACCTGGCCGTGACTGCCCTTGTCTTTGGCTGCAGGGGGGGGGGGGGGGGCTCCTCTTGGGCTTGCCCAAGGGCCCTGGGGGAGGGGCCCTTAAGGGTACAAGCCAGGCTCATAGACGTGCCCAGGAGGGCCCAAATATGGGCCCCTAAGGGAGCTCCTTGCTGGTAAGGTCCTTGCCCTCATCGTTGACAGCAGGTGGGCTCATTGTGGGTCCCTCTTGAAGCATTCTGAGGGCCTTTTCGGTGCCTGGGGAGGGCGCCCGAAGGGCTTTAAGAGGGTCCCAAGAGGGCCCCAGGAGAGCCCCCATCGAGGCCTCAAGGGCCATCCAGCTGTCGAAACGGCGACTATCGTCATTTACAGCAAGTGGTTCCTCCTGGGAAGGCGCCCCAAGGGCCCGAATGGTGCCCAAGACTGGCTCAATGAGGGCCCCGAGGGTTGTCAAGATGACGGCCCTTGCCCTTGACAGCAGGGGTGCTCAGTCTGGGGTCGTTCGTGGGGCCTTCCTGTAGCTCGATTGGGACCTTCGTGGGGCTCTTTTGGCGCACCCCCCTCGTGGGGCCACCTAGCCCCCCCCCCCCCTCCTTCGCCCCGAAGCCTTGAGAGTGCCCCGAGAGGCCGCCAGGGAAGAGTTAACCTCATAGACGATCCACGCCCAGAAGCGGAGGTGCAGGGCAATTGCAAGGCATGGCAGGGTCATGTGCATGGTATTGCAGGGTGTTGGAATGCATTGCAGGTTCGTTTGCAGGGTCTGCTAGGGCCTGGTTTGCAAAGTATAGCAGGGTCGATTAGCAATGACTTCAGGATATCGCATGACCAGCTTTGCGCCCCCCCCCCCCTGCAGGGTCTTGCGGACGCTGCGGCGAAGTCTAGGGGATAGAGCAGTGTGAGGGGTTACGATTGTAAGCTGCAAGGGCTAGCTACTTAAACCACCTGTGCCCAGAAGACTGCTGGACTTATATGATAAACTGCGCTTGGGTGCGGGTCTGGCGGCTGCTCTGTCGCCGCCGCCGACGCCTCGTCGCGGCCTCGACGCCGCCCGCTGGTTTTGCATTGCTGGAGTGACTTATAAGGCCTGTAAGGCTCACGGGGCTGGATGGGGCTCGCGGGGCTTGTACAGAAGACTCATAAGCCTGATGTCTTAGACGGTGCACGTGGGTTACGTGGTCTATATGTGGTTTCAATGCAACGTATATGATTCAAATAATTGGGAATCTTGGTCGCGCTGGTACGTCTTATCTGTAGCATCTGCGTGTATGCCGTCTACGGTGAAGTGGGGTCATAGACCTTGCGGGGCCATGTCTAGGGTTTACGGTGGGCGTCTGTGATGTCAGTGCTTAGTTGGTGCATATAGGGCCTTGTGTGGCTGCTGCGTATGAAGGCCATGAGGCCTGCAAGGGCCGTGCTGATGACCAAGCATATAGGGCTAACAAGGCCTATATACAGGGCCTGTGGAGCTTACCGACGTTATAGGGTGCAATGTGCCCATATGTCGTATGAGGGTCAGACAATTGATATTGTAAACATGTCGCGTAGGACGTCCAGGGCATGTACGGCTGATGTGGCTCATAATGGTGTATGCATTGCTCATGGTTTATCGGTGCATGTGGCTCGTAAGGCGTGCCGACTGTATATGGCTGGCATTGTATGGCGCATGTATTGGTTACGTGGCACGCGCTGTTCGTTGGGCATGCTTCTAGGGCTTATCATATATATACCTGTCTGGTTTCAACGTAGCAATTGCATCGGATTCTGGACTTTGGGCCTCAAAACCACAACCCCCCAAAAGCCATTGTCCGTTATGTAGCATAATATTTTTTGTTCAGATATCTACGGGGCGCTGTGTGCCCTGGGCGAAGCATTGCGCACCGTGCGAGGGTATTCGCACCAAGCCAGGCGCAGGCCCCATGAGTGCGGCAATATTCCTGCCTGGAGCGCCGCCCGCCGAAGACGACGGGCAAGCGGCCGCTGTGGCGACTCCTGCGCCCCCTGCAAGCCCGACGGTGCTTGGTTGCCCTTTCGCGCAGGGGTGGCAACTGATGGTGGTGACGGGGCGCGGGGCAGAGACGGCGTCGCCGCTGCTCGCGGCTGGCGCCGCGGGCCCAACCACGGCGGCCGCCCAGCCGAGCCGCTCGAGATCGCCGCGCCAGGGTGGCGGCGCTGCATACGACGAGCGCCTGCGCCACGCGTTGGCGCTCCAGCCGACGCTGGCCGAGTGGCAGGCGCTTGTCGTCGTCGCTCTGTGTCGTCGTCGGTAGTCGCCGTCGTCGTCGAATTTCGTCGTTGTCGCCATCGTCGTCGTCGTCGTCGTCGGCGCCGATTCTTGTTGCCGATGTCGTCGGCCGCTGCCGCCGTCGCCACCGCCGCCGCCGCCGTCGTTGCCGTCGTCGGGCAGTGACGAGACGAGGGCCGACTGGCGACGGCTCCGACGGTGCTGACGCTGCATGTTGACGAAAGCGACGGCTGTGGCGACGAGGCGCACTGACGACGACGTGCACGACGGCCGACGGCGACGGATACGGTTGTTGCCTTTGTCGGCTCCAACCGTATTCGTCGCCGTCGGCCGTCGTGCACGTCGTCGTCGGTGCGTGTCGTCGCCAGAGCCGTCGTCTTCGTCACCATGCAGCGCCGACGCCGTCGGAGTCGTCGACAGTCGGCCCTCGTCACTGCCCGACGACGGCATCGACGGCGGCGGCGGCGGCGACGACGGCAATGGCCGACGACATCGGCGACCAAGATCGGCGCCGACGGCGACGACGACGGCGGCAACGACAAGGCTCGACGACGACGGCGACGACGAGGGCACCGATAGGGGCCAACGACGGCGACGATGACTATGAGGACTGACAAGGGCGACACCGACGACGAGGGGCGACAACGACGACGCGCCGACGACCGACGGCAATGGCGGACACGACAAAGGGCGGCGACGAATGCGAAAGGGATCCACAGCGAATGCGACGGCGACGACGACCGACGCGAGCGACAAGGGTTGTCGTCGTCGTCGTCGTCGGTCGAGGCGCATGCTCGCGCGGCGGAGAGGACCGCCCGTATGCAGAGCGCGGCGGCTGACCGACTGATCGATATGGCAGCCATGTACAGAGCGAGGATCGACGGCCTGACGGACGAGAATACAAGGCTGAGGCGTCAGCTGTTGCACGAGCTGAGGAGCACGTCGCGGGACAGGCTGAACGAGAGGCGTCGGGGCGTGGTGCTGCCGCTGCTAGAGCGGACCGCAGAGCCCGCGATGGAGCTGCTGGAGCAGCGTGGCCAGTTCGACTCGCAGGGTGACCAGTCTGATTCGCAAGATGACCAGTCTGACAACGTCTCGGCAGACTACTACTGCGACGAGGGCGAAGATATCAGTTCGCCCACGCATTGCCATGATGATGGCATGGCGCCTCCCGCAAGGGTTGCGCGGCGCGCTATTCCTCTACCATATGCGCCTGTTTAAGGCTGCCCCTCTTGTTGGTGAGTGTGTGTTTGGCACCAAGTACGACGGCACGGTTGGCGCTTGGTCTAATCGTCTGACGTTTGGTCAGCGGCCAATGCCCACAAGGCGGGTTGATGAGCATCCGCCGCGCCATGCGAGATGTGCGTTGAAGCTGAGAGCGTCCTTGCCGTGGCAGCGGCCTCCCTCTGCGCATCGCCATTTAGAGCGGGGCAGTTTGACTTGGATTGCGTGTGCCTCGCCAGTCGCACACTTGTGCGCGTCGTCACTGCCTCACTCGATTGCCTTCATTTTTTTGTTCCCGCAATGCCCCTTGGGTGCTGGCACGGTTGCCTGCCAACCCTATTGGTGGGGCCTATTTCTCATTGCCCCCCCCGCCAGAACGCCCAGCGCTCGTGTCCGACCGCCTCGCGGAGACGAACCAGCTGATCAGCGCGGCGCAGCCGCGCGGAGCCGTGCAGGCCGTGAGGGCCATGCAGGGGGCTGATGCCCCGCCGCGGGCGCACCAGTAGACGTACGGCGTATCGGACGATGCATCGCGCCATCCATCGGGCGACGATGGCGACGCCGACGCCGACGACGACGACGACGACGACGACGACGACGACGACGAGGACGACGACGACGACGACGGTGGCGGCGGCGGCGGCGACGACGACGACGACGGCGACGACGACGACGACGACGACGACGACACGGTTGCATGCATCGATCGATGCATCCGCAGTGCTTGAATAATTGCTAGCGCCGCTCTTTTATGCGTCAGTGGCGTGCTGCAGCAGCGCCGCCGCGACGACGTGTCAGCTCGCATCGGCGCTCTTGGCCAATAGGCGCGAATTCTCGGCCGACACGATTGGCTGAAACATGTATCCCCTCTTCTGGCGCCCCAGGATATGTGTGTAGTTGGTGCATATACATGGCCGTATACGGCATGCCAGGATCACATGGTGGTATGAGTCTCAGGGTCTTAGGGGCTCCAGTTCTGAAACCCGTGTGGGTCGCATTGTGCAAGGTACTTGGCGGGTTGTTAAGACGAATGTGGTCGGCGCTAAAGCGAGAGTCGCATTCGCATAATGCTTACACCCATGCTAATTTAAAGCGGTGAAGCCCTGATGCACTGAAGCTTATGAAACAACCCCATACCCTTACCATATGGGCAATCTTGGAACCATAATGGAGACGCATTAGGAACCCGCGTGACTCGTTCCTCTTCTTTTCCATGATCCTTTCCCCGCCTTTCCCCCGTCTCCTCCTCTCTCTCCTTCTTCCTGCGTCCTCCGCCACCCGACTTCTTCTTGCCCCTCACCTCGCTCTCTTTCCCGCGCGTCCTACCTAATCGCCGTTGCCCTCCCTCCCACTGCCCCTCGCCCGCGCCCGCGCCCGCTCCCTCGTCCGCCCGCTCCTGCCGCGCGCCCGCGTTTGCGTTTGCGCAACCCCCGCGCGCCAGAATCACCCGACGTTTGCGGGCGTTAGCCTGCAAACGCCCGCAAACGCCAGCAAACACCTGCAAACACCTGCAAACACCTGCAAACACCTGCAAACGCCTAAAACGAAGCAAATTGTAAGCAAATTGCAAGCAAAAAGTAAGCAAATTGAAGCACAATGTGCTTCAACGGGGTCAATTTGCTTCAATTAGCTTCAATTTGCTTCAATTTGCTTCAATTTGCTTCATTGGTTTAGCTTGTTGCATGCGTCGCGTTGCTGGTTACCCGCGTTTTTTAAGCTCAATGACCTTACAGTTTGCTTCAACGACCTTACTTTTTGCTTCAACGACCTTACTTTTTGCTTCAACGACCTTGACGTTTTGCTTCAACGACCTTGACGTTTTGCTTCCACACTCGTGTTTTTTAAGCAAAATGTAAGGTCGTTGAAGCAAAATGTAAGGTCGTTGAAGCAAAATGTAAGCAAAATGTAAGCAACATGTAAGCTAAGTGGCGCGATCGCCAACGACGTTTTGCTTCCGCACCCGCATTTTTTAAGCAAAATGACGCGACCACGACTCGCGTTGACTCATGCGCGTCGTGTTTTTTAAGCAAATTGTCAAGCGCGCGAGTTAAGCATCTCCCACACCCCCCACCCACCCACCCCCACGCACCCCTTGCGCCCATGCCCACTGCCCACTGCCCGCGCGTGCCCTTAGTACCCCCCCCCCCCCTCCGTCTCCCATCTACCCGCCCTCCCCTTCCCCCATCGCCCGCCCGCCACCCGCCCGCCTGCCGCCCCGCTTGCTCCCCCCCCCCCGCCGCGCACGCCCAGCGCCCGTTCCACCTCATGGCGCGTTTTTTTTTGTCCTTGCGCACCCTGGCCGCACGTGTCCTCCTAGGTGCACCTCCTCTTCTCTTGCCCTGCCCCCCTCCTGATTACCGCCATCTCTTGCCACCTTCGCCCGTACCCATCTTTTCCACAGTTCCGCCCTTTTGAAATGTAAGAACACGTTTAACTAGTGGTGGGCCTTCCTGGTGGGCCATTGGGCCACTTGGAGCCGACTCGGGGCGACCTCGGGGCCCCCGAAGCATTTTGAAAGCCATATTGGGCAATCTTGCGTTATATTATTGGGGCATATTGGATGTGCCATTGCAGTGCATGGAGCACTCTTGGAGCAATATTGGGCAATCTTGGGCGCTCCGACGCGTCGCGGACCACCTCGTCTAGGTTCACGGTGGGTGGTCGGGGGGGGAAAGACTAAACCTTTCCCGCAGGGGAGAATGAGGCTTAGGGGAGAAAGCGACATTGACCGCCTGCCCCTGAATTGCCGGTGAAACAGATTGGCCCTGGCACTGGCGCATGGCCTTCCAGTGCATTCCCGCCAGCCAGCCCCCCCCCCCATTCCATGCCACTCAGCCTGGGGCCTATTTGGCTCAGCATGGCAGTTCTGGCGGCCCTGCCAACGCATTTGGAGCCATTTGAACGCGAATTTCTCAAACTCCGAGCGGAAAGATCTGAAGATGGTTTTAAGTTTGTGCTGACCCTTCTTGCGCGGCGAGTGGACGATCAGCGGACGAAGCTGACCAGGTCCGCTTTGGAGGATATTGTTGATGTGCTCAGAGACAGGGTGCCGTTTCCACTTCGGAACGCTTCGCGTGCTTTCGCCAACTCATCCAGGGCCCATATCCGCGTTGTTTGTAGTTGGTTTGGGCGCGCGGTCACGCATTGTTCTGGGTGCGTAGCTGAGGCAGCCCTAGGCAATGTAATTTCCCCAGGGGCGTGGGTAGGTGAAGAATATGGGGAAGGGGGGGGACAACCTCGTTGCATAATTTGGGTGGTGAGGCGGTTGCTCAAAGAAACAACGCTGCACGCCACTTCGGGCCAAAAGGCTCGTGGGATTCGACCGCGGCTGCCAGTAGATGTGAACCGCACGTTTGAGATTGACAGTGGGCTTGTTGAACGCTGCGCACCCGACGCGTTTTCTTATTCTTGGCGATGGTGGAACATGGACGTTGAGTGGATTCAGTCTGAGAGCTCGCGCCATCATACGTTCCCACTGCCGATTGCTAAACTAGGCGCGGGCTTGGCCAACCAATGCGAATATGAACACGTCATCTCTATCACGGCTTTGTGGCATATAGACAGTGGCTCTGTCGAGACAGATTCCGACCCCCCCTTCCCCCCCTTCCCCCCTGCGCTTGTTCATTTGGTCGCGCATCCACGTTTCACCGAGTAGTAGCTATAGCCCAAACGCGCCGACGTGATTTAACAAAATAATGCGCGCGTCGGGGGGCGAAACGGGAGTGCGCGCTGGTCAAACCCAACTGTCCCAGCCAGCCCAACCAGCCAGCCCAACCAACCCAACCAGCATAGCCACCTATCTAGCCAAACTTGCCCACAAACGCAACACCGCCGCCCAGCCAGCCTGCAAACCTGCGCTCACTTCGTAAGGAATGAGTGGCGGTCTGCCTGACACGGGGTCGCTAGCGCTCATGGTTAACAACAATAACGTACATATGTGGCAGTTTCTAGAAGGCTTGGGGGTTCCACCATCTCACTTGCACAAGCCTTTGAGAAGCTTAGTGCAATCTGGCTCTGCCGCTGAACCAATCACGGGCACCTGCAGCAATGGCCGTCGCCCGCTCTTCAGGATGTTTATGTGCTCGGTGCTGTATTTCCTAGGCCTTCTGTCGTGGATCCTGCAGTGGAAGTCGAGAGTCCTCTCTCTAGTTAGGGCGTCTTTTCTTATTCTGCAGCAGCTAGACAACGTGCTTCCTGGGGCGTTTACAATATATTTAGGCGACGGCATCTGGCTGCCAGTGCACGGGCGCCACATGGATTCAGGGTCTGTTCTGGTTGTGCTTGCGTATGTGGGGCGTGCTGCATCGTGGCATGATTTTGGAATTGAGTTGCCCCGCCTGGACGCAATTCGGCACGTTCCGTTCCATTGCGTGCTGTTTGCAGTGATGCGCGCCAGTAACAGCGGAGTTGCTGCCATGAGGGTGTGCAAAACTTGGATTTCAGCAATTGCTAAGATGGTTGATGCAAGTAGTTGGGGTGGTACCTTATCCTCTGAGTTGCCTGCTATCCGCCTTCCCCGTGATTGTGATTCAGCATTCAACGTTCAAGCTGCCGCGCGGGGGGACGATAAGTTCTTGGTGACGGTGCATCGTTTTCTAGTCAGACGCACTGGTTACAGCAGGTCCGAGGATATTTTGTTCCAGGACCTGCGGGGTGATGGGCGGGGAAGGGAGGTATGACAGGCGACCAGATGAGTTGGCATCGCAATGGGGAAGCAATGCAACGGGCGCGGGGGTTGACATGAGTATGCGCCTCCAGTGCTTGGCAACTGTCGGACATAATTGTGATGTCGCGCGTTTCATGTCGTTCTTCGGCGCTTGATCCGCGTGATCGGGCCAGCCGCTGACTGCGGCGATTGGCGCACGCAATTGGTGCCGACATGTCAGAACAGTGGCGTTCTCCCGTTGTGCTCCGAATAGGCTGGCCTATAGAGGCCCAGCCCACTCTTAGCAACACTGCCCCACTGCGTGCGATCACAGGGATGTCTCGGGTCTGGCGTTGCGCGGCCATGTTCACCTTGGCGTATTGACGCTCACTTGCAATTTCCCGATGTGGTTTATATAGGTGCACATTGCTGTACGTGTGCGTTGCATTGCCCCCTAGTTTGCCCACGCAGTTTTTGCATTGATTCATGGTTATCTTGACTACGATGGTGTTTTCCAGTGAGGCCTCAGGCGGGCCCGTGGCAGAAGGCTAAATAAAGACATGTGACAGCGTAAAGGCGACCGCGATCAGTGTACCGCGGCTCGGAGAGGCGCATATTAACAGCAACATGCCAGTAACACGCACATTGCCGCATCGGCATTAGCATCCATCGGTGTAGTGTAGCATGGGGCACACCAAGGCATATTGCATACCCGACTAGTACAACCTAGAGTGTCGCAGAGTGGTGTGTGTTCGAGCATGACAGGGGTAGGATGACTGTGCATATAGAATATGGCAACGGTGGTGGTAGTAGTGGTGATGTACACTATACGCCATTGTAAACAAGAGTAGAATATCGTCGCTTCGAATTGCGCAACGAACAAAGATGACTATAACATTTGTAATGAAATAACCTATTGACTAATCGAGTCGTGTCGAGTAGCGTAGATGAAGCTAGATAGATGTGTGTTAACTGGCGCAGTGCAGCTTGGATTGCAGAACAACTAGGTTCGATCGCGTTAAACCAGCGCGGCACAGAGTCGAGACGCGGAGCGCTGGGTAAACTAGAGTAGGGCAGTGCAACACAACATCATAATAGCAACGCGTCAAATGGAGTAGGAACTGATCGACAATGGAATCGTTACTGGTGCAATCGTAGTAGTCGTAATAGTAGGTGGCACAATAGTAAGGGGGCAGGGGCTGGGGCCTTGCATCTGCAGTTGATTGTCGGGGCCGCCCTCGCATTATTTGCAAGAGTCTTCGTGGTGCTGATTTTGGTGCAGCTGACAGCTAGCAGGTGCGTTTATTGTTGCTGTGGCGTCGTCGGTGGCCCATGCAACGCAACGCAGGTGTAGTGCCACAGTTTGCGTGCGTGCGTGCATTGTTCTATAGAGTGTGGTGCGTGCAGGAGCATCGCGCAATGAGCATAGCGCATGCATGTCACCGCTCGTTCTTGCTTGCGCCCGCTGTCCTTTCATTGTCAAGCAATGGCGTCGGGTAGTGCTGTGTGCAGGAAGTTGCGTACCGCGACCATTACAGATTTTACCAAAGGATGGTGGTGAGAAAGATGGTCATGCTGTATTTGCTCAAGTCTAGGCTACACCACAAGGCCGCAGTGGAAGCGACATTGCGGGATAACGTCGCCGTCGCGTCTGACATCGTTGCGTTTGATGCGTCCAGGGTTGCGTGCAGAGAAGTCCTTGCCATCCAGTCTCATAGCAACGGCGTGTTCAGTGCTCTCCCGCTGCAGGTGTTACCAGATCAAACAGCTACGCTTGACGTTTCTCAAGCAGTCGCAAACCTCAGCAAAGCTGTGCAAAAACAGGGAACTCGTGGAAAGTCGTTGAAAAAACCTGCTGGGATGGCTACAAAAGTGTTGTGTTGCGCTGTTGTGTCGGCAATGTTCCAAGTATTCCCCCATGAGAACGCTCGCGTATGGGTCCCGTTGTGTCGAGATCTTCCGCGACCGCGCACGTTGCGCGCGTGGGGCGACAATGTACGCCATTTCTACAATTGGGACGCGCGCACAGGACAGTCCACGTGGGTGCTGGACCCAGCTCTATGGGAAGTTGGCAAGGGGGCAGTCCGTTCTCTTGTCTTCTTGGCGGACGAGGGGTCAACTGGGTATAGTTTGTGGTGGTGGCTAGTGTATTGTGGCCTGCGCTGCATGTTTTTCCGAGATCCACCCCATCGGATCAGTAATTTGTACGTGCGCAGCATGCGAGGGGTCAAGCAGGGCATCCAAGCTGCAATGGACGTGCTTCTGGTGCACAAATACAGGCGTGCGCCATACGGCTCAGGCAGATTTTGGCGAGAGGCAAAGGAAACGATCGCTCTGGTGCAGAAGCTGGGCCTACGCCATCCAATTATACATGATTTTGCGCCCGCCATCGCTAGGGACCATGGCTTGAGCGTCGATGAAGCTCTGCACGACAATAAGGTGATGACTAGATTGTTGCATTCTTTTTCAGCATCGGGCGCAGGACAACGAGTGGAAACGCGAAGGTGGTGGACAAAATGGGACGCAGATTTGCACCTCGACAAAATGTGGCACACTCTTCTCGCAGCCTTGATAATGCAGTTCTATATTGCTGGGGTGGACCCCTGGGCAATAGCCAAGAGGAGCCCCGTCGACACACCAGACAGGGACGACGATGACTCGCGCAAAGAATTTTGTTTCAAGCAGACTGTGTTGACAATACTTATGTCCAGCTTTAACCAAAATATGCTCCGTTCCCAGCTTGAGACGTTCCGAAGGATTCGCACCCACCACAAAGAGTTTATCGAGCATCATTTGAAGCCAGGGCGCACTCTGCGGTTTCACGTCCTGTGGTCGGACCTTCAGGAGACGGGCTTTAAATCGCAATGTTGGCCTACAAGGATTCTCGCGAGATCGACCTGCGTGTTCGCCGTGGCGCTTCGCGCATGCATCCCCGCCAGTTCATCCAGAAACGACGCCCAAGCGAGTTGAAGTAATCACGGGGACGCTGGCGCAAAGAAGGGGACAACCAAGCCGAGTGAAATAATGCAAGACAGGTGATGAAGTCTGGATGGATGGGGGATCTGGGTGTCGTCTTAGTCGTCTTTGGGCGGTCTTGGTGCATCTTGGTGCGTAACAGGAGCCACATTGGACGATTTTGCGCTATCTTGAGCCATCTTGGAGGTCATCGCGGTCTCTTCTAGGCCCTCTTGGAGCCACCTTGGGCCATCTAGGGCGCTCTGGTCGATAGCGGGGCACCCCGCCCAGAGCCAGGGGAGGGGGTCGGGAGGGGGGAGGGGGGCGGGGCGCGCCTGCCCCCGAAGGGGAAGCACGGGGCTTGGATGTCCAACGCTTGAGACCGCCTGCGCCCAGAGGCCTTGCATTATCACTCACAGGAGGTACAGCGCAACGAGTGATGCCGACTCAAGTGCCGTCGACCTTGACGCGTGTGTATACACCCTCATATATGTACATCGCTGCGTAAATGTATTATGTGTTGGGCCTCCCTCTGTCCGCTTTATTCTGTGTGGCGCTACTCCGACCCACGCCCATTCATTGCACTCTGCGCTTCGCGACGCGGCATTACCTTACCCCCCCACCGCTCCCTGCTCCATTATCAGGTCTACCGAGGGCATTTTTATATCGCTAAGCTCGTCTGATCGGGTCGTCGGCACTCCTCTCGGCAATGCCCCCTTCTGTCCAGGACCGCGTAGCGTTTCGCCATCCGAATACATGTGGTGCTGCTCTGCTATACACAGCGCCAAGCCATTGCCGACCCTTCTGCGTTGGGTTCTCGCTTTGACTGAAGCATTGCGGTCGCGATACCCTCCCCCCCGCACTTCTTTTGTCTCAGCCCCTCGCATATTCTCTTCCCTGCCTTCACCTTGGCACTCGCGTGCCTGTCAGCGTGCGCTTTACCCCGCCATCCTGTATACCTAACGGCCTTCGGCCTGTCCCGCCACCGTGTCTGGGTTTGGCTGCCCGCTAACGTATTGCAACAGCCCGTCGGGGGCCTCTTGGAGACAGTTTTGAGGCATGGGGCATAATGTTGGGACATAGTTTGGGCTGTGTGTGGCTGTTTGATTGCCTCTTGGGGTCTCGTGGGCGCCTCTTTGGGCGTCCTGGGGGCTTTCTGAGACGGGAGTTTCAACATGTTGGTTTGTGATCCCTCTCACTCATGGGCCTCTGTTGGGGTTCCCTTGGGGCTCTCTTGAGCAGTCGTCGGCGCTTCTTGGGCCGTTATGGTGCTTGGGCCGTCTTCTGTGTTCTCATAGGGGCATGCTGCGTCACCTTGCCACGGTCTCTATGACCTCGCGGTCCGTCTTGGAGCGTCGGAAGCTCGAGGAGGCGAGGGCCCCATCACCTTTTTGACGCTTCGCTTGCCCCAACCAACCCATCTAGAAACGACCAGCACGGGAGCGGGTACATCAGGAACTGCTGGACGCATGCAGTTGCGCGGCCGTATTCAGCAAAAATAAGGGCCACAACTGGCTCCCAAATTGAAGTTTAAGATGAAAGTCAATGCACCAAGCCGTCCCGCTCGACCCCCTCTCCATTTGAATCCGTCGTAAGATCAGGTGTTCTATTCTATGGTGGTCCCTTCGTACATGTGCTCAACCCCCTCCCCACATCCCGCGAAGCCGCCGCGGATGCAAGTGTTTCGATTGTATGCGGCACGAGGGGTGTGATGATGAGGGGGGGAGCGGAAAGGAGGTCGGAAGAAAAGGACACTGACAAGAAGGATGAGCAATCCAAGTTTGGGCGCATATTCTTGCGAGGTGTTAATGGGGAGCGCTTGGGGCCATATTACGGATTTTCTCGCGCTCCCCGTGGGGCTCTGTTGGGGCTCTCTTGGGGATCTCGTGGGGCTCTCTTGAGGCTCTATTCTTTTTTTTTTGAGGGGGGGGGTCGTGGGGCCCTATTGGGGCTCGTTTGAGGGTTCTGGGGTGCTTCTTGGGGCCGTGTGGAGACACTTTGCTCACCCAGAGGTTGGTCTTAAAATTAGCGTACATCCCCCTCCCCGTCGGAAACCAAACGCAGGCGCATTGGGGTCATCTTGGGCCGCTTTTGGGGCACCCCTGGGCGCTATTGGGGTCGTCGAGGGGCCCTCTTGGGCCTCTCTTGGGGCTGTGTTGTGCCACCGTGGAGCCATCTTGACGCCTCAAGAGCCAATCGGACGCGAACAAAAACGAAAAGGCAAACCACTTTGATTTTCCTTAAGCCTTGAAACCATGTTGGTCGCTTGGGGTGTCTTTGGAGGGCTCGGAAGGCACTTGACACCTTCTTGGGGCCGTGTCAAGGCCTCTTGGGTACGCGTTGGAGGCTATCGTGCGCCATGTTGATGTAGATATTGGGCGATCTCAGGACATTTCGGGCTAGCTAAAGCCCTCTTGAAGCTGGCGTGGACCATGTTGGACGCTCTGACCCCTCGCGGGGGAGCCCGCCTAGAAGCAGTGAGGGGGGGGGGGGGGGGGGG
>CAUYUJ010005051.1:62500-64540 GCA_963575745.1 Prorocentrum cordatum | reverse complement strand
GGAGGAGGAGGAGGAGGAGGAGGAGGAGGAGGAGGAGGAGGGAGGGGGGGGGGCAGACCCGAGCGCGCAGGGCGGGCCCGCGCTTCGCTCGAAGGGCTCGAGGCTTCCGGAGGCCATGGTCGGATCGCGGCGGCTCTCCAGCCTCCCAGACCCCCGACGTAATGATTTTTTCGTTACGTGGACCCCCAGAGGCCCCGACCCTTTCCCCATGACCGGCTTTGCATCCTGAGTCGTCTTTTGGCGCTCCCGAGGCCCGGTGAGGGCCCCCGGAGGCCGAAAATTAGGAAAAACCTCCCGTCGTGATTTTTTCATTGCTCGAGGGGGTCTGGGTCTCCAGCCTCGCGGCGGCTTTCGCAGCAGCTGCGCCGCGCCAATAAGGCGCTCCCAGGGGTGCCCAGGGGCGTCCCGGGGCGGCCGCCGGAGGGCCGAGGTGCGGCCCGAGCACCCAGACCCCCGACGTCATGTTTTCTTCGCGGCGTCGACCCCCCCAGACCCCCTCGAGTCATGAAAAAATCACGACGGGACGTTTTTCCTAATTTTCGGCCTCCGGGGGCCCTCGCCGGGCCTCGGGAGCGTCAAAAAACGACTCAGGATGCCAAGCCGGTCATGGGGAAGGGGTCGGGACCTCTGGGGGTCGACGTAATGAAAAAATCATTACGTCGGGGGTCTGGGCCCCGAGCTCCCGACCCGAGTCCCCGGGGCCGGGTTCTCGTCCCGAGTCGTTCGTGGACGGTCCCGGGGCCCGGCGAGGGCCCCGGGAGGCCGAAAATAACGCCAGACCTCCCGCCGTGGTTCCTCCTCCTCCTCCTCCTCCTCCTCCTCGTCCCGAGTCGCCTTTTGACTGTCATGGAGCCCGGTGAGGGCCCCTGGAGGACGAGAATAGCGAAAATCCTTCGTCCTGATTTTCTAGCGACGCGATCACGTCTGGGTAGTGAGGGCCGGAAAAGACCTCAGGGGGTGGGACGACCCTGAGACCCTGGCGCCTCCAGTTTTTCGAGCCGGGCGCTGTCGCCAGCCTTCGGGCTCCAGGACCCTCACAGACCGAGGCGGCTCGAAGCAGGGAGGAGGAGGAGGAGGAGGAGGAGGAGGAGGAGGAGGAGGAGGAGGAGGAGGAGGAGGGAGGAGGGAGGAGGGAGGAGGGAGGAGGGAGGGAGGAGGAGGAGGAGGAGGAGGAGGAGGAGGAGAAGGAGAAGGAGGAGGAGGAGGAGGAGGAGAAGGAGGAGGAGGAGATCCACGCCAGCTGAAGGTGCCACCGCATTAAACATGCATCCAAAAGACAGCCCGCCCATCCAGAGAAGGGCATTAAAAGCCATCGTCCGAGAGATCAGCCTCCACGCGGCGTCTGCTGTCCAGGACCTGCTGTCCCAGGCCTTCGGCCTGAGCGGGGGAGGAGAAACCAAATAGCGCAAGGCCTCGGATGAGATCGACCCCCATCCGCTCAACAGCGGGGTCGGGTCCAAGCTCGGGTGCACCTCCTGGGCCTGACTTCGAAGCCAGGGGGGTCCGAGAATCGTCGGAGAGCGAGCGCGCTGCTCCGACTCGGCGTTCCCTGCGGGACGGGTGCTTGCCTTTGCAAAATCCGAACCAATTGCCGCTCGCGGCCTGGAGGACGGGACCCTAGACAGTCCGACACGAGAGCGCTCCGACCCCAAGCAGTCCCAGGGCGGCCGATGGACCCGCACGTGGTGCAAAAGACCACGGGTCCCAAAGGAGCCCCGACTGCCGAGGTCACTGGAGCTTCGATGCAGGAATGGCCTCTAGCCCTCCACGGCCTGAGGCGGGCCCAAGCCTCTTCCCCTGGAGGCGGGCGGACGGGGGAGGGTGACACCTCGTCAGCGTCCTGCGCCACGCCGCTGGCCGTCGCGCCCCCTCCTCCGACGACGGACGACGCTCCCGCCCCCCCGTCCCCAACGCCTTCCTCGAGGACACCTGGCGGCACTTCAAAGGAGCCGAGGTCGACCTCGCGAAGCCAATCTGACGAGACGTGGTCGAAGACACCAGCATCTGCGATCATGGCCTCCTGGCGAGCCGAGACGCGAG
>CAUYUJ010005051.1:0-60000 GCA_963575745.1 Prorocentrum cordatum | reverse complement strand
CAGTCCACAAGAAACCTTTCACAAGAGAAGCACAACCCTGAGACCCCAGGACGTCCATTGATTTTTGATGTGGGAACGTCGCGCTTTCCATAGCAAAAACATCGAAACCCAAGAAACCCATGGCACCCTGAAGGCAAGCAAGGTGTTTCTTGGCGGCATGGGTCTCCATTGCAGGGAGGCCGTCAAAAAGTAGTTCTCGGGATGAGAAACCGGCCCTGGGGAAAGGGTCGGGGATTCCGGGCACCCCGCATCGAACAAAAATACAGACATCCCATGGGGTCCGAGTAGATCGGGTCGGGGGATCGTGCCGCATCGCCGATGCATCGGCGATGCGGCTCGATGTGGAGCCCGACTTTCTCCACGCCAGCGTCGCCGATGCATCGGCGATGCGGCACGATCCTCCGACACCATCTACTCGGACCCCATCTCGGAGGCCTAGACCTGCGGGCCTGCACCAAACCCAGACCCCCGACGTCATGGTTGTGTTCAGAACGTCGACCCCCAAAGTCGACCCCGGACCGGTTTCTCCTCCTGAGTCGCTTTTTGGCGGTCCCGGGGCCCGGCGTGGGCCCCCAGAGGCCGAACATGGCGAGAAACAAACCCAGACATGCGACGTCCTGATTTTTTCAGGACGGCGCCTCCGGAAGTCCCGACCCTTTCCCCATGCAGGGCCAGGTTGTCATTATGAATGTTTATTTGACGGTCCCGGGGCCCAGTAAGGGTCCCCAGGGGCCGAAAATACTGAAAAATCAGCCGTCCTGAATTTTTTACGACGCGATCATGTCTGGGAGAGATGACCCTGGGGCACTCTGTTCCTGACCCGCCAGGGGGGTCTGGGAGGTCGACTGGCCACTATACCGGACCCACCCAACCCAACCCGAAGACCCGAAATTTCGGGCGGATCATATACACACCATGTACAATCCATGTGCGTTTCCCATGTTCCCCGACCCCCCCCCCCCTTCCAAGACATCGGGCGTCTCGAAAAAATCGAGGCGTTTTTTTTCAATAGTTTTCGGCCTCTCTGGGCCTCGGGAGCGTCAAAAAACGACTCGGGAGGAAAAAACGGTTCCAGGGAAGTGGTCGGGAGGTCGGGGGCCCGCGTCTCGAAAACATCGGGACGTCGGATGTCTGGGTTCTGGAAGTGGAGAGCACCTCGGGGCCTTCGGGCTGGGCTGGGGCGGTCTGGTGGGTTGTGGGCCGCGAGCTGGCGAAGGGCCACCCGAAGCCGACCCAGACAGCCGACGTCTCGATGTTTGCGAGGCGCGGGCCCCCGAGCTCCCGACCACTTCCCCGGGGCCGGTTCTGCGTCCCGAGTCGCCCGCCGACGGCCCAAAGGGCCCGGCGAGGGCCCCGAGGCGCCCGAAGCACTCCGTGCGAAAAACCGCAGCCTCGATCTTTGCTTCGAGACGCCCGACGTCTGGGCTCGAAGCCCAGACATCCGACGTCTCGATTTTTTCGAGACGCGGGCCCCCGACCTCCCGACCACTTCCCCAGGACCGGTTTTTCATCCCGAGTCGTTTTTTGACGCTCCCGAGGCCCGGCGAGGGCCCCGAGAGGCCGAAAACTGCGAAAAACCTCCGTCTCGATTTTTTCGAGACGCCCGATGTCTGGGAGCCGACGTGCAGCCGAACCTCCAGGTCCGCGACGGGCCGCTCGCACACGCGCCTCGTCGGCTCCCGGGCGGACGCGGGCCGCGGCGGCATCGCCCGCGGACCACTGGGGGCGCCGGGAGGCCGCCCCGGCCCGCTGCAGCGGGCGGGGCCCTCTCGGGCGCGCGGCGAGCCCCACGCGGCGCTGCGCTCGAGGGGCGCCTTCGGGCCCTCGACGCGATCCCGCCGTACATAGGGAATTCCCACTCGTCGGGCGTCTCGAAACCATCGAGGCAAAGGTCTTTCACAGTTTGGGGCCTCTCGGGGCCCTCGCCGGGCCTCGGGACCGTCCAAAAACGACTCGGGGTGAAAAACCGGTCCCAGGAAAGTGGTCGGGAGGTCGGGGGCCCGCGTCCCGAAAAAATCGAGACGTCGGATGTCTGGGAATACAGGGCGGAAGTTTCTCGCCGTCTTCGGCCTCTCGAGGCCATCGCCGGGCCCCGGGAGCGTCCAGGGCCGTTCCGGGGGCGCCCAGGTCGTTCCGGACGGCCGCCGGAGAGCCTGGGTATGTGACCCGAAAGCCAGTGAAGAGAGATGGGGTCCGGGGCTTCAGTCGTGATTTCTCCGGCTGGCCCAATGTTTTCGATATACGTCGGATCCCAGACATCCGACGTCTCGATGTTTTCGAGACGCGGGCCCCCGACCTCCCGACCACTTCCCTGGGACCAGTTTTTCATCCCGAGCCGTTTTTTGACGGTCCCGAGGCCCGGCGAGGGCCTCCCGAGGCCGAAAACTAGGAAAAACCTCCGCCTCGATTTTCTCGAGGCTCCCGAGGTCTGGGATCTCAGATGTGAAGCGAGCCTGGGAAGCCCTAGACCGCCAATTTCAAGCCCCGCTAATGCCAATTTCCGCCCTACTTTTCTGTTGCTGTTTCTGTGGATTTCCGCTCTATTTTATGTTGGGTGCAGCAATTTCCGCCCTACTTGTTCGGCCTCTGGTAGGTGGATTTCCGACGCAATTTTAAGTTGGAAAAAAAGCTAAAGTAGGGCGGATCCGGAGTCAGGGAAGCCCTACAGACCGCCAATTGCCACCCAGACCTCCGACGTCTCGATATTGTGTCGAGACGCGGGGGCCCCCGACCTAGCCCGACGCCACTTCCCCGGGGCCGGCTTTTCCTCCCGAGTCGTCTCTTTTGACGCTCCGGCGAGGGCCGGCGAGGGCCCCGCGGGAGGCCGAAATTCCCAGACATCGGGCGTCTCGAAAAAATCGAGACGGAGGTTTTTCGCAGTTTTCGGCCTCTCGGGGCCCTCGCCGGGCCTCGGGAGCGTCAAAAAACGACTCGGGATGAAAAACCGGTCCTGGGGAAGTGGTCGGGAGGTCGGGGGCCCGCGTCTCGAAAAAATCGAGACGTCGGATGTCTGGGTTAAGAAAAACCTCCGCCTCGATTTTTTCGAGACGCCCGATGTCTGGGCAGCAGCAGCTTCTCTTGATCGAGACTGCGTCCAAATCCCAAATCTATTCAGGCAGCCGGCTCTCGCCTCGATGCCGTCGACCCGCCTCTTCACTCTTGCTGTCAGGAGGGGGCCCCGCAGGATTTGTTTTGTGCTCGCGCTGCTGGGCGCTTCCGCGCCGTGTCGGGCCCTGGGGACCACAGCCAAACCGTAGAGTGAGGATGCGCGATGAGGATGCAAGGTCCTTGGAAGCCCATTCCGAAGTTTTCGAGCGGGGCGCGGCCAACGAAAGTGGCCAAGGATGCACCGAGGAGGCAAGGATGCAAGGGTACCCTTGGGAAGGTTGCCCGTCCTTACTATGCGGCTTGACTGCATCACAGATCGGCCAGGCTCGAACAATTGTGCAGAAAGGTGGGGCCCATGGCTCCCTGAGATCCGACGTCGCAAAAGTTGCAGCATCGCAGAATCACGACCGGAGCCCTGGACCCCACCTTTCCGCGTCATCTCTCGAGCCGGATCGATCTGTGAGGGCCCCAGGGCCCGAAGAATGCCTGGCTCGGAAAAATTGAGACGCCAGCCCAGAAATGCGACGTCCTGATTTCTGTGAGAGCGTGTTCCACCGCCTCTTTACTGTGGAAAATTCCCCCCCTCTTCCTCCGGAACCCAGGCCCGCCCCCCCCTTCCGAAAATCCCCCCCCCTGCTGGATCCCCCCCCCTTGCCCCGGCAAAACCTCCCCCCTCCCCTATCACCCCCCCCCCCCTCGAAAACCGGGGGGGGTCACTACCGGTTCGACCCCCCCTCCCCCCCCTCTCTCCTCCAGAAAACCGGGGGGGGGTCACTACCGGTTCGAACCCCCCCCCCCCTCCCCTCCAGAAAACTGGGGGGGGTGTCACTACCGGTTCGAACCCCCCCACTCCCCTCGGAAACCAGGGGGGGTCACTACCGGTTCGACCCCCCCCCCTCGAAAACCGGAAAGGCTCACTACCGGTTCGAACCCCTCCCCCCCCCACGCTCACCGCCAGCAAACGACTCCCGGTCCCTACCACAGCCCGCACCACATCCCCCACAGCTTTCCCCAGCATCAGTCCTCACCATCACTGTCCCCGCTGGTTCCACCACCGTCCCTGCTGTCCCCACCAGTGCCCCCACCACTGTCGCACTGTCCCCACTGTCCCCACCACTGTTTCCACCACGGTCCCACTCTCCCCCACTTTCTCCACGGCTCCAACCACTGCCCGACTGTCCCCACTGTTCCCGCCATTGTCCCCGCTGTCCCCACCAGTGCCCCCAGCAGTGTCAATGTCCCCACTCTCCCCGGCTCGGCGGCGAAAGGGGGGGGGTTCGAACCGGTAGTGACCCGCCCCCCTCCCCCCTCAAAAACCCGGAGGGTGGCCTCTTGGGGCTTCTTGGGAATCTCTTGGGGCTTCCTGGGATTGGACTATTCGGGCGGACCCCGTCATTTATAGAGGATCCGAGGTGGGGGGTCGACTTTCCTCGAGCGGGCACGCGCGAAACGCATTTTTTCACGCCGAATTAAACTTTATATCTCGTTTTGCTGGAATCCGGAACCCGGAACCACGAATCCGCATATCCGAATTGGGAGGTCCAACCTGGAACCTGGAACCCGGAACCCGGAAACCGGAATCCGGATATCCGAATTCGGAAGCCCGACCCCAAACCTGGAATCTGGAACCCAAAACCACGAATCCGCACATCCGAATTAACTCAGAGGTCCAATCCGGAACCTGGAACCCGGAACCCGGAGCCCGGAATCAGGATACCCGAACTCGGAGGCCCAATCCAGAACCTGGAACCCGGAACCCCGAATCAGGATAACTATCCGAATTCGGACGTCCAATCCGGAACCTGGAACCCGGAAACCCGGAAACCGGATATCCGAATTCGGAGGTCCAATTCCGAATCCTCGAACTCGGAACCCGGAACCCCGAATCCGGATATCCGAATTCGGAGGTCCAATCTGGAACCTGAAACCGGAACCCGGTCTGGATTCACCAATCCGGATATCCGAACTCGGAGGTCCAATCCGGAACCTGGAACCCGGAACCCGGGACCCGGAACCCGGATATCCGAATTCGGATTTCCGACTTCCGAGTTCGATTTCCGAGTCGGACCTCTCCAGCCCGATTCTCCGGACGGGACCCCTGGCAAACCCTGGATCCATGGGAAAGCGCCAGGACCCTGAAACCCAGACCCCCGACGTAATGATTTTTTCATGACGTCGACCCCCAGAGGTCCCGACCCTTTCCCCATGACCGGCTTTGCATCCTGAGTCGTATTTTGACACTCCCGAGGCCCGGTGAGGGCCCCCGGAGGCCGAAAATTAGGAAAAACCTCCCGTCATGATTTTTTCATTACTCGAGGGGGTCTGGGAAGGCCTCGGGCGGGCTCAAACAGGGATCGTGTGTGCACGAACGCAATGGGCTCGCTGTACGCCGCCTTCGGACATGGCTTACCTGGGCCACAGTGGATGTACGGAGCCCCCTCCCCCACCCCCTTTCCCTCCTCCATCGGCGCTCCTCGGCACTCTTCGGCGCTACCTCTCCTCCTGCACCTCCTGCTCCTCCTGCTCCTCCTCCTCCAGCTCCTCCTCCCTCCTCCTCCTCCTCCCTCCTCCTCCTCCTCCTCCTCCCCTTCCTCTTCTCCTTCCCCCCTCCTCTTCCTCTTCTCCTTCCCCTCTAGGCACTCCTCGGCACTCCTCGGCACTCCTCCGCACTCCTCGGTATTCCTCGCTCCGCACTGCTCGGTATTCCTCGGCACTCCTCGGTAATCCTCGGCGCTCCTAGGCGCTCCTAGGCATTCCTCCCTCTCCTCCTGCTCCTCCTGCTCCTCCTCCTCCTCCTGATCCTCCTGCTCCTCCTCCTCCTCCTTCTTCCTCCTCCTCCTCCTCCTCCTCCTCCCCTTCCTCCTCTCCCTCCCCCCTCCTCCTCCTCTTCTCCTTCCCCTGTCGGCACTCCTCGGCACCCCTCGGCACCCCGAGGCATTCCTCGGCACTCCTCGGCCCTCCTCGGCACTCCTCGGCATTCTTGGCACTTCTCGGCACTCCTCGGCACTCCTCCTCCTCCCTCCCCCCCTCCTCCGATCCTCCTCCGATCCTCCTCCGATCCTCCTCCTCCGACCTCCTCCTCGCCGTTCACCTCCTCTTCCTCCTCCGGTCCGTGTCCTCATGTTCCTTTCCCCTCCTTGCAAAACCCCCAGGAGGATTCGAGGTAGGAAGCGGCGCTTTTTTTTTCGGCCAAGCGGCGGGGACCATCCTGTGTGACTGGGGGGTGTAATCTCTTACACCCCCCCCTCGGCCCTTGAGGCTGCAAACATCACCAGGACCTAGCTCAATTTAACGGACGCCTTTTCAACCTAAGCGGCCGTGGTGGCAAAGTTATGCTAAGCATGCACAGAGTAGACACCCGGATGAACATTACCGTCACGCCGGACAGTGAGCTCAAATCCAGGTTGGTTCTGACGTCAAAACAAATCGACAGCATCAGTACAACACATGACAGGCTTATCCAGACATCGTACGGGCGGGCTTATCTAGACATCCTTCTTTCCACATGCACGCACATGAACTTCAAAATCCAATAGGCACAGCCGCGCCACTGCCTTCAACGGCCATCTGGGGCCCCACGGTGACCTCGAGATCTCCTCACAAGAACCCAGGACAGTCCCGAGACATTCCACATGAACTCCGTGAGAGCCCGTCCAACGTGGCAACGAAAGGCGTCACATGTCACAGCCTTTCCTCCTCGTCCTCGTCGTGGCCACCATCGCCACCATCATCATCATCATCATCATCATCATCATCATCATCATCAGCAGCAGCAGCAGCAGCAGCAGCAGCATCACCATCATCATCATCATCATCATCATCATCATCATCATCATCATCATCATCATCATCATCAGCATCATCATCAACATCAGCATCAGCATCAGGATCATCATCAGCAGCAGCATTATCATTATCATCATCATCATCATCGTCGTCGTCATCGCCATCACCGTCGTCATCGTCGTCATCATCTTCTTCACAATTAGAATCGGCATCATGTTCATCATCCCCCTCACCCGCCTCAAAGATTATCCTGCTCCGTATGGTCGTGTCATGCTTTGGATCCACTTCACCATTCCCCTCTCCTCTTCATCGTTATCGTCGTCGTCACCATCACCACCACAATCATCATCGTTTTCATGTCCTGCGCCAACAAGACATGGGAGAATCCAAGACTGTCCTACGAAGAGCGCGCCACGTGCTACGGCTCTCCCAAACATGGGCATACGAGACATCGCACCTTAGGACATCCGTGATCCCTCGCGCAAGCACCACCGAGAAAGCTGGATATTGCGTTGTACATTGATCGCACCATTACATGATGTACCCTCAAGCGTGATCCCATATTCGGGGGAGAGTTCCTCCGACCTACCCTCCCTCTTCCTCCTCTTCGTCCTCCTTCTCATCCTCCTTATATTATTCCTCCTCTTCCTACCTTGGCGTGCCACGTTGGTACACCACCAGAATTGGTCTCTTCACCGGCCTCCGAGAAACAAGAAAAACATCACGGAACTTCAGAAGCGAGAGTGGTAACCCTTAACACTGTATATTCATTCTTGGTGGCGCATACGCGAACATATAATCAACTTTCAATTGAAGGACGTAACTGGTGAAACACCCAATCAGCCGGTGAACTGATCAGCCGGTGAAGGGTCCCATTTGGCCGGTGAAGGGTCCCACTTGGCCGGTGAGGAGACCAATAGCCAATAACCTCTCACTTCGGCACACCCATCACGTCTCGTGGCCCCATAGGAGCTCCGCCGAAAGTCCCATTGGCACAGTCTGCATGCGTCCCCGCCATTCATTTCGACACACCCCTCACACGTTTCGTGGCCCCATGGGAGCTCCACCGAAGGTCCCAATGCCACCGCCCGCGTGCGTCCCCGCCTCTCATTTCGGAGAGGTGATCCGGAGAAAGCGGCCGGAGAGGTCCAATCCGGAAGCCGGAAGCTGGAAGCCGGAAGCCGGAACCCAGAAGCGGGAAGCCGGAAGCCGGAAGCCAGAAGCCAAAAGCCGGAAGCCGGAAGCCAGGAGCCGGGAGCCGGAAGCCAGAAGCCGGAAGCCAAGAGCCAGGAGCCGGGAGCCAGGAGCCGGGAGCAGGATGAAACCAGAAACCGAAGGCCGGAAGCCGGAAGCCGGACCCGGTAGGGATTCACTCGGGATCCCGAAGTATTCCTTCGAAGGCTCCCTATAGGGATTCCTAAAGATTTCCCTTTGGATTCCTAAGGATTCCCTATAGGCTTGCAAAGGATTCCCTAGGGATTCCTCAGGATTCCTGGCGCATTCTTAAAGATTCCTCACGGATTCCTAAGGATTCCCTAGGGAATCCCTAGGGATTCCTAAGGAGTCCAACGGATTCCAATGGATTCCTTAGGGGGTCCTAAGGCTTGCCAAAGGATTCCATCGGATTCACTCGGGATTGCTCCGGATTTCCTAAGATCTCCTGACGCTTCCTGGGGATTCTTTGGCATTCCCTAGGGATTCCTCAGGGTTCCCAAAGGATTCCTCAGGATTTCCAAAGGATTCCTGAAGGATTATCACAGGATTCCTTAGGATACCCTACGGGATTCCCTACGGGATTCCCTAATGGTGCCCGAAAGATTCCCTAAGGATTCCCCAGGGATTCCCAAGGATTCCCAGAAAGGATTCCTAGGGACTCCCTGCGATTCCTTCAGGATCCCCTAGGGCTTCCGCAGGACTCCTCGGGGATTCCGGAGGATTCCCTAAGGATCCCTAAGGGATGTGCGCGTGTGTGTGTGTGTGTGTGTGTGTGTGTGTGTTAGTGTGTGTGTATGTGCGTGTGTTTGTCTGTCTGTCTGTCTGTCTGCCTGCCTGCCTGCCTGCCTGCCTGCCTGTCTGTCTGTCTGTCTGTCTGTCTGTCTGTCTGACTGTCTGTCTGTCTGTCTGTGTGCGTGCGTGCGTGCGAACGTGCGTGCGTGCGTGCGTGCGTGCGTGCGTGTGTGCGTGTGTGCGTGTGTGTATATATATAGACACACATGGCCACACCTGGATCTCTGGGGGCCCCCCTTGGAGCCCTCTTGGGGCTCTCCGTAACGGCATTTGAGGGCCCCGAGAGGGCCTCAATAGGGCCCCAAGAAGGGCACTCGCGTGACTTCGGTTTGACTCCTCCTGGGCCCTCCTTGGAGCCTTATTGGGGCCCTGCGAGATGGCACTGGAGGTGGAGGAGGAGGAAGCAGTGAGGAGGAGGAGCAGGGAGGAGGGGGAGGACGAGGAGGAGGAAGGATGGCGAGTTGGACGAGGACGAGGAGGAGGAAGGATGGCGAGTTGGCGAGTTGGTCGCGTGCCTTTATTTCGACTGGGGGTTGACCCCCTTGGAGCCCTCGTGGGGGCCCTCTTAAAGCATTTTCGGGGCTCTCCAGCGTGGTCTCGGGGGGCCCCAACTGGCCCCAAGAGGAACCCAAGAGGAGTCCACGAGGGCCCCAGCGGTGTACATGACTCGAGGCTGTGGTTTCAAGGGGTGAACCCTTTCGGGCCCTCTTGGAACCGTCTAAGGGCCCTTCGAGATTCATGGAGGGTCTCGGAGGGCCCCCTGAGTACCCCAAGAGGGCCGAAGAAAGGGTCCGAGAGGGGCCCAAGAGGGCCTTAGCAGTGTATATGACTCGAAGCTGTGTTTACTCACCCCAGGCGCCCTCTTGGGGCCCTTCAAGGCCCTCCACACACACACACACAAACGTACGCGCGCACGCACACAGACAGACACCCCCCCACACACACACACCCACACACAAACACAACACACACACACAACACAACACAACACAACACAACACAACACAACAGAACACAACACAACACAACACAACACAACACAACACAACACAACACAACACAACACAAACACGAGCGCACACACACACATACACACATACACACATACACACATACACACATACACACACATACACACATACACGCACACACACACACACTAACACACACACGCACACACACTAACACACACACACACGCGCGCGCACGTACGCCATACACTTCCGCGCGAACCCATACACATGCACACATCGTCACATGCATACAGGGCAATGCAGACGTTCACGTGCATGCATCCACGCCACCTTCGATTGAATGTCGTGGACTGTTTGAAGCTGGTCTTCTCAGCTCTACTATGGTCGCCACTTCGTGCTTTAAAAATATATACTTTTGCTCAAAAATAGATACTAAATAGATACTAGTTAGACACTAATAGACACAGAAATCTTGCAACATAACCGATGCACAACAATATCTATAGACACTGTCCGAAATATTTACTTTTAGATATTATGACCACCCGGCCTCAGCGGGAGCACGATAATTTCTAAAAGCGTCTATGTCTAAAAAAAGATACTAATAGATACTGTGTGCACGGCGCCTCAACGGGAAGCTCAGAATTTCTAAAAGTGTCCATTCTTGTTTTCGGCTGCCGGGAGCCATTTGCCGGGAGCCGGATGAAACCGGAAACCGGAGGCCGGAAGCCGGAAGCCGGAAGCCGGACCCGGAAGCTGGAAGCCGGAAACCGGAAGCCGGAAGCCGGAAGCCGGAACCCGGAGCCTTGAAGCGGGAAGCCGGAAGCCGAAAGCCGGGCTTAAGCCGGAAACCGGGAGCCGGGAGCTGGAAGCCAGAGTCGGAAGCCGGGAGCCGGGAGCCGGGAGCCAGAAGCCGGGAGCCGGAAACCGGGAGCCATTTGAAACCAGAAACCCGAAGCCCGAAGCCGGAAGCCGGAAGCTGGACCCGGAAACCGGAAGCCGGAACCCGGAAGCTGGAAACCGGAAGCCATGCAGAAGCTGCGGAAGCCAGAAGCCAGAAGCCGGAAGCGGGAAACCGGAAGCCGTCAGCCGGAAGACGGCAGCCGGATGCCGGAAGCCGCAAGCCGGAAACCGCAAGCCGGAAGCCTGAAGCTGGATTATAAGCCAGAAGTCAGAAGCCGGAAGCCCGAAGCCGGAAGCCGGAAGCCGGAAGCCGGAAACCGGAAGCTGGACGCCGGAAGCTGGAAGCTAAGCCGGAAGCGGGAGGCCAGAAGCCAGAAACTGAAACTGGAAGCCGGAAGCCGGGGCCCGGAACCTGGAAGCCGGAAGCCGAGCCCTGACTCCAAATCCGCCATAGCTTTTTCCCCAACTTAAGATTGCGTCGAGAATCCACCTATGAGAAGCCGAAAAAATATGGCGGAAATTTCTGCACCCAACATAAAGTATACTGGCGGAAATCCACAGAAGTAGGGCGGAAACAGCAACAGAAAAGTAGGGCGGACATTGGCATTAGCGGGGCTTGAAAAGTAAGGCGGACATTCCAAGCCCTACTTGCGAATTTCCCCTAAGTAGGGCGGATCCGGAATCAGGAAAGAGGCCGGCAGCCGGAAGCCGGGAACCGGAAGCCAGAAGCCGGAAGCATGGAAGCCGGAAGCAAGCGTGAATCCGGAAGCTGGAAGCCGGAAGCCGGAAGCCGAACGCCGGAAGCCCGAAGCTGGAAGCTGGAAGCCGGAAGCCGGAAACCAGAAGCCGGACCTGGAAGACAAAGCCTCGTGGCTATAATTGGGCCGTTCTGGTGTGGAAATGTCAACGATTTTCAAGTGTCTGGTCGTGTCTATTTCCATGTCCCGCGCATCATGTGTTTTTCAATGTTTCGTTCGCGTTATGATGGGCACGGTGTATATTTTAAGCGTTTTAGACATGTTTAACCATTTGTAACCACGGAAATAATCATGTTTAGCCACGAATACCCACAAAATAGCCACGGCATGATTTTTAGCCACGTTTAGCCATATTTAGCCACGTATAGCCATGTTTAGCCACGGGCACAAATTCGTTGAGCACCCCGCTCACCCGTAGCTGGGTTGCGTCTGCAACCACAGCGTTGGGCGCGCGCCGAAGCCTGCGCCGCGCCGAGAGGGCGCGGGCGCCACGAGGCCTCGGTGCTGGCCGCAGCACCTCGGTGCTGGTCGCAGCACGACCCTATGCAACGAGGCGACCAGCGCCGTGCGCCGCTCACCCGTTGCGCACGCGGAGCGCGGCGCTCGGGCGCGCGCCGGGATGTCGCAGCCACACTAGGTGTCTGAGCTGCTGTCAGAGCTGTCCGAGCAGTCGGACGCGGCGTTGCGCGCGGCCGCTACCCTCTCACTGTCGACCCGGACGCGGTCGATGTAAGCCAGGTAGGCGTTCGACGCCCAGCCTCCACGTTCCTTCGTTACTGCGGTCGGTGCACCCGCGCGATCGATGTCATCGGCGAGCCCCCTTGTGCGCGCGAGAGGGGCGGAGGGATGTGCGCGCCGAGCCGCGCGGGCGGTCGCGGGTCGCGACCTTCGCATGTCGCGGGTGCCGAATAGGTTGGCACTGTCCACGCCTATCCTGGACAATAGAGGCCGAAGGATACGCCGGGCATCCGACCCTGAGAACTGCGCGAACGGCTGAGCGCCTACTGCTGTGCCGCGCAACAACGGAGGCAGCGCGTGCACGGCGCGCGTCGCGGCGCGCGCGCGGCACCAACACCTCCGGCGGAGTATCGACGCGCACGGCTTGTTCTTCCGCCTTGGCAACCAGAGGAGTGCTTCGTCTGCCGATATGGCCAACTCCGCCTAGCGCGTTCGGCGCGTGCGCGGGTGCCCCAGCGCGCGCGCTTCCAGACGGCGCGGCCCGCCGTGCGGCCGCGCGACAGAGTGTTGCCGCACCACCGGATGGGTAAACACTCGGATGGTAGGCGAAGCTGGAATATGTACGGAATTAGAAACATGATAGATGCCACCTGCGCGACCGCTGGGTTGACTGGCGAATGCCGCGCGGCGGCCCCGCCTTTTCTTCTTCGCTGCGACCATGTAGGCCAAGTAATTGCGCAATCATAGCGTCACGAACGAAGCGCGGTTCGCGTGGCGTGTGTCCGCCGCGCCGCACAATGGCTGCCTTGGCCTTCCTGGGCGCGCGACGCGCGGCCTCGCGCGCGCGGTGGCGCGGGGGGCCGACGCCGGAGCAGCCGTCTGTTGTCGAAGGCGCTCGTGTCCAGGCGTAGCACTTCGCACGCTGTCTGCACGTGCCCGCAATAATTCCGGAACGCGCCCGCGCAAGAGAAAGTGCCCGACCAGCGCAACAGATCGTCCTGGGCGCACGCCGCAGATTATAGGAGTCTGCGGGCCGCGCAGGAGGGGTTGCGCGGATTGGTCGCGCCTCGCTGGGCGGCAGCGCGAGATGCCGGTCACGTCCGAGTACGTCTATTGCGAAATTGAGCCAGCACCGCACGCCGCTCTTCAAAGATTGGCGGGTGGATGGTATAGTGCTGACCAGGACCTCCAATCGGGCCCGTTCCGCCCATTCGCGCCGCTCCCCCTGCGAGGGCATGGAGCACGCAAGCCACTGCGCGTTGCGACGCGGTCCCCCTGGTACGGGTGGCGAGGGCGGTCCTGGCCGCGCCATCGCCCTTTCGAATGCAGGCGCTATCGCTGTCAGGCGCTCTGGAGAACGGCTCCGCGCATCCCCGCTACGCGCGGAAGAGGGTCCCGCGGTGCACAGGCGATCGAGCTCCGACAGGAGGGGTGCTGGCAGGACATGCAGGTCCGCGATGCACCTCAGCTGCGCCCCGACGAGATCCTGGTGGGTCTCGAACCCTTGCTCCGCCACCACGCTGGCCGCACGCGCGATATCGGAGGCATCCCCTGCGCGCCGGCGGGGGCGCGCGCGTGCACGCCGCGGGCGCGCCAGCCGAGCAACCTTTTATTCCGCGCTGGTGCAAATCGCGGGCGAGGCGAACCGACGCGACACTGCCTGCGCGGCGAAGACGCCGACCCGCGCCCGCGCGCGCCGCTCGCCTAGAAAACGCTCCACGCCTCTGGATATGCCGGTCACCGCGTCGCGCCCAGGGGGCGGCCCCGCGGGCGGTCGGGCCAGCGCGGCCACCAGCGCGAGTCGACGGCACTCTTCGCTCGCGCCAGCCCGATCGCACCAGCCGGCGGTTTCGCCGCCGCGCCCCTGCAGCTGCATGAGAAAACAGCAGCCGTGCCGAACGCATAGAGCCGCGGCCTCGGCCGCCGCCGCATCGCTGAAACGCCCTGGGAAGCTACGGCGAAAGTCGCGGGCGAGCTCCATCTTGCGCAATGCCGGCTAGCGTGGCAGCCGGTTCTGCTTGCGCGCGCGCGCCCCACGGTGCGCGCACGCGGGGCAGTCTTACTAACATGCAGCACTCGCGGGCGGTGGCCCACAGCGGAAGGCCTCCGCGAGTTGTGCACGGACCCTCTTTCCCCCCAGACGCGAGAGCAAATCCCGCTCCTCGCGGCTGGGAAGGTCGGCCAGGTTCCTTGCCGACTCCACGCGCTCTATCCACGCGTGGACCTGCCGCGGTGGCGTGGCCGCGCGCGCGCGTCTGGCGGCGCGCGGTTGCCGCGCTGCCTGGAGCGCCACTACCGCCGCCACTATCGCGTGACTTTGCGGCGCCCTTCCTGAAAGTGCACTCAGCGACGCTGTTGTCTGAGAAGAAGACCACGCGGCGGCCGGCGAGCGCGCGTGCCCACGTGGACAGAGCCACGCACTGCGCCAGCATCTCGAGCGCCGCGATCTGCTGATCATTGCGGGCGCGTAATCCGCTGCACCAATCGCGCAGCGCCCGACGCGCGCGCGCAGCGGACCGTCGCGCTGAGACCTGAGAAATTCTTCTGGCGGGGCCATGTCGGCCCCCTCGAACGTGTCTTCCGTGAGTAAAATTGCGGCGAGTCGCGCCGGGCTGCCGCGGGCGTCCGCCAGCACGAGCACCGGCGGGCGCGCGTCGCGGCATCGCCAGGGCCGCGCGCGGGCGATGTCCCGTGCCAGTACGTCTCGCCACCAGCGCAGCGCGTCGCTCGCGTGTCCCGCGAGGCGGGGCAGGGAACCGTATGCCTGGTCGAAGAGCGGTCGCACCATCGAGCGCCCGGCGCGCTCGAACACGTGGCAGCATGCCCGCGACAGGCGACCCGCCATCTTCGACGCCTCGCCGGCCGTGAGCGCGCCTGACCTCAAGGCGCCGTCGATGACGGCAAGCCACTGCTTTACTTCATCGTCGCCGGGCTTGGCGTGGAAGCCCGATGCCGACGACCGGACGCGCAGCCCCAGGATCACGATCGACGGGCCCCACGCCATTTTTCGGTCCTGCATGGCGCTGGGCCCGAGGAGAGCGCGCACCAGCCTCGCAAAGCACTTGTCGGCGTGCTCCGCGAAGCCCTTCCTTTCAACCGAGAAGAAGTCGTCAACGTAGCGCAACGCCGGGAGCCACGGCAGCTTGCGCGCCGCGGCCGCCAGGGAGGCGCCCGCGCGCTCCCATCCGCGCACGCAGGTCAGGCCCCCGAAAGGCAGCGTGATGTGCTGGGCGGCCATGGCACGCCCGCGCAGGCGGTAGGTTACCCATGCGACCGCGCGGTGCCTAGGCAGGACCGGCACGCGCCTGAAGGCGGAGTCCATGTCCGCTTTCCAAAATTCGAGCTCAATCGAAATCTGCGCGCGCACGGGATTGACGCGCCGCTGCAGGCTGGATTGCGCGCGGCGCACCTCCTCGTGAAAGGCACTTGCCAGTGCAACCAACTGGTCTATCGTGTCGTGGCGCCATTTTTCCTCCACGCTGGTAGCGCCGTTGACCCTCGCGCGAGAATAGTCGTCGACGCATCGCACCTGCGCGGCGGCGCGCGGGCGCGGCCGACACCAGGCCGCGCGGCGCGCAAGCCTTTGGGGGGCCGTCGACTTGTTCCCCTGCACTACTGAGAAGCGAGGTGCCAAAATCTTATCGTGCAGTGCCAAATCGTCGACCGGCACTGGCGATGTCATTCGCCCGAGCGCGGCGTCCGCCACTGCCCCAGCATGCAATTCGGCAGCGAGCGTCGTCGCGGAGACTAGCAATGATCGCCGCGTTCTGCGCTTCCGCGCGGCCTATTAGATCGCTGACGGGCTCGCGCTCTTCGCGGGCCACGCGACGCTCGGCGACGCCGGAGGCTGGCAGCGCGCCCGCGAACGGCGCCCCTTCGCGGAATAGGCGCTCAACGTCGTCGGCCCAACCGATCTCGGTCGCGATGGCGCCTAGGGTCGGGCCGTCGACCTCGGAGACTGCGGCTCTGGCCGCCGCGCCCACGCCGTCCAGCCAGGCCCGCTGGGCCCCCGAACGTCTCGACTCGCGGCAGCGCGCCTCTATGGCAGTAATCGCGGCCTCCCTTTCGCCGAAGATCTGCCGCGCGGCGCGTGCGGGGTGGCGCGCGCGAGTTGCGACTGTCGCGCCCGCTGGCAACTGCGCGACTTTGCCCAGTCGACACAGGCGCGGAGATCGTCGTGCAGGGGCGCGGCGTCTTGAAACCACGCCGCGCCCTTCGACGCGGCATTAATGACAAAGTCGATATTTGCCTTGTCTTCCCCCTGCGACGCTGCGGCGCTGGCGCGCGGAAGGCGCGGGGCATCGCGGCCGCGCTCTCCGCCTCGGCGCTGGGCGCCAATTCTTCAAAACGCGGGAGCCACGAGCCCGCCGCGGCACTGCTTGCAGCGTTCCGCCCGTCAGGCACTGGCGCGCTCCGGTCTTCCGACGGGCACATTGCCCCAGAGGCCGTCACTGGCGCCCGCGCCTGCCGGCCGACGGCCCCTAAGGGTTCGGGGCGCCCGCGCGCGACGGAAGCGCGCCGCGCCTGTGGTGCAGAGAGAGGCCTGCCATCTGGCAAATTCGGCGCGGGTATGCCCGCGCTCTCGCGCTCCGCCAAGCCTGGGCGCGCTTTCCGCGCGCGAGCGCGCGCTGCCGGCCGCGCGACGGTGCTCGCGCCTCAATCCTCGCGCTTGCGCTTCGGCGTGCGCGGCTGCTCTGTGCCCCGCGCTGCGTCGTGCTTGCCTTTGCCCTTCGCGTGGGCCCGCGATTCCCAGGACTTGCCCCAGCTCTTGGGCTCCCAGGACTTGCCCCAGCCCTTGTCGCTCTCGGCATGCTGGGACTTGCCCTTGCCTTTCCCCTTGGACTCCGCATGGGGGGCGCCCTTGCTGCTGCCCTTCTGCTGCCGATCGGAGAGGTTGGGATGCCCGCGAGCCGTGTACTCGCGCTCGGCGCGTATGTACAGGCCCTGCTATTGCTGCAGCGCGTCGCGGTTGACGTTAAAGGAGCTGGAGCCACTGGCGCGATCGGCCCACTCCCGCCTGGCCAGCTCGTCATAGATGACCGCCAGGGCTGTGGACTTGCGCACCCCGCGCGCCTGCCCGCAACGCGCGCGGGCGGCGGCCGGCCTCGGCCGCGAGACCAGGGAAGGGAGTTCGCCTGCAGTGCGATCTGCGCGACGACGTCCTTGTGCGCCATCGCGGCGGCCAGTTCAATCTGGCGCGTGAAGCTCGCGGCCAGGGCCCGCCGGTCGAATGCGACCGACCAGGGCATGAGCGACAGCCCTCGCGAGGCTGCGGCTCCGCCCAGAATGCGCGCGCCGAGAGAGCGCGCCTTCTTTGTTCGCGTCCGCGCCGTCCTGACCGCCGCGCTTCTCCACCGCCCAGTGTGGCAGCCACTTCTTCAAATCGCTGTAAATGAACGGTCTCGCGATCCCCTTCGCTTGGGCCGCTTGGACCTGCGCCGCTGCGAAGCGCCGCGTGCGAACGCTGAGCGATGCACCGCGCGCGCGTGGGCGCCTGGCTGTCGAGCCAGTCGCACGACGCCGGCGACGGCCAGCAAGCAGACGGCAAATCGATGAGGCGGATGTCGCCCAGCTTCGCGCCGATGTCGACGTGCGCGGCCGCAGTCGGCTTGCGCGCGAGTGCGTCCACTAGCGCAGCGACAAGGTCATTCGACCCCCGCGCCGCCCCGTCGTCGCCGCGGGCGGCGGCCATGCGCCCCGCCTCGGCCCTGGCGGCGTTCTCTGCGGCACGCTTGACGGCGCGGTCGAGGAAGGCTACCTTCCCACCGTTGAGGCCGCCCTTGTCGAACGAACTCTCATGAATGTTGAGCCCGACTAGGTCTTGTTCAACCTGGCACGCGCTGCGCGCGACAGACGGACCGAGAAAGCGCGCGGCGCTCGCCGCGACAGAATTCGCGCGAAGTGCTGCAATGACGTCGCGGAGGTATTCCTCGTCGCGCTTTGCGTGCGCGTCGACGCCAGACAGAAAAGCTTGCAAATCCGCCGCGGGTGCGAGCGGGCGCCGCCTGTTAACGCGCATGACGCGCTCGTGCGCACTCTGTCCGCGCTCGGCTGCAGCTCGCGCGCCGAAGCCGACCGCGTACACGCGGGCCTCGTTTGGCCACCTAAATGACGCACGCTAAGCGTGCACGGAGGGGGCGTAGACGTCGAATCGCGTCGGAGCAGCCCCCGCTCGGAAGTGCGCTCGCGCGCCACACGTGCGGCGTAGACGTCGAATTGCATCTTAATATGACCTCGTTCGGTCGGTCGCTCGCTATCCTCGTTCGGATGCGGCGTAGACGTCGAATTGCGTCTAATCGGACCTTGTTCGGTCGTTCGCTCGCTATCCTCGTTCGGATGCGGCGTAGACGTCGACTTGCGTCTTAGTTTGACCTCGTTCGGTCGTTCGCTCGCTAGCCTCGTTCGGATGCGGCGTAGACGTCGAATTGCGTCTGATCGGACCTTGTTCGGTCGTTCGCTCGCTATCCTCGTCGGATGCGGCGTAGACGTCGACTTGCGTCTTAGTTTGACCTTTTTCGGTCGTTCGCTCGCTATCCTCGTTCGGATGCGGCGTAGACGCCGAATTGCGCCGAATCGGACCTAGTTCGGTCGTGCGCTTGCTAACGTCGGACGGCTGCGGCGTAGACGTCGAATTGCGTCTAATTTGACCACGTTCGGTCGTTCGCACGCGGCCCGCGCTCGGATGCGGCGTTGGCGTCGAATCGCGCCTGCAACGACCTCGTTAGGCCGAAACGCAGACTGGACCTAAATTTGGTCCCGTAGTCACTAGCAGAGTAACGGGAAGTCGTCCTGGCATCTTTTCGAGTCCGGCAAAACGACGAGGGAATCGGTACCTGCGGGGGGAGAGGAGAGGGAGGAAGGAACCTGACAACGGCGGAGGCACCGCGCGCAGGAGGAAGGGGGAGGGAACCTGCACGAGGGGCAGGAGGGCAGCGCGGCGAAGACCGGCGCGCGCGCGCGCGCGGAAGCAGCAAGCAGGGGCAGGCGGCGGCGCAAGGCGAAGCGGCACGCAACGAGCAGGCAGGCGGCGGCAAGCAGCACCGCAGGGCAACGCAGCACGCAGCGAGCAGGCGAGCGGCGGCAAGCGGCAGCGACGAGCAGGCGGCGGCGCGCGGGGCGACGGCCAACGCGCGCGGTCGCGCGCGCCCCGCGCTCAAATCCCGAGCGCGGGGCGCGCGCCCCAGGCACGCACAAACCTGTGGTACCTGCGCGCGGCCGCGGCGGGCAGCGGCCGCGCGCGGGGGCGCGCGGGCCTGCCCACATCGCCTGCGGCGCGCCGCGGCGCGCGCGAGCCAAGCGGCGGCGCGGCGACTGCTCGCGCCTGCGTCCGCCGCGAGCGCCTGGGGCCAGCGAATGTGTGCGATGGAACCAGGGGCCGAACTCGTTCCATACACACCAACGAGCGGCTTGCATGCCAATATTATAGCCACGTTAAAACATTAAATAAACATGCGCGTTTTCTAATCCGAATATGTGCGAATGACGGTGTGGAAGTTCTAATCTGTGTAACCCCAATCCTGTAAGTACCTTGGTTGTTGCCTCAGGCCGTCGTCGTCGTCGTCCTCGTCGTCGTCCCCCTCGTCGTCGTCCTCGCCGCCGCCGTCGCCGCCGCCGCCGTCGTCGTCGCATTGGTTTTCGCATTCGTCGCACTCCTCTCCATCGCCGTCGTAGTCGTTATGCTCGACATCGTGTCCAAATTCCTCCCGCACCCTCTTCGTTTTCTTGCTCCTTCTCCTTCCCCCTCCTCCGCTTCCTCCTCCTGGCGCGATGCGGGTGTGTCTTTTGCGGGACAACTTGCTTGATCGTGCGGGCAGTGATGTTTAGCGTTTCCCCCGTCTGGGCCGCGGCTGTGAACTAGCCACGATCAGCCACGAAATAGCCACGGCAATATATCGATTTTAGCAACGAGTAGCCATGTTTAGACACGGGAGCCGGAAGCCGGAAGCCGGAAGCCGGAAGCAAGAAACCGGCGGGCGAGGGGGGGGTCGAACCGGTGACCCCCCCCTCCTTTTCATGATGGACTGGGGGGGGGGGAGGGGTTCGAAGCGGTAGTGCCCCCCCCATGGTTTTTCGGAGGGGGGGGGGTTTGAACGGGCAGTGAACCCCCCCAGTTTTCCGCCAGCAGCGGTAGAACACGCTCTTTCTGATTTCTTCAAGACGGCGTCCCCGGAAGTCCCGACCCGACTATACGAAACCAAAAAGCGAAAAATACGTCTACGATCGACCCCTCACACACTTGAGCTATCAACATGCATTGAACACCTTCGTAACCAAAATCTTCCCGGGATGATCTATGAAATCGCAACCATATTTTCAGCTTTTGAAGCCGAGTCATAACAACAAACATAAACCGTAACCAAATCGTCACCAAATCGTAACCAAATGGAACAGAGCGTGTTCGACATTCTGGGTTTGGGGCTCAACAAGGCGGCGAGGGTGACAGCCGAGAAGTAAACAGCGGAGAAGGGAGCTGGAGCAGAAGCAGGACCTGGGGCAAAAGGGGCGCCGTGGAAGACGGCGAGGAGAAGCAAGCGAGGAGAAGGGAAGACTGATGGGGAGGAGGAGACAGAGCGCTATCAGGTGGAGCAGGACGAGGAGGGGGAATATGATCCGGAGGGCTACACGGAGCAAGGCACACGCAAGCACGAGGAGGATCGAGAAGGGAGGGATTAGGAGGAGGAGAAGGAAGAGGAAGGGGAGGGGGAGAAGGACGAGAAGGGGAGGAGGACAAGGAGGGATAGGAGGAGGCATGGGCGGAAACATGACGAGCACGAGGGTCGAGTAATGGTATTGACGCATTGATGATTTGACGCCAGGGTTCAAGGTTAGAGCCAGGAGGGTTGGAAGGAGGCTTTGAAGGAGGGCAAAGTGGGCAAGGACGAGGATGAGATTTGCAGGAAGTGTCATAGGAATGACAGAGCAATTCAGATAAAGCTTGGAGGGGAAGAGGGAACGAACGAGGAGGAAGTGCGGGGACAACTGTTTGGATTTCTAAACGCTTCGCGTAAGCCCACCAACCCATCTAGAAACGATGCCCAGAGGAGTAGCCTCTAACCGGGAAGTGGGCAGCACACATATGACCCCAGTGGAGGCCTCTTGGAGCGTCTTGGGGGCATCTTGGCGGGCCCAGGGCAGTCTGTGAGCGTCTTGGGCGCCTCGGGGATCTTCTCGAGGTTTCTTGAGGGTCTCTTGGTAGCCTCTCGGCGGCCTCTTGGGCGCCTCTTGGGGCCGCCTGGGCGCCTCTTGGGACCCTCTTGGGGCGCTCTAGGGAGCTTTCGGGGCGCTCTTGGGCCACCCTGGAGGACATCGATCTTAATCTGCGAGGAAGTTCAAATCAAGTGCAGATCGTCCTCGCCATTCCTCCTCCTCCTCCTCCTCTTCCTGCCCCTCCTCCTCATCCATCCTCCTCCTCCTTTTCCTGCTCCTCCTCCTCCATGTTCTCGTCCTCCTCCTCCTCCGCCTCCTTTTCCCCACTCGCCCTCCTCACTTGTCATCCCCTTCCTCCTCCTCCCCCCTCATTCATCATTATCTGTGTCGCTCTGCTCCTTCCTCCTGCTGCTCCTCCTCCTCCTCCTCCTCCTCCTCCTCCTCCTCCCCCTCCTCCTCCTCCTCAGCACACCTCCTCATTACTCCGTCGCTCGTCCACCTGCTAGTCATCCTCGTCCTTCTCCTCCCTGGCTTTTGAGACCGTCCTAATGGGGTCCTCAAGGGCTCTGAGAGGGTATCGACATGGCCCTGAGAGGGTCCTGTAAAGGTGTGTCGGGTGGATCCTGTGAATCATTCTGACGCAGCACAGCGCAGCCCAAGACCAATGCGCGTGGAGGGGTTGGGCCCAGCTGGGGCAAGAAACGGCTCAAGTCTGGTTGTCCCGTCGTGCCCCCCTCGGATTCGCGAGCCAGTCGCCGTTGCCCCTGGCTCGAGATGTCACTGCCTGCCCACTGCCTCTTCGCTGTGGAGGCGCAGAGCGAGCGGCAGGGCAGAGATGGCAGTACTTCTAGATTTCGCACGGGGTAAAAAGACGTACGAGGATGCGAAGGCCGAAGCACAACGATATGTGCTTGAAGCTCCAATTCTGGGTAACCGGATGGGCCGAAACACAGCCAGAACAATACAGAAGAGACGGGAAGCACTGACCGGCATCAACACATATTCTCTTACATCTTTCAACATCAGGAAGAAATGGACATACGCAGACGAACCGTTGCAGGCGAAGCGCCACCCATTCAATTTGATAACTTCCACCATCAAGCAACGATTAAAACCATGCCCGCATTATCGAAGACGCCTACGGCGAATCACCGCCGCCCCCTGCCTTTTTAGAAGTGCCTATGTGGCCGAACGTTGAGGCCAGAGGCCTGCCAAGCTATCGGACCATGTGTTCCCCGAATCGGTTTGGAAAGCCTTCGGGGAACACGTGGGCATCTTGAAGGTCATCTTGGCCGCCTGGAGGCCATTTGGACCCTTTCGGGCCTTCTTCGGAGGACGTCTTGGAGGGCTCTTGGGCCGTCTTGGAGGCCATCTTGAGCGTCTTGGAGGCCTCTTCGGCCGTCTTGGGGGCCTCTTGGGGCCGTTTTGGGCCTCTTGGGCGATCTTTGGGGGCTCTTGGGCCGTCTCGGGCCGTCGGAAGGCTGAACAAAAAGCAAATGCCAAAATCCTTCAAAAACTGATGGGAAATCAATGATTTTGGCCTTTTCGGGCCTTCCTGGAGGCCTCTTGGGCCGTCTTAGGCCATCTTAGGGCCATCTTCGGCCGTCTTGGTGGGCCCCTGGCCCGTCCGACGCCGTCGGAAGCCGTTTGGAGGGCCTCTCTGAGCCGATTTGGGGCCCTCTTGGAATGCTCCAGGGCCGTCTTGGAGGCCATCTTGCGCGTCTTAAAGGCCTCCTGGGCCGTCTTGGGGGCGTCTTGGGACCGTGTTGGGGGCCTCTTGGGCCGTTCTGGGGCCATCTTGGAGGCCTCGTGGGCGATCTTGGGAGGCTCTTGGGCCGTATCGGGCCATCGGAAGGCCGAAAAGAAGCAATGTCAAAATCCTTCGAAAACCTTAGTCAAATCAATGATGTTGGCCTCTTCGGGCCCTCCTTGAGGACCTTTTGGAGGCCTCTTGGGCCGTCTTGGGCCAGCTTCAGCCAACTTCGGCCATCTTGATGGGTTCCTGGCCCGTCTGACGCCGTCGGGAGCCGTCTTGGGGGCCTCTCTGAACCGGTTTGGGGCCCTCTTGGGGCGCTTCGGGGCCGTCTTGGAGGCCATCTGGGCGTTTTGGAAGCCTCTTGGCCCGTCTTGGGGCCCTCTTGGGGGCATCTTGGGCCGTCATGGGGCCATCTTGGAGGCCTCGTGGGCGATCTTGGGGCGGTCTTGGGGGCTCTTGGGCCATCTTGAGCCGTCGGAAGGCCGAAAAGAAGCAAATGCCAAAATCTGTCAAACACGTAGGGAAAATCAATGATGTTGGCCTCTTCGGGCCCTCCTTGAGGACCTCTTGGAGGCCTGGGTCGTCTTGGGCCGTCTTGGAGGCTTCTCGGGCGACCTTGGGCCGTCTTGGAGGCCGTCAAGGACCATCTTGGGCGGACTTGGAGGCCATCTTGGACCATCTTGGAACCCATCTTGGGCCAACGTGGCCATCTTGGAGGCCATCTTGGAGGCCATCTTGGGCCATCTTGGGCCATCTTGGAGGATGTTTTCCCGATTGAGGTCCTTGGCAATCTTTCCGGGCTTTGGAAAAATAATCGAAACCAAAACCGAAATAATTCAGCACGCCAGGCACCCCTGCGATGAATCGACAAGGGGCGGCGGATCGAAGACGCGTACGGTGAATCATCGCCGCCCCCTTCCTTTTTGGAAACGCCTATGTGGCCGAACGTTGTGGCCAGAGGCCTGCCAAGTTATCGGACCACGTGCTGCCCGAATCGGTTTTGGAGAGCGTTCGGGGAACACGGTGGGCGAGGCTGGGCCGACTTGGGCCTTTCTTGGGGTGCTCCAGGGCAGTCTTGGAGGCCATCTTGAGCGTCTTGGAGGCCTCTTGGGCCGTCTGGGGGGCCACTTGGGGCCGTCTTGGGGGCCTTTTGGGCAGTTCTGGGGCCATACTGGAGACCTCTTGGGCGCTTTGGGGGCTCTTGGACCGTCTCGGGCCGTCGGAAGGCCGAAAAAGCAAATGCCACAATCCTTCAAAAACTCTTCGGATATCAATGATGTTGGCCTTTTCGGCCCTTCCTGGAGGCCCTCTTGAACGCCTCTGGGGCCGTCTTGGGCCAGCTTCGAGTCAATTTCGGCCATCTTGGTGGGCTCCTGGCCCGTCTGATGCCGTCGGAAGCCGTTTGGGGGGCCTCTCTGGGCCGACTTGGGGCCTTCTTGGAATGCCCCAGGGCCGTCTTGGAGGCCATCTTGCGCGTCTTAAAGGCCTCCTGGGCCGTCGTGGGGGCGTCTTGGGGCCGTCTTGGGGGCTTCTTGGGCCGTTCTGGGGCCATCTTGGAGGCCTCTTGGGCGATCTTGGGGCGATCTTTGGGGGCTCTCGGGCCGTATCGGGCCGTCGGAAGGCCGAAACGAAGCAAACGCCTAAATTCTTCGAAGACCGAAGGAAAACCAATGATCCTGGCCTTCGAGCCCTCGTGGGGGCCCTCTTGGAGGCCTCTTGGGTCGTCTTGGGCTAGCCTAGAGCCAACTTCGGCCATCCTGGTGGGCTCCTGGTGCGTCTGACGCCGTCGGAAGCCGTTTGGGGGGCCTCTCTGGGCCGACTTGGGGTGCTCCAGGGCCGTCTTAGAGGCCATCTTGGGCGTCTTGGAGGCCTCTTGGCCTGTCTTGGGGCCCTCTTGGGGCCGTCTTGGGGGCCTCTTGTGCCGTCATGGGGCCATCTTGGAGGCCTCGTGGGCGATCTTGGGGCGATCTTGGGGGCCTCTTGGGCCGTCTTGGGTCGTCGGAATGCCAAGAAGAAGCACATGCCCAAAGCCTTCGAAAACCTATGAAAAACAATGATTCTGGCCTCTTCGAGCCCTCCTGGAGAACCTCTTGGAGGCCTCTTGGGTCGTCTTGGGCCATCTTGGAGACTTCTCGGGCGACCTTGGAGGTATCTTGGACTCTCTTGGGCCGTCTGGGAGGCCGTCTTGGACAATCTTGGGCGGACTTGGAGACAGTATTGGAGGCCATCGTGGGCCAACGTGGCTATTTGAGAGGCCATCTTGAGCCGTCTTGGAAGATTTTTCCCTGGATTGAGCACCTGGGCAATCCGCCCGGCACCACGGCGGGACGGGCCGAAGCCTCAGGGGGATTGTTGTAGAAAAAGAACCAAAATCAAAACCAAAACCGAAATAACTCAGCACGCCAGGCACCCCTGCGACGAATCGACAGGGGGCGGCGGATCTGAGACGCCTACGGCGAATCACCGCCGCCCCGTGCCTTTGTGGAAGCGCCTATGTGGCCGAACGCTGAGGCCAGATCTGCCAAGCTAAAGGACCATGTGTTCCCCGAATCGGTTTGGAAAGCCTTCGGGGAACACGTGGGCATCTTGAAGGTCATCTTGGCCGCCTGGAGGCCATTTGGACCCTTTCGGGCCTTCTTGGAGGACGTCTTGGAGGGCTCTTGGGCCGTCTTGGAGGCCATCTTGAGCGTCTTGGAGGCCTCTTCGGCCGTCTTGGGGGCCTCTTGGGGCCGTTTGGGGCGATCTTTGGGGGCACTTGGGCCGTCTCGGGCCGTCGGAAGCCCAAACAAAAAGCAAATGCCACAATCCGTTTAAAAACTTATGGGAAATCAATGATGTTGGCCTTGTCGGCCCTTCCTGGAAGCCCTCTTGGAAGCCTCTTGGGCCGTCTTCGGGCCATCTTCGGCCGTCTTGGTGGGCCGTCCGACGCCGTTTGGGGGGCCTCTCTGAGCCGACTTGGGGCCCTCCTGGAATGCTCCAGGGCCGTCTTGGAGGCCATCTTGGGCGTCTTGAACGCCTCCTGGGCCGTCTTGGGGGCCTCTTGGGGCCGTCTTGGGGACCTCTTGGGTCGTTCTGGGGCCATCTTGGAGGCCTCTTGAGCGATCCTTGGGCGATCTTTGGGGGCTCTTGGGCCGTATCGGGCCGTCGGAAGGCCGAAACGAAGCAAATGTCACAATCCTTCGAAGACCAACAAGAAATCAATGTTTTTGGCCCTTTCTGGCCTTCCTGAAAGCCCTCTTAGAAGCCTCTTGGGCCGTCTTGGGCCAGCTGCCAGCCAACTTCGGCCATCCTGGTGGGCTCCTGGCCCGTCTGACGCTGTCGGAAGCCATTTGGGGGGCCTTTCTGGGCCGACTTGGGGCCCTCTTGGGGAAAGGCCGACAATTGTCCCAATTTTTCCATCAAGATGGCCCAAGATGGTCTCCAAGATGGCCACGTTGGCCCAAGATGGCCTCCAAGATGGTACAAGATGGCCTCCAAGTCCGCCCAAGATGGTCCAAGACGGCCTCCCTGACGGCCCAAGAGACTCCAAGACGGCCGAAGACGGCCCAAGAGGCCCCCCGGAGGCCTCCAAGACGGCCCAAGAGGCCTCCAGAGGTCCTCCAGGAGGGCCCGAAGAGGCCAAAATCATCGATTTGCCTTGGGTGTTTGAAGGATTTGGGCATTTGCTTCTTTTCGGCCATCCGACGACCCAAGACGGCCCAAGAGGCTCCCAAGATCGTCCCGCAGCGCCCAAGAGGCCTCCAAGATGGCCTCAGGACTGCCCAAGAGGCCCCCAAGACGGCCCCAAGAGAGCCAAAAGACAACTCAAGAGGCCTCCAAGACGCCCAAGATGGCCTCTAAGCGGGTGGCCGGCGGGACGGGCCGAAGCCCCAGGGGGAGTTCTCTGGGAAAAAAACCAAAACCAAAACCGAAATAATTCAGCACGCCAGGCACCCCTGCGATGAATCGACAGTCGCAGGGGGGCGGCGGATCTAAGACGCCTACGGCGAATCACCGCCGCCCCCTGCCTTTTTGGAAGCGCCTATGTGGCCAAACGTTGAGGCCAGACCTGCCAAGCTATCGGACCATGTGTTCCCCGAATCGGTTTGGAAAGCCTTCGGGGAACACGTGGGCATCTTGAAGGTCATCTTGGCCGTCTGGAGGCCATTTGGACCCTTTCGGGCCTTCTTGGCGGACGTCTTCGAGGGCTTTTGGGCCGTCTTGGAGGCCACCTTGAGCGTCTTGGAGGCCTCTTGGGCCGTCTTGGGGGCCCCTTGGGGCCGTCGTGGGCCTCTTGGGCGATATTTGGGGGCTCTTGGGCCGTCTCGGGCCGTCGGAAGGCCAAACAAAAGCAAATGCCACAATCCTTTAAACAAAACTCATGGGAAATCGATATGTGAGGGCTCTTGGGCTGTATCGAGCCTTCGGATGGCCGAAAAGAAGCAAATGCCAAAATCCTTCAAAAACCCAAAGCAAATCTATATTTTTGGCCTTTTCTGGCCCTCCTGGAGGCCCTCTTGGAGGCCTCTGGGGCCGTCTTGGGCCAGCTTCGAGCCAACTTTGGCCATCTTGTCTTGGTGGGCTCCTGGCCCGTCTGGCGCTGTCAGAAGCCGTTTGGGGGGCCTCTCTGGGCCGACTTGGGGCCCTCATGGGGTGCTCCAGAGCCGTCTTAGAGGCCATCTTGGGCGTCTTGGAGACTTCTTGGGTCGGCTTCGTGCCCTCTTGGGGCCGTCTTGGGGGCCTCTTGGGCAGTCCTGAGGCCATCTTGGAGGCCTCTTGGGCGCTGCGGGGGCGATCTTGGGGGCCTCTTGGGCCGTCTTGGGTCGTCGGAAAGCCGAAAAGGAGCACATGCGAAAATCCTTCAAACACCTAAGGAAAACCAATGATTCTGGCCCTCCTGGGGGACCTGTTGGGGCGTCTCGGAGGCCTCGAAGCCCGCCTGGGCGCCATCTTGGGCGTCTTCGGGCGATGCTTGGGCGCTTCGGGGCCCGCCTGAGCTGCGGAGGCCTCCTGTGGCCCTCCTGGCCTGCAGCGCAGCTCTCTTGGGGAAATCTGCGCGCCACCGCGCCGGAAACCCCATGGGGAACGGCGCCGAACTCTAGGAGATTTGGCGATTTGGGGTCCGAGCCCGTTGACAGTTCAACCCCAAGGGCCGAGGAGTGATGCTTACAAGGGGCCCGAGGGCACTCCAACTCGTGCCTCGAGAGCGCGGTGGGCAAGAAATGGACCGATCTGGCACAAATGCGTCTGCGTTCGCAAATTCGCCAGCGCACACTGGCCACGACTTCATGGAAGAGTGCTTACCTCGGGGAGAGACGGTGGTGCCTGTAGGGATATACGAGGACGGCATTGCTGCGGGAGTCGACGTTTACCAAGACAGCTTGTGCGCTGTGCACGTATACGCTTGCCTACGGCTCATTTCGCCGACGCTCGCGGGGGCATCTTCGGACTGTTTCGGGGCATTCCTGGGCCGTCTCGGCGCGCATTGGCTTTCAGGGCGGGGCTGGGGAGGGAGAGGAGAGGGAGGGGGATGGGGGAGGGGAAGGAGGAGGAGGAGGAGGAGGAGGAGGAGGAGGAGGAGGAGACGAGGAGACGAGGAGGAGAACGAGGAGGGGGAGGAGGAGGAGGAGGAGGAGGAGGAGGAGGAGGAGGAGGAGATACAGTGGGCTTCCTTGGTTCTCCACTGGGCCGTGCTGGGCTCTTGCGGACGGCATCGTGGGCCGTCTCGGCGGCCAGGCCTGCTCGGGCCGTGGCGGGAGGTCCCTGACGCCCGCGCGGGTGGTCACGGCGTGTTGTCTTTCTCGTGCACTTCGGATTGTCCATGGGAGTTCCCATGCGAATCTCCGTGGGGGTCCCCATCGGAATCCCCGCGCGCATCGCGATCGGTATCTCCACAGGGAGATGCATTGAAATTCCCACCAAGGGGTGTCTGCAAGGCTCTCCGTAGGGATCCCCATATGAATCCCCGACGGACTCCCAGTAGGAATCCCAACAGAAATCCCCATGGGAACTACCAGAAGAATCGCTATGGGAATCTCCATGGGAGCCCCATGGGGATCTCCATCGGACTTCCATAGGAATCCTGATCGGAATCCCCATCGGGATCTCCATCGAAATCTCCATCGGAATCCCGCTGCGAATCCCCTGGGAGACCCCCATGGGACTCGCAATGACATATCCATAGGAATCGCAATCGCAACATACGCATGAATCTTCCTTCATGGGAATCTGAATAAAAGTCCCCTTTAGAAATCCCCCGCGCGCCGTTGCAAGCCGAGGGCACGGTGGCGGACATTGTCAGCGTCGGGGAGCCGATGAAGGCCGAACGCTCCAGTCCAAGCATGCACTGACAGCGCACAGGAAGTCGGATGCGACGCAACAGACTGTAAATGATATCTGGGACGCTCTTCTCTGGGAGTTGCAAGCATTAGCGTTGGGGGGGGGGGAGGGCCGAAAGTCGGTGAAGAAACGAAGCCTCCTGCGGTATCGGGAGCCAGGGGTCTTCCTGACAAGCGATTGGGGCCCTAAGCTTAAGTCGGGCGTGTCCCCCTACAGGCCGATTTTGGGCGAACATCCGAGAGCCCAACATGGGCGGCGGTACCTGCGGGGGGGGGCTATCTGATCTCGAAACCGAAACCTTTTTTTTCTCGAGCCTCGCGAGGGGCTGCGGAGCGCAGCAAATCATATCCGTCTGAAACAGTAGCAGGCCAGGAGGCGATATGACATGCACTCCTCCTCGGCAGATGTCGCAAACCGACGACTGACGGAAACGCGACATCGCGCTCCAGCCCACACGGTATCATATCTCGATTATCAACCTGCTGCGGGCAACGGTCGGCGCCCCGACGTCTGGCCCTAACAGGTCGGTTTCAGTAAATAGAAACTCTGTTCTCTTCGCGGCTTCGAGCTGCACGATTCCCGGCGGCGCTCTGCACGTGGAAATCAACGAAGCATTGCAATCACTGTGAAACGCACAGCTGCTGCAAGCTCACTGCGTCCATGATTTGGCAAGCCCCTCGCGATCTCCAAGGTCATGGGCAGTCTCTTCGCAAGCTCGTGATGACGAGCGGGCTCCAAAACCTTGGCCATAAGATCCGCTGCGTTCTCTGTCGTCGGCACCTTCGCGGTGCGCACCCATCCCTCGGCAACTTTCTCCTGCAACCACAGGTACTTCGCATCCAGGTGTCTGATGCGTCCGACACCCAGCCTCGAGCATATCCCGATTGCGGCGGTGCTGCCACCGCACGCCTTCACCGACATCCTGTTGCCCATCTTCTCAAACATATTCTTCGTGAAGACCCCCCGCGCAGCGCCGCTGGTCATATCCACATGCTCAGCTTCTCCACTGCTCCGCGCAAGTGTCGCCTGCTGACCAGCCCAGCTGCCAATGCACGCACTCCATATGTACTCGAATCCTCCACCGCGGCTCCTGCGGTTCACTTCATCTCCAGCCCAGTCCGACGGTCACCTCGCTCGGTAACTCCTGATACTCAAAGTTCCACATCATCTGCGGGTGCGTCGCTAAGTAGGCAGACGCCCGCTTCAGCTACAGCTCGTGGAGCACCAGCTGCTCCTGCATCCCGCGCATAATCCAGCTCGTCGCGAACTGTATGTCAGGCCTGTCCGCTGCCATGTACAGTGCCGTCGGCGCCGCCGACTGGAACAGCTTCTCCGCGAATCCCAGCTTGTCCAACGCCGTTGGCACCTCCTTCCCGATGCCCCTGGAAGCCGGCGGGATCTCCCTCGCCGCTGGCAACTTCCCGTAGGCCTCGACCGCTGTCCTCGCGTGCTTCGCGTCGCTCTCCCAGTGGAAACCCTTCTCTGTCCAGCTAGCCGTCCTATTCAGGAAATGGCCAGACGTCGCTTCACCTCCAGCTTCTGCGGGCCCCACGAACGGCGACCGCTTCACCTCGAACTTCGCCTCCGGGATCTCGTTAAGCCACCTCAGGTCCTCAAGCGCCTCCACGGCCATGAAGTCGTCTCCGTGCACCGCGATGTAGATGCCTTTCTGGACGCGGTAGTACACCACCGTCACCAACATACGGATCGCGTGCTGGAGCAGCTTGCTCGTTCCCCTGGTCCCGCACAGCGCCTTCCGCAAATGCCGCGCTACATGTGGCTCCTCCCCACCTGAGGGCGGCACCGCGCACACGTCCTCGCCCATCTCAGCGCGGCAGGACGCGTTGCTGATGCCCCAGAGCCCTACCAGGTAGACTTTCCTGCGGTTCCTGAACGTCGCTGCCAGCACCAGTGCCAGCCTGACGAACTTCAGCGGGGGCGCCCCAGCGAATGCGTCATCGCGCGCCTGGTAGGCAACCTGCATGGCCACGAAACTGCACCGCGCAGCGTCGGCGCCCACCTTCCCGTCCTGCAACCCTTGCCCCTGACGCGCTTGCCTTTCGCCTCCGTGACATGGGCCCGCGTGAACACTCCATGCTCTTTCATATTGGCACGCTCTCGAGCTCTTCTTTCGCGAACCTTCTCCGCTGGAAGCAGCTGTCCAGAGAGCGCCCCCTTGGCGTTGGAAAGGCACTTCTCCTCGCACGGCTCCGCGGCGTACTCGCCGAGGTCCACCGCGCGCAGCTCCATTGACATGGCGTTGACGGCCAGTCCGCCGACTACGCGCGCCTTCTTGCTCTCTGGCGTCTCCTCCTTCTCTGGGACCTGTCGTTTTACTCCTTCGGTAATATCCACGGGATCCTGCACCATCATCTCGACGCTGTCCTCCTCATGGTCCATCGCCACGTCTTCCGCTGTGCTGGGAGCTGCTGCTGCGGCTGCTGCCGCGGCTGCTGCTGCTCCACGCCCTGGCCCCTCTGCTGGTGCACGCTTCGACTGCTTCCTGACCGCTTCTCGAGCTGGTGGTGGTGCCTCAACTCGCGCTCCAGCCTGCGCTGCCAGGCCCTTCGCAATGTCCTCCGCGCCCAGCAAAGCCTCCAGTCTGGCTCTGCACTCCGCAGCGTTGCACTGGCCCGTCTCGTCGCAAGCTGGGGTTGCCAGGTGCCCGACCCAACCGGTTGGGAATCTTCTTGGTCATGTACCTCGGCCTGTCCGCGGCGTCCTGCGCCGAGAGCGTTGCCTTCGGGTCGAAGGGTGCGCAGATGATCTGGCTGAAGAGGTCATTGTTCTAACGCTTCTCGTCGGGCCCCCTGGCGATCGATCTCACAAAGACCCGTCCCCGAGGTGTGCCGATCATGTGCTCATCGCTGACGTTCGCCTTGTCGAGTCAGATGCCCCTGCCCCATCTGGCCGCCATCTTCCCAGCGGTTCCCGGGGTAATTTGTGCATCGCGCTCCCCGCGAACTCTGCGATCTGACCGCGGTGATCTCGTCCATTGAGCCGACGATGCGGTGTCAGCCCATCCTCTCTCACGGTAAACCTCGTGAGGATCCAGCCTGCGCGCCTCGCCAACCAACTGCTGATCGGCTCGCTTGGCTTCGGGGCTCCACTTTGTAGTGCGCACTGACGGGTGCACGAGCGCGCGAATGAGGTGCTGGACTCTGCCTCCAGCCGCCTCGATCGGACCCTTTGACTTGGAATCGAGCCTCGGGCCGACCTGCAACACCGTCTCTTCGTCTCGTGCGGCTGCTGCCGCTCTCGCAAGCGCCGTGATCGCGTTCTCCTGATCACTCGACGCCACCACGCGCTTGCGGCCCCAGTACTGCAACGCCTGCACCAAAACCTCGACGCCGCAATCCACCTTGCCCTCCCCCATGACGTTCGCACTCTCGGTAGCCGACGACTCGAAGTCCAGGCAGACCAGCCGCGTCATCAGGTCATCGGTGCCCTTCCTTCCTGGGAACGAGTAGTCGGTTCAGACATGGGGCGCGCCTCTCCCCTGGTCCGCCCTGGGATGAACTTCTTCGCGCCCTCCTCCGACTACGCAAGCCTTGCACCGCGAGCGATGCGGCCAGTGGATAAGTCGATGCAGTTGACGCTCGGCAAGCGGCGGCATCACTGGAACGCCCTTCGCTCTCGCAACCCTGCTCTCGGGGCCGTCGCACAGCTCGACGGTGCCCCTTCTGATTGCGAACGATCTCCAGGTGGTCAGCAGGTTGAGCGTCTCCAGGTTATGCTGCTGCTGCCGCTGCGGCGGGTGCCGCTCCTGCGGCTGATGAGCTCGCTGCTCCTCCTGGGCTAACTCCTGCTGCCTCGCCTCCTGCTGGTCCTGGCTGTCCTCCATCCCGATAGACTGGAATGGGTTGAGCCACCGCTGGCTGTCGTAGCCGGGCGATCGTGACTGCTGCCTCGCTAGCTGTGACCACGCGCTTCACCTTCGTGCACCAGATGCGGCCCTGCTGCACCAGTGGGAAGATCCGGCCACTCGGCGCCTCCAGCACGCTAGAGTACACCCCGTACTTTAGGAACGAAGCCTGCCTCCAGCAAGTCCTGCTGCGCCACGATCGGGTACTTAACGCTCGCGACCTGGAACCTCATCTTGAAGATCTCCTGCTGCTGGTCGAGCGCCGTCGCCATGCAGTTGACCTCGCACGCGCCATTGCGGATGATCAACTGCCCTGTCGCGGCCTCAAGCGGCGGCAAATTCTCCGGCTCAAGCCAGTTGCTACTGCCCTGTGGTCCTGCCTCTGCGAACTCCATCGAACAAGTAGTGATGCCAACGCCGCTGTCAATCATCAGGTAGCCCGCGTCGTCGCCTTCAAAGCTGCTCGCACCTGCGGCCGCCGCATGCCCACGTAGATGGCTCCCTCGTCGTATGTGTCGGGCCACGGGCACGCGCGCTCCTCTTGAATGGTGGTCGGCGTTCCCCTCACCTTTTGAATTGCCATCACCGACCCTGGAACCGCCGATGATGGGCCGAGTGTCGACTGCGCCAGTCTCCTCGCCATGTCCAGGTGATGTTGCGCCAACATGCTGATGGGAATCGCGTTCACGAGTGATGCCGGTTCGTTCGGGCCGATGGCCGACGTCGCGCATCCAGGTTGAACTGGTTGCTGCTGCGGAACGACTGCATTGGTATTGCTGTTCTGGCCCGCCTGCCAGTGATCATAGCGTCTCTTTCTCCTGCGCGTCTCCGTCGCGTGCCCTGCCATCTTGCGCCAGTCGCACCACTCGTCCTTCTTCGCAGCCTTGGACTTTCCTTTGTCGTCTGTACCTTTACCTTTGGCTTTGCCTTTGTCGTCTTTGACTGTACCTTTGGCATTATTGCCCTTGCCTTTGGAGTCTGCACTGCCTTTGTCGTACCAGCTGCAAACTGCATGCGCGTCCATCGGCACCACCTGATCGTTGTCTCGACGCCAAACACGATGATTCACGATGTAGCCCATGATCTCCTCTCTGATGTCCTTATAACTCATGGGCCTGTTCGAATTCAACGCCAGGTGAGACTTCAGAATTTGCTTTTTGGCCCTTGGACCAGCACGCGTTCGCCTTGATAGACTCCGGCAATATATCCTCGGCCTGCTCCTCATACTCGGTGACCTCACGCCCTAACGTCTCGACGGCTTCTCTGCGTCCGACTCCCGCGTTGAACGTTGTGTTCAACAACTGGTTGAGCAGCGCGCCCCGTCGTTCTCCGACCCTGGGTTCGTGCTCCATGATCACTGCCTCCAAGCCTCGAAACCGCCGGTGCTCTTCGTGTTCTTGATCAGATGGAATCCACGAGGCTTCATCGTCATACTCACCGTCAGCAAGTGGAACGGCATCCTCGAGCGCTTCTCGTCTCCAGCTTTCTCGTCGTTGAACGATCTGCCCATGGCCACTTCTTCGTCCATGGTCGTACTCCTATCCATCAGCTCGATGGTGCGCTCGTCTTGGGATGCAACGTAGCTACGGAACAAGAAACTCAAGTCTGAACCAGGGCTCCTGCTTGCCATCGAACCTATCGGGGTTCTTCGTAATCTTCGTGTCGAACGGCGTCGAGTCGAGCCCTGCCGTCGTTGCAGCAGCTGCTCCAGCCGCTGCCCCTGCCGCCTCGCCACCGTCAGCGGCGCGCGCGGCTGCCTCTTGAAGTTGATCCGCTCGGTCCCGCTGGCGTCAAGCCTGCTGGACCAGTTCTACGTTCGCCTGCTCGAGCGCCTCGAACCTTCTGGCGATCTCCCTTGGCGTCGCCATCCTCGCTGTCTTGGATCGCGAGCTGGCCCTGCTTCTTGATAGCACACGGCCACCTGCCGAGCTCCGACCAGTATCCTCTGATGGGTAGTCTCTCTCACCGCCGCTGCCGATGCTGATGAGCTCAAATGCCCTCGCTCTTGCAGGCCTTCGCCGACGATGTCTCTGTAGCCGTGGATCGCCCAGCGCCGAAACGCTCCGCTACCATCCGAGAGCCCAAAATGGGCGGCGGCATCTGCGGGGGCTGTTTGACTTCGAAACCGAAACATTTTTCTCGAGACTCGCGAGGGGCTGCGGAGCGCAGCGAATCATATCCTTCTGAAACATTATCAGGCTAGGAGGCGATGCGACACGCAGAAAAAAAGTTCGCCGGCCCAACGGGCCAGAGGCGTGCTAAGATCTCCGGTAACTGGTTAACAATTCTCTAGTTCGCGCGCGCGGGGCGGCCCCTGGGGGTCCCTGGACGAAAAGTACCCCGGGCGAGTCCCGGCTGATCCCCGGGCGACTCCACCAGAGCGCTCCATGAGCGCACCAACAGGGCTCCGAGACGTCCCCGAGAGCCTCAAGAAAGGCCAAGAGGCCCCCAAGAGGCCCCCAAGAGGCCCCCAAGATGGAACACGAGGGTCCGACATGCCACAAGATCGTCCAAGACGCGCCAACATAGCCCCCAGTACGCCCCAAGAGGCCTCCAAAGAGCAACTCCCAAAGAGGGCCCCCCGGAGCTAAATTCATTGTATTTCTTTAGGTTTTTGAGAGATTTTGGAGTTTCCACCTTTTCGGTTCCCGACGCCCCAAGACGGCCCCAGAGGCCCCCAAGATCGCCCCAAGAAGGCCCCCCAAATGCCCCCCCGAGCGCCCCAGGAGTCCCCCAAGCGGCCCCAAGAACCCCCAAAGCGCCGCATTGACACCAGGCCCTCGGGCAAACGGCAGACATGAGACCGCATGGGCCGGCGGAATGAGCGAAGCGATTAAATAAGAATACGCAAAACACCTCACATACTCTGACATAATCAAAAAGTGGTTCCCGACTATCTTGTACTATTTTTGAATATTCCTCCTGAAGAGGGACAGGCCCGACTTGACCCTAAGCCATGCCTACCGCGAAGGCCCCCTGGGCTGGCGCAGTTGTTCTTTGCAAGCACCCTGGTGGCGATCCGCGAGAACGCACGAACAATTCTTAAGTCGGGCGCGTCCCCCTACAAGGGAATTTTCGACAATATATATATATATATATATATATATATATATATATATTCACACCAAAAAGGTACAACATAATGTAAACATGATCCCCCCACACTATTTTTGGATGCGTTTGACTATGTTTGGGGTATTTTTATTTTTTTTCGTAGAAAATCTCCCTGTAGGGGGACAGGCCCGATTTGAAACAATTCAGACGAGATCAGGATGCGTCGATCGTGAGTCGGCTCCAGCGCGGCACTTCGCCATTCTGTTTTGTACCGCGGCTGGTGTGGGCACCCCACTTTTGGTGGTCGATGATGAAGCTGGGCTGGATGCGCGTGATGGACCTTGGGATACTAACGTAAGTTCTCGGGGAGGCGTGGTGGGCGTTGTTGCCCAAGCTGTCCCCGAGCGTTTCGGGACAACCAAGGGGGTGCTCAAAGAAAACGCGCACTCGGGCTCCAGAAGTTGAAAGCGAAACTGCAAGAATACTACAGGTTGCATCGCACAGGCACGAAAATCCCAATGGAGCGGCTCACCTTGACCAAGGTGCGCGCCCGGAAACACAATAAGTTGAAGGCCATAGCGGCACAGCCGAGGCGAGTGCTGCTATTCACGTTGAACTTGGCGTGGGGCGCGTGGCGAATGCGAGGATCGACGGGCATCGCCCGCAGGCCTTGGTAGCTCTATCGGAAATATGTTCCCTCAGCGACCAACGCGAACTCAGCGAATTTGGGCTCATGCAGTGGCGCCGTCTGAACGCCACTGTCTTATGCCACCACATTGTTGCTGGATGGAGGGTGTACCCCGAATTCCACTTGCTCATGCACATGCCCCAGCAACTCCGCCAATCTGGCGTCGCAAGGTCCTTTTGGTTTTACACGGAAGAGACCAACAACAAAGATGTGAAGAGGGTTTGGAACGCATCATCGAAAGACCACGCGGTTGAGCAGCGTATCATCAGAGTGAAGGGGCTGAACCCAACGGTCATTCACTGTCCTTGGGTGCGTGGCTGAAGTGGAATTCCGCGATGCTGATGATTGTTGTTGTTGTTTTTGTTTGTTGTTGTTGTTTGTTGTTGTTTGTTGTTCGTTGTTTGTTGTTGTTTGTTGTTTGTTGTTTGTTGTTTGTTGTCGTCGTCCCACCCGCGACCCGCCCCGCGACCCACCCGCGACCCACCCCGCGACCCGCCCGCGACCCACCCGCGACCCACCCCGCGGCCCACCTGCGACCCACCCCGCGACCACCCGCGAGTCACCCGCGACCCACCCCGCGAACCACCCGCGACCCGCCCCGCGACGCCCCCAGCGACCCACCCGCGACCCACCGGCGAACCACCCGCGAACCACCCGCGACCCGCCCCGCGACCCACCCGCGACCCACCGCGACCCAACCACGACCCACCCGCGACCCACCCCGCGACCCAGCCAAAATATGTGGCGCCTGCGGCGGGCCTTGTTTGAATTCGTTCCAGGTGGAGAACCTGCGACCCACCTCGCGACCCAAACCGCGCCCGCGAACCACCCGCGACCCACCCCGCGACCCACCCGCGACCTACCCGCGACCCACCCAAAATTTTCGGCGCCTGCGGCGGGCTTCTTCTGCATTCGTTCCAAGTGGAGAACCTGCGACCCACCCGCGACCCAAACCGCGTTCAGTGTACAAATCAAAGTGTTCGGCGTCTGCGGCGGGCTGTTTTTGAATCCTTTCCAGGTGGAGGTGGAGAGCCCGCGACCCACCCGCGACCCAAACTACGTTCACTGTACAATCCAAAACTTCGGCGCACGCGGCGGGTTTCTTTTGCATTCGTTCCACGTGGAGAACTTGCGACACAAACCGCGTTCAGTGCACAAATCAAAATGTTCGGCGCCTGCGGCGGGCTGTTTTTGAATTCCTTCCAGATGGAGGTGGGGAGCCCGCGACCCACCCACGACCCAAACTATGTTCACGGAACAAACCAAAAATTCGGCGCCCACGGCGGGCTGTTTTGGCATTCGTTCCGGGTGGCCCACCAGCGATCCCCCCGGCGCTGAACTTGTCAGAGCACGCAAATCGGCGCTTGCTCGCATTGGTTTGGGAAAGCGCCCTCCGTCCCCCACTCCTTTTCCTCGTCGCCGGCGAAGGCGAGGAGGAAATAGAGGGGGGACGGAGGGGGGCGACGAGAAAGGAGAGAGGAGGAGGGGGAGCACGAGGAGGACGACGACGGAAAAGAGGAGGGGGGACGATCGGGATGGGGGAAGAAGAGGAAAAGGAGGAGGAGGAGGAGGAGAAGGAAAAGGAGGAAGGAGGGAGAGGAAGAGGAGAATGAGGAGGATGAGGAGGGCACCATCGACACGGAAGGTGAGGGCCACGAGGTCCGCCGGCTCGACGCCCGCGTCGCCCGCGCCCACCCCCTCACTCTTATCCGCATTTGCGGGGTGCTACGTATTGCATATTTTGTGGGCGTTTAATTTGGAAGAAGATCTCGAGCGCACTTCCTCTTGATTTCTGTTTGTCTTCTCGCGCAGGCGCGGGCGCGCGTCGGCGCAGGCAAACCCGCGTGGAACAAAACAAAAACCGCCGCCACCTCGGAGTGCGCGGGGAAAGGGGGAGCGGGGGGAACGAGGGGGAGGGGAAGGGGGACGACCGCTGCGCGACGCGCGATGGGCTATTGATTCTTCTCCGGTCGTCGGCGTTTCGCGTCGTCTTGCGCTGGATGCCATCGCATTCCTGTTGTCAGCGCGGAGGTCCGAAGTGCGAAACGCGCGCCCCCCAGACATTCCCGCCCGCGCGTGCCATGCCCAGCGGCACGAGCAGCACGACGTCTGCTGACGCCCTCCTGGGTGGCTTGCAGAATATATCCGGCGCCATCATGGGCAAGATCGTCCACAACGAGGGCGCTTTGGAGCTGGGGGAGGACGGCGACGGAATGAAACCGCAGCAGGTCATCCTGGCAGCACTCCACGACGAGCTCCTCAAGCTCGACCCAGAGAAGAAGGGGCTCTTCAAGAAGGCCCCCGGCGAGGAAACGTGCCGGCGTTGGGGCGCGGACGAACATGACTTCCAGGAACTTTACAAACTTGCATATCCACCTCCCTTCTCCCCTTCCTTCCCCCCCTTCCTCCGGTTCCCCCGCGGCGCCAACAGAAAACGCATCGGCGAGGGCATCAAACGGGCCAGCGTTTAAAACGCGCCCCCTGACAATAAGGATTTTCTGTTTCACTGGTTTTCTCTCCCTCCCCGTGGTCGAATCCCACCAGCCATTTGGGCGTGAGTGGTTTAGCGAGCTCTCTCTGTTCAGCCCCCCTTCTTCCCCTTCGGGGAGGGGTTTACCCCTCCCCCTACCCCCTCCCCCTGGACCTGGAGAGGGGGTTTCGCGGGTGGTCAAAGGGTCCTTTTTCTATCCCTGGGAGGGCTAAAATTCGACACCCCTCACGAGGATCGTGGCCCCGACGGGGGTACTGACAAAAATGCTCGCCCCATCTGTGATCGATCGCCCCAAAGATGGCCCCAACAGGCCCCCAAGACGCTCCAAGAGGCGCCCAAAAGGGCCCCCGGACGCTCCCAAGAGGCCGAAAAGAGAGCCCAAGAGGCCCCTCTACGATCTCCAAGAGGCCTCCAAACTGCCTTGGATACTACTACTACTACTACTACTACTACTACTACTACTACTACTACTACTACTACTACTACTACTACTACTACTACTAACTACTACGAACTAACTATACTACTACTACTACTACTACTACTACTACACTACTACTACTACTACTAACTACTACTGATACTACTACTACACTACTACTACTACTACTACTACGCTACTAGCTATTCCCACTCCTACTACTACTACTACTACTACTACTACTACTACTACTACTACTACTACGACTAACTACTACTACTACTACTAACTACTACTACTACTAATAACAATACTAATAATAATAAGAAGAAGAGTAACTACTACTACTACTACTACTACTACTACTTACTACTACCACTACTACTACTACTACTAACTACTACTACTCTACCTACTACTACTACTACTACTACTACTACTCTACTAACTCCTATTTACTACTACTACTCACTAACTACTACTACTACTACTAGCTACTACTAGCTACTACTACTCCTACTCCTACTCCGACTACTACTACTACTAGTACTACTAGTACTACTACTACTACTACTACTACTACTACTACTACTACTACTGCTACACTACTACTACTACTACTACTACTACTACTACTACTACTACTACTACTACTACTACTACTACTACTACTACTACTACTAACTACTACTACCTACTACTAACTACTACTAACTACTACTAACTACTACTAACTACTACTAACTACTACTAACTACTACTAACTACTACTACTACTACTACTACTACTACTACTACTACTACTACTACTACTACTACTACTACTACTACTACTACTACTACTACTACTACTACTACTACTACTACTACTACTACTACTACGAGGGGACCGAACGACTCGCACCAGGACGAGGTGCCCGAACGCCTCACACCACGAGGAGCCCGAACGACTCACACCAAGACGAGGGGCCCGAACGACTCTCACACCAGGACGAGGTGCCCGAACGCCTCACACCACGAGGAACCCGAACGACTCACACCAGGAGGTGGGGCCCGAACGACTCACACCAGGACGAGGGGCCCGAACAACTCACACCACGAGAAGCCCGAACGACTCACACCAGGGCGAAGAGCCCGAACGACTCACACCACGAAGAGCCCGAACGACTCACACCAGGAAGAAGGGCCCGAACGACTCACACCAGGACGAGAGGCCCGAACGACTCGAACCACGAGAAGCCCGAACGACTCACACCAGGACGAGGGGCCCCAACGACTCACACCAGGACGAGGAGCCCGAACGACTCACACCAGGAAGAGGGGCCCGAAGGACTCACACAAAGACGATGGGGCCGAACGACTCACACCACGAGGGGCCCCAACGACTCCCACCAGTCGTCGTCGTCGTCGTCGTCGTCGTCGTCGTCGTCGTCGTCGTCGTCGTCGTCATCGTCGTCGTCGCCGCCGCCTTCGTCGTCGTCGTCGTCGACGTCGTCGTCGTCGTCGTCGCGGTTGTGGTCGTCGTCGTCGTCGCGGTCGATATCGTCGTCGTCGTCGGGTGCGTCGTCGTTGTTAGGATCATCGCTGTGGTCGTCGTCTCCGCTAATCCCTCTTGCCTCCCACCGCTTTCTCTCCCTCCTCCTCCGCCTCGTCCTTCTCCCGCTCCCACCACAAGGAGGATGTACAAGGAGGCGGGAGGAAGGAGGAACAGGGGAGATATGCGGGGGCAGGCGGAAACACGCCTGAAAAACACGACTGTCGGCATGTTTCGCAAGACTTGCTGTTTTGATATGGGCTGGTGGGGATACGCGAAGCGTGAAGAATAAGGATTTTCTGTCTCACTGGTTTTCTCTCCCTTCCCGTGGTCGGATTTTGCCCTGCCGCGGGCTGCGCTTGCCCGAAGTGGCGAATGAAACGGTTACAACGGCTCGCGAGAAGCACCTGCGAGGGCCGCAGACGGGCAGGAGTCACAAAAGAAGGGCCCCTTGACGACGAGGATTCTTCGTGTCAGGAGTTCGGGGCGCCTCCCCCTGGCCAAGTTCTGGCCAGGCTCCGCCCGCGGGTGAAATTGGCGCCGCGGCGCACAGAAGGAACCAGCCAGGGCAGCAAACTGGCACGAGTTACCAAAACACATCTTGACAAGGATGATTTCTCGTTTCAAGGGTTCGGGCCCCCCCCCTCCCGTCAAGATTTCGGCCCACCGCGCGCAGCGCTTGCCCGCGGTGGTGAAATGGGCACGACGGCCCGCAGAACGAACCAGCCAGGGCAGCAAACGGGCAAAAAACACAAAATTAGCCTGGCGAAGGACCCAACCATATGCAGTTGTCAATACCGCAATTATGAATACCATCTTCGCCCGCGCCCCCTATGTGGCCACGGCTTCCCGCCGGAGCCCGACATGCTCAGGAACACGTTCGTGGCCGTCTTCGCGGGCGCCGCCGACGACAAGGACGGCGCCCCTTTGACCGAGGAGCAGAAGCAGGAGAGGGCTTTGAGAGCCATGAGGGAGGAGGTGTCGGTGCACGTCGAGAAGGTGGAGTATGACGCCCAGGCGCGGTTGTTGAAGCAGCACAACTACGGGGCCACGATCCTTGTGAAGGGTGTGACGAAATGGCCCGGGGCCGCCATGGGAACCCTGCCATTGGCGCCTTCGGTGGAGCTCCCTATGGGGCCACGATCCTCGTGAGGGGTGTGCCGACATAGCCCGAGGCCGCCGTGCGAACCCTGCCCCTGGGGGCCTTCGGTGGAACTCCCCATGGGGCCACGATCCTCGTGAGGAGTGTGCCGAAATGGCCCGAGGCCGCCGTGCGAACCCTGCCACTGGCGCCTTCGGTGGAGCTCCCTATGCGGCAACGATCCTCGCGAGGGGTGTGCCGAAATGGCCCGAGGCCGCCATGCGAACCCCGCCGCCGGCGCCTTCGGAGCTCCCTATGGGGCCACGATCCGCGTGAAGGGTGCGCCGAAATGGCCCGAGGCCGCAAGGGGGACCCTGCCACTGGGACCTTCGAGGGAGCTCCCTATGGGGCCACGATCCTGGTGAGGGGTGTGCCGAAATGGCCCGAGGCCCGCATGCGCAATTTGCTACTGGCGCCTTCGGTGGAGCTCCTATGGGGCCACGCTCCTCGTGAGGGGTGTGCCGAAATGGCCCAGCGCCGCCACGCGCACTTTGCTATTGGCGCCTTCGGTGGAGCTCCCTCTGGGGCAACGACCCCGTGAAGGGTGTGCCGAAATGGGTTGAGGCCGCCACGCGCACTTTGCTACTGGCGCCTTCGGTGGAGCTCCCTACGGGGCCACGATCCTCGTGGGGGGTGTTTCGAAATGGCCCCGCGCCGCCACGCGCTCTTGCTACTGGCGCCTTCGGTGGAACTCCCATGGGGCCACGATCCTCGTGAGGGGTGTGCCGAAATGGCCCAGCGCCGCCACGCGCACATTGCTATTGGCGCCTTCGGTGGAGCTCCCATGGGGCCACGGTCCTCGCGAGGGGTGTGCCGAAATGGCCCCGCGCCCGCCATGCGCACTTTGCTACTGGCGCCTTCGGTGGGGCTCCTTACGGGGCCACGATCTTCGCGAGGGGTGTGACGAAATGGCCTGAGGCCGCCATGCGCACTTTGCTACTGGTGCCTTTGGTGGAGCTCCTCTGGGGCCACGATCCTCGTGACGGGTGTTCCGAAATGGCCCCGCGCCGCCATGCGTACTTTGCTACTGGCGCCTTCGGTGGGGCCCCTATGGGGCCGCGGTCCCCGTGAGGGGTGTGCCGAAATGGCCCGGGGCCGCCGTGCGCACTTTGCTACTGGCGCCTTCGGTGGAGCTCCTACGGGGCCACGATCCTCGTGCGGGGTGTGCCGACGTGGCCCGAGGCCACCATGCGCACTTCGCTACTGGCGCCTTCGGTGGAGCTCCCATGGGGCCACGGCCCTCGCGAGGGCGATGATGATGACGATGATGGTGATGACGATGATGCGAGGAGGAGGGGGGGGGGGGGGCAGCGGGGGGAGGAAGGAACGCGGGGCGCTGTCTCTTCAAAACGAAAACCCACAACCGCAGGATGGTTGGGAACAATACCCCTTGACAGCGAAGATTTCTCGATTCAAAGGTTCGGGGCCCTTCAGTCCAGATTTCGGCCCGCCGCGCGCAACGCTTGCCGCCGGCGGTGAAATTGGCACGGCGGCCCACGGAGCGAACCAGCAAGGGCTGCAATCTGGCAAGAACCACGGGGGAAAAAAAACAAAAAAAAATGCATTGAGGACATTCCGTCAAGGTTTCGGAGCACCTCCTCCTGACCAGCTTTCGGCCCTCCGCGCGCAACGCTTACCCGCGGCGGTTAAATTGGCGCGACGGTCCACAGAACGGGCCAGACAGGGAAGCGAACTGGCAAGAACCACGAAACACCCCTTAACAATTACTATTTTCGTTCCCCGGGTTCGGGGCCCCTTCCCCTGACCAGCTGTCGGCCCGCCGCGCGCAGCGCCTGCCCGCGGCGGCGAAGCTGGCGCGACGGCCCACAGGGCGCGCGCGACGCCTGCCCGCGTTGTCGACATTGGCGCCGCGGTCCACAGAGCGAACCAGCCAGGGCAGCAAACTGGCGAGAACCACAAGAACACCCCTTGACAACGCAGATTTTTCGCGTCAAGGGCCGTCTCCGCCTCTAGACGGTTTCTTGCGCAGCGCGGCCCCGCGCGCCCATGGCGAGACCATGGCCGGCCGGGCTCGGGCACGCGCGCGCGCCCGGGCGACGCGCGGAGAGGGCGGCGTCGCAGCGGCCCCATCAGGCGTCGGCGCCCTCGTCGGCGAGGAGCGTCACGACGTTGGCCCAGCGGTCAGATTGCCCCCCAGACGAGGCCGCCCAATTCTTGTCCTTCGCGCCAGGATTTTCTCGGGCGCGGCTTGCTACTTTCCAGCCCTTGTCTTGCGGAACCGCCCCCTTCTTCCCCTGCGTAGCCTTCGTCGTTTCCATTGCCTTCATGGCCTTCATGGTATTCTTCCGCTTGGCCGTGCCCTCCCCTTCCTCGGTGCCCCCGTCGGAATCGTGGTCGTGCTCGGATTCTTCGATCTTCGGGCAAGCGCCAGGAGGCCCCCCTGGCGCCCCAGCACCCTCGCGGTCGCCGCGCCCACCTTGGAAGACTGCGCCTGAGAAGCGGCGTTTAGCAGCGCCACGAGCACTCCCTCACCCATGTCGGCCAGGCGCTGCGCCAAGTCCTTGTGGCTCGCAGGTTGCCCGCGCGCAGGCTGCGCCCCCGCGTTCAGCACAGGCGGGCCCGCTGCCGACGGCTTCTTGGCGACGGGGGCATCATCCGCGACCGGCTGGGCGGCCACCGGCGTCTTCCGAGCGGCCTCTGCCTTGAGCGGCTCGTGGATGGGCTCGGCGGCGTTCGCGGTCTTGGCGTCGTCGTGGCCATTCTGGGACGAGCGCTTCATGCGCTGCTTCTTCGTCCAGTAGCGCAGCTCCTCGGCTGCGCCCGCCCGCCACTTGGCGGAATCGACCTCGGCGGCCCTGCTGAACTTGCAATCCTCGGAGGAGAGCGTCGCAGCGCAACCCTGCCCCTCTCTCCCCCGCCCCCCCCCCCAGCTCCGAAGCGCCCTCGTCGTGGGCAATCTGGCCCATGATGGCGCCGGATATATTCTACGCACCACCCAGGAGGGCGCCAGCAGACGTCGCGCTGCCCGCGCCGCTGGGCGCGGCACGCGCCGGCGGGAATGCCTGGGGGGCGCGCGCTTCGCACTTCGGACCTCCGCGCTGACTACAGGAGCGCGATGGCACCCAGCGCAAGACGACGCGAAGCGCCGACGACCGGAGAAAAATCAATTTACCACTGCGCGTCGCGCAGCGGTCGCCCCCCATCCACCCCCACTCGCCCCCCCGCCCCCCCTCCCCCGCGCGCTCCGCGGTGGTGGCGGCCTCTTTTCTCCACGCGGGCTCGCCCGCGCCGACGTGCACCCGCGCCTGCGCGAGAAGACAAACAGAAATCAAGCGGAAGTGCGCCCCTGATCTTCCAAACTAAACGCCCACAGCATATGTTATATAGTCTGCTGCTCAACCGCGTGGCCTTTCGATGATGCGTCCCAAACCCTCTTCACATATTTGTTATTGGTCTCTTCCGTGTAACCCCCAAAGGACCTTGCGACGCCAGATTGGCAGTCTTGCCAGGGCGAGTGCGCGACAACAAAAAATAAGATTTGGGGCGCGCCCCCCATCCACCAACAATGTGGTGACATAAGAACGCAGCGTTCAAACGGCGCCACTGCATGAGCCCATATTCGCTGAGCTCTCATTGGTCGCTGAGGGAAAATATTTCCGATAGGGCTTCCAAGGCCTGCAGGCGATGCCCGTCGATCCCTCGCATTCGCCACGCGTCTCGCGCCAAGTTCAAAGTGAATGGCAGCAGGCGCCTCGCCTGGGCCGCTTTGGACTTCAACTTCGGGTGTTTCCGGGCGCGCGCCCTGCGCAAGGTGAGCCGTTCCGCTGCAATTTTCGTGTCCGTGCGATGCAACCTGTAGTATTCTCGCAGCTTCGCTTTCAACTTCTGGAGCCCAAGTGCATGTTTTTTTGAGCACCCCCTGGTTGGCCCCAAACGCCTGTGGCCAGCTTGGGCAACAGCGCCCACCACGCCTCCCCGAGAACTTGCGTTAGTATCCCAATGTCCGCCACGTGCATCCAGTCCAGCTTCATCATCGAACACCGAAAATAGGGTGCCCACAACAGCTGCGGTACAAAAGAGGATGGCGAAGTGCCGCGATGGAACTGATTCGCGATCGACGCATCCAGGTCTCGTCTGAATTTTTCGCCCCTTCCCACAGATCGCCACCAAGGTGATTGCACAGAACAATTGTGCCAGCTCACGGGGTCTGACAAAGAGGACACATGAAAGCTTTGCTGTTCCACTGTCGCAGACCAAATACGTACCTCCACTTGGTAGGCGGTGCCCCCTTTGATTTGCATCAAATAAAATCGGCACTTAGGGCCCCAATCGCCGTTCAGGAAGACCCCTGGCTCCTGAGCCCGCAGGGGCTTCGTTTGTTCACCGAGTGTCGGCCCCCTCCTCAAAGCTAAAGCTTGCAGCTCCCAGAGAAGAACGCCCCAGATATCATGTGCAATCTCTTGCGTCGCCGCTACGCTTGGACTGGGGCGTTCGGCTTTCATCGGCTCCCCGACGCGGCAAACATCCGCCACCGTGCCCTCGGTTCGCGAAGGCGCGCGTGGGATTTCCCAAGAGATTCCTACATATGATGAGGAGGAGGAGGACGACGAGGAGAAGGAGGAGGAGGAGGAGGAGGAGAAGGAGGGGAGGAGGAGGAGGAGGAGAAGGAGGAGGAGGAGGAGAAGGAAGGAGGAGGAGGAGGAGGAGGAGGAGGAGGAGGGGGGCTTGCACTGAGATCCCCACGAGGGAAGATTCCTGCGTAGGTTGTGATTGCGATTCCTGCGGAGACGTCATTGCGAGTCCCATGGGGATCTCCATGGGGATTCGCTGCGGGATGTCGATGGAGATTTCGATGGAGATCCCGATGGGGATTCCTATCGGGATTCCGATGGGGGGTCCGATGGAGATCCCCAGGGGACTCTCATGAAGATTTCCACAGCGATTCTTCCGGAATCTTCCATCGAGATTTTTGTTTGGGGATTCCTGCCGGGATTCCATTGGAGATTCACAAAGGGATCCTCACGGAGAGCCCTGCGGGTACCCCCCTGGTGGGGCTTTGGGATGTAGATCCCCGTGGAGGCGCTGCGCGCGGGGATTCCGATGGGGACCCCCGCGGAGATTCGCAGGGGCGCCCCCCTGAAGCAGCCGAGGGTGCCCGAGAGAGGAAAACAAAAAACGCCGTGGCCGTGCGCGCGGCCGTCGCAGGCCTCCCGCCGCGGCCCGACGAAGGCCCCGGCCGCCGCGACGGCCCGCGAGGCCGCCCGCGACAGCCCAGCACGGCCCAGGAGAGAACCCAGGGGGCCCACTGTATCTCCTCCTCCTCCTCCTCCTCCTCCTCCTCCTCCTCCTCCTCCTCCTCCTCCTGGGGGCCCACGACGATGGTCATAGGACGCCCTGAAGGCCAACGCGCGCCGAGACGGCCCAGGCATGGCCCGAAAAAAATCCCAAGGTACCCACAGCGCGGCCCAGTGGAAAACCAAGGGGGCCCACGACGATGTCCATATGACGCCCTGAAGGCCAGCGCGCGCCGAGGCGGCCCAGGAATGCCCGAGAAAAAAATCCCTGGATGCCCCCGCGAGCGTCGGCGAAATGAGCCGCAGGCAAGCGCAGACGCACTTAGCGCACAAACTGTCTTGGTAAACGTCAACTCCTGCAGCAATGCCGTCCCCGTATATCCCTATAGGCACCGCCGTCTCTCCCCGAAGTAAATACTCTTCCACTAAGTCGTGGCCAGGGTACGCTGGCGAATTTACGAATGAACATGCAATTGTGTCAGATCGGTCCATTTCTTGCCCACCGCGCTCTCGAGGCACCAGTTGGAGTGCCGTCAGGCCCCTTGTAATCATCACTCCTCGGCCCTTGGGGCTGAACTGTTAACGGGCTCGGACCCCAAATTGCCAAATCTCCTGGAGTTTGGCGCGGTTCCCCCGAGGTTTCCGGCGCGGTGGCGCGTAGATTTTGAAGGGCCCAAGAAAGCCCCAAGACAGGCCAAGAGGGCCGCAGGAGGCCCCCGCGGCTCAAGAAGGCCCCGAAGAGCCCCAAAATCGATCGAAGACGCCCAAGATGGCGCCCAGATGGGCCTCGAGGCCTTCGAAACGCCCCAAGAGGCCCCCCGCGGGAGTGCCAAGCGGGCCCCAACCAGCAAACATCATAGTTTTTTTCCATCAGTTCCCAACCATCCTGTGGTGTTGGGTCCTCGTTTTGAAGAGACGGTGGCCCGCGTCTCCTCTCCTCCTCTCCTCCTCCGCCTCCTCTCCCCTCCTCTCCTCTTCTCTCCTCCATCCTCTCCTCTCCTCTCCTCTCCTCTCCTCTCCTCCTCCTCTCCTCCTCCTCCTCCTCCTCCTCCTCCTCCTCCTCCTCCTCACTCATCCTCCTCCTCCTCCTCCTCCTCCTCCTCCTCCCTCCCACATCATCATCGTCATCACCCATTTCGGCCCACCCCTCCACGTTTTCGTGGCCCCATAGGGACTCCACCGAAGGTCCCCTTGGTTGTGCCCGCATTGCGTCCCGCAACACCCATTTCCGGCACACCCCTCACACCTTTCGTGGCCCCCATAGGGGCTCACCGAAGGCACCGAAGTCCCAATGGGTGTGCCCTCATGCGTCCCGCACACCCATTTTCGGGTACACAACGCTTACACGTTTTCGTGGCCCATAGGGGCTCCACCGACGGTCCCAGTGGCGGTTGTTCCCGCATGCGGTCCCCCCCAAACCCATTTGGGTCACAACCCCTCCACGTTTTCGTGGGGCCCCATAGGGAGCTCCACCGAAGGTGCCAGTGGGTGTGCCCGCATGCGTCCCGCACACCCATGTCAGCACACCCCTCACACGTTTCGTGGCCCCATCGGGGGCTCCACCGAAGGTCTCAATGGGTGTGCCCGCATACGTCTCGCACACACATTTCGGCACACCCCTCACACGCTTCGTGGCCCCATAGGGAGCTCCACCGAAGGTCCCAGTGGGTGTGCCCGCATGCGTCCCGCACACCCATTTCGGTACACCGTTCACACGTTTCGTGGCCCCAAAGGGAGCTCCACCGAAGGTCCCAGTGGGTGTGCCCGCATGCGTCCCGGACACCCATGTCGGCACACCCCTCACACGTTTCGGGGCCCCATAGGGGGCTCCACCCAAAGTCCCAGTGGGTGTGCCCGCATGCGTCCCGCACACACATTTCGGCACACCGCTCACAAGCTTCGTGGCCCCATAGGGAGCTCCACCGAAGGTCCCAGTGGGTGTGCCCGCATGCGTCCCGCACACACATTTCGGCACACCGCTCACACGCTTCGTGGCCCCATAGGGAGCTCCACCGAAGGTCCCAGTGGGTGTGCCCGCATGCGTCCCGCACACCCATTTTGGCACACCCTTGACACAATTCGTGGCCCCATAGGGAGCGGTGTGCCCGCATGCGTCCCGCGCACCCATTTCGGCACACCCCTCACACGTTTCGTGGCCCCATAGGGAGCTCCGCCGAAGGTCTCAGTGGGTGTGCCCGCATGCGTCCCGCACACCAATTTCGGCCCATTCCTCACACGCTTCGTGGCCCCAGAGGGAGCTCCACCGAAGGTCCCAGTGGGTGTGAAATTTCGGCACGCCCCTCACACGCTTCGTGGCCCCATAAAAGCTCCGCTGAAGGTCCCAGTGGCGCAGTCCGCACGCGCCCCCGCCATTCATGTCGGCCCACCCCTCACACGTTTCGTGGCCCCATAGGGGCTCCGCCGAAGGTTCCAGTGGAACAGTCCGCATGCGTCCCCGCCACTCATGTCGGCCCACCCATCACACGTTTCGTGGCCCCAGAAGAGCTCCGCCGAAGGTCCCGGTGGCACAGTCCGCATGCGTCCCCGCCGCTCATTTCGGCACACCCCTCACACGCTTCGTGGCCCCATAGGAGCTCCGCCGAAGGTCCGGGTGGCACAGTCCGCATGCGTCTCCGCCATTCATGTCGGCCCACCCCTCACACGTTTCGGGGCCTCATAGGAGCTCCGCCGAAGGCCCCGGTGGCACAGTCCGCATGCGTCCCCCCCATTCATGTCAGCACACCCCTCACACGTTTCGTGGCCCCATAGGAACTCCGCCGAAGGTCCCAGTGGCACACTCCGCATGCGTTCCCGCCATTTGTGTCGGCGCACCCCTCACACGTTTCGTGGCCCCATAGGGAGCTCCGCCGAAGGTCCCAGTGGCACAATCCGCATGCGTTCCCGCCATTCATTTCGGCACACCCCTCACACGTTTCGTGGCCCCATAGGAACTCCACCGAAGGTCCCCGTGGCGCAGTCCGCATGCGTCCCCGCCATTTATTTCGGCACACCCCTCACACGTTTCGTGGCCCCATAGGAGCTCCGCCGAAAGTCCCAGTGGCACAGTCCGCATGCGCCCCCGCCATTCATGTCGGCACACCCCTCACACGTTTCGTGGCCCCATAAGGAACTCCACCGAAAGTCCCCGTGGCGCAGTCCGCATGCGTCTCCCTTGCCCAGTACAGCGCTACGTGGCCCCATATGGAGCCCCACCGCAGGTCCCAGCCAGCCAGCTAGCTCTCTTTGCTCCGCGCAGCGGGCGACCCGCGCGCGTCGCTGGGACCCCTCCGGGGCGACCTGCGCGCGTCGCGGGGGCTCCGTGCTGCGTTCTGCCCAGCGCCTCGCTCGCCCGTCGTTGCTCTGCCCAGCGGCAAGAGCCTTGCCCGCTATCAGCCAGCCAGCTAGCTCTCGTTGCTCCGCGCAGTGGACGACCCGCGCGCGTCGCTGGGACCCCTCCGGGGCGACCTGCGCGCGTCGCGGGGGACTCCGCGCTGCGCTGCGCCCGCAGCCTTGGACTTTTGAGTGCGCGGGCAAAGAGGGAGTAAAGGAAAGGGAGGAAGCGGGCGCGATCCTCGCGGGGGGGCGCGCCGACATTGGCGTCGCGGCGCGCGGGCGATGCCGTCGGTAAGTCCCGGGGAAGCTCCTTGCGGCGGCCACGCCCAGCGTCACGAGTACTCAGAGGCAGTCATTGTCAAACTATTGACATTCATACACAATTGCACCACGCTTTGTCATATTCGCACTCACGCACGTAGACTCGCTCGCACGCAAATTCATTCACAGTCAGACGCACGCGCGCAGATTCACCCGCGCTCAGTGTCCCTACGTACTCAGATCAATCGTTTTCGTTCGCGTTGTGTACCACGCCACTCATGTCGGCACACCCCTACCACGGTTCGTTGCCTCATAGGGATCGCCACCGAAAAAGTGAATCACTACAGCGGTGCTCGCACCTGCATATGGTTGGGTCCCTCGTCAGATTAATTCTTGAAGGTTTCTGATGGGTTCTCGCCTTTTCATGTCCCCGACGCTCCAAGGCGGCCCAAGAGGTCCCCAAGATCGCCCCAAGACAGCCCAAGAGGCTCCAAAGGCGGCCCCAGCACGGCCTAAGAGAGCCCCACGGCGGCCTCCAAGACAGCCTAAGAAACCTCCAAGACGGCTCCAAGGTGGGGCCCCAATGGAAGACCCGAAAGAACATCTCGAGATCTCGGCCTCAGGAAGCCCCCAGGAGGCCCCAAGAAACCGCCAAGAGGCCGCCGAGAGGCGCCCAAGAGGCCCCAAGATATCCCCAAGAGGCCTGAAAGAGGCCCCCGAGAGGCCCAAAAGAGGCCCCAAGAGGCCCCTAAACAGCTCCCAGGCCGCATCAGAATCGTTTCCACGAGGCCCCCGAAACACTTAGCACGATATCCCAGCGAACACTCAAGAGCCCTTTGACCCACAACCCAAGCACGGTGGTGGGATAGGCCGAAAGCCATGATATAATGTGGATATGTTGTTAATCGTTGCTTGATGGTAGAATGCATCAAATTGAATGGGTGGCGTTTCGCCTGCAACGGTTCGTCTTCGCATGTCCCTTTCTTCCTGATGTTGAAACATGTCAGAGAATATGTGCAGATGCCGGTCAGTGCTTCCAGTCTCTTCTGTTTTGTTCTGGGTGTGTTTTGGCCCATCAGGTTACCCAGAACCGGAGCTTCAAACACGTATCGTTGTGCATCGGCCGTCACATCCTCGTACGTCTTGCTACCCCGTGCGAAATCTAGAAGTACTGCCATCTCTGCCCTGCCGCTCGCTCTGCGCACCCACTGCGAAGAGCTCGAGGCCATGCGGCCAGAGTTCCAAAGACGATGGGCAGGCAGTGGCGTCTCGAGCCAGAGGCAACGGCGACTGGCTCGCGTATCCGAGTGGGACACGACGGGGAAATCAGATTTAAACCGTTTGTTGCCCCAGCTGGGCCCGACCCCTCCACGCGCATTGGTCTTATGTTGCGCCGTGCTGCGTCAGAATGATTCACAAGATCCACCCGACACACCTTTACAGGACCCTCTCAGGACCATGCCGATACCCTCTCAGGAGCCTTTCAGGACCCTATTAGGACGGTTTCAAAAGCCAGGGAGGAGAAGGACGAGGATGACGAGCAGGTGGACGAGCAACGGAGTAATGAGGAGGTGTGCTGAGGAGGAGGAGGAGGAGGAGGAAGAGGAGGAGGAGGAGGAAGAGGAAGAGAAGCAGGAGGAAGGAGCAGAGCGACAAGGATAATGACGAGGGGGGGAAGGAGGAAGAGGATGACAAGTGAGGAGGGCGAGTGGGGAAAAGGAGGCGGAGCAGGAGGAAATGGTGGAGGACGAGGAGGAGGAGGAAAAGGAGTGAAGGAGGAGGAGGAAGAGCGGGAGGATGAAGAGGAGTGGCGAGGACGATCTGCACTTGATCTGAACTTCCTCGCAAAACAAGATCGATGTCCTCCAAGGTGGCCCAAGAGCGCCCCGAAAGCTCCCAAGAGCGCCCTCCGAGGGTCCCAAAAGGCGCCCAGACGGCCCCAAGAGGCGCCCAAGAGGTCTCCGAGAGGCTACCAAAAAATCCCCAAACAAACCTCAAGAAGATCCCCGAGGCGCCCAAGAAGCTCACAGACTGCCCTGGGCCCGCCAAGATGCCCCCAAGACGCTCCAAGAGGCCTCCGCTGGGGTCATCTGTGTGCCGCCCACTTCCCTGATAGAGGCTACTGCTCTGGGCATCGTTTCTCAATGGGCTGGTAGGGTTACTTTTTTGATCGCGAGCGCATCGGAATGCCGGGCGCCGTCAAGAGGAACGTAACTAACGAGCTACGGCCTAAATTGCGCAAGCAAGACGGGGGAATGACAACACGAGGGGACCGCGGGGGGGAAGAACAGACAGGAGGCGAGCCTCGCTGCCGCTCAGAGAAGCGCCGTCAGCAAGGTGAAGACCAGCTGGAGTGCAGCCAAAGTGGCGGGTGAATTCTGGGGGGTGAACGACACCACGAACGTGCAGAGGATGGGGACCACCGCAGACTCACCACGAAGACCAGCGTCAGGGCCAACGGTCCCGCCGACGCAAGGGGCGGTCGAAGCTGGTGGGGTTATGCTTTTTGGTCGGCGGCCGCGCGACCACGGTCTGGCGGCAACAGCGATATCCGGGACTACGGAACAAGGCAAATTACACGCGATGCGTGAGGTGCACATGCACTGAGCAAAATGCTCCGCATTCGAGAGGCAGACGCACATGGGCGGCGGCCACACCGAAGTGAATAAGCGGCCAGCAGTGCGAGTGCAACGGAGGAAGTCGCCCTGGCGGCGCCAAGCTCGGAGCAGCTCCCCAAGCCGACAGCAGGCAGTGAAAAACGGGAACGACGTCGCTGAAGGCTGAACCACTCAACGCGAAGTCCACGGACACCGCAGCCTTACGTGGGGTCGGCGGGAAACAGAGGCAGAGGAACGGCAGGAAACTACAGAGCACTCACTCCACGAACCACACCGCTGCTCTGGGGGGGGCCGGCGTGACGGTCATCGTATCCGAAACCAGTGACTGGCCGGGGCTGCAACGATGAGAGGGGACTCACTCTGGCCCAAGAGCCGGTACACTGCAACCTCGCAGGTAACGGCCACGAATGTCGCCGAGATCCACAGCTGCCGCGACCAGCTCCTGGAGCGCTGGAACGCAGCCAGGTCTGAATCTGACCACATAGTGGAGGGGGGGTGCAGCCAACAGCCGCAATGTACGCTGGTGGGGTTATGCGAAGCGTAGAGAATTCCCAACCGTTGTCCCCGCACCTCCTCCTCCTCGTTCGAAGTATCCCTTTTCAAGCTCCCTCTTCCCCTCCAACCCTTCTCTGAATTACTCTGTCATTCCTATAACACTTCCTGCAAACCTCATCCTCGTCCTTGCCCATTTGGACCTCCTTCAAAGCCTCCTTCCAACCCTCCTGGCTCTAACCGTGAACCCTGGCGTCAAATCCGCCGACCCTGTCGGCGCGTGTGAGGGGCTTGTCCGTTCAACTCGTCATCTCCGTCATTCGTTGGTCGTCGTCTTTGTCGTCCCCTTTCCCTGCCTCCCCCCTCTCTGTCATTCGTTGGTCGTACTTGAGTCGACGGGCAGCCCCAGGGACCTCATCAGCGCGCTAGCCAAAGCGAAATTGACCAACGTCGTAATTGAGTCGAAGGGAAGCCCCTTCCCTTCGATCCCTCCCCCGCTGGTGGTGGGGGGGGTGTCAGGGGGGGCCCTGGGGGGGGGAGGGGGGTCAAACGCCCCACCCCCCCGGGGAGTCCCGGAGCCCAAGAAAGCCCCAAGACGGGCCACGAGTGCCCCAAGAGGCCCCAAAGACAGTCCAAGAGAACCCCGAATCGCCGAACGATCTGTCCAAGACGCCTTGACGGCCTCCAGACGGCCAAAGAGGCCTGCAAAGCACCCCTAAGAGGCCTCCAGGAGCTTTCTTACGAGAGCCCCAAGAGGCAAAACCCATGGATTTCCCATACGTTGTTGAAAGATTCTGACGTTCTTGCCTCTTCCGCTTCCCGACGCGCCAAGACGGCCCAAGAGGCCCCCAAGATCGCCCCGAGACGGCCAAAGAGGCCACCTAAGAGGGTCCCATAACGGCCGACGAGGGCCACAGGACGGCTCAAGACGCCTCCAAGACGGCCCAAGAGGCCCCCAAGACGGCTCCAGGAGAGTGCCCAGACGGGGGACCCGAACGGACCCAAGAGGCCCCCAAGAGGCCCCGAAGAAGCCCCAAGAGGCCCCAAGAGGATCCCAAGGGGCCGCCAAGATGCCGCAAGACAGCCCAGGAGAGCCCCCAATTGACCAGGAGGCCTCCAAGAGTGCCTCGAGACGGCGCAAGAGGAGCGCAGGACGGCCCATGACGGCCTCAGGAGGGCCACAGGCTGTCCCAAGAAAGCCTCTGGCCTCCTCCTCTTCCTCCTCCTCCTCCTCCTCCTCCTCCTCCTCCTCCTCCTCCTCCTCCTCCTCCTCCTCCTCCTCTCCTCCTCCTCCTCCCCCCCCTCTGCTCCCCCTCCTCCTCCCCCTCACCCCTCCCCTCCCCCTCCCCCTCCCCCCTCCACTCCCCCCTCCTCTCCTCCTCCTCCTCCTCCTCCTCCTCCTCCTCCTCCTCCGCCTTCCTCCTCCTCCTCCTCCTCCTCCTCCTCCTCCCCCTCCCCCTCCTCCTCCTCCTCCTCATCCTCCTCCTCCTCCTCCTCCTCCTCCTCCTCCTCGTCCCCCCCTCTGCTCCCCCTCCTCCTGCTCTCCTCTGCATCCTTCTCCTCATCTTGTTCCTCCTCCACATCCTTCTCCCCCCTCCTCCTCTCATCCACCTCCTCGACCCTGCTCCCCCCTCGTTTTCATCTCCGTCGCTCTCAGGGTCGGCGGCAACGGCCGTAAGGCCTTCGCAATCATCAACGTGTCAGTACTATTACTCGGCCCTCGTGCTCTCGTAGTGCTTCCGCCCATGCCTCCTCCTATTCCTCCTTGTCCTCCTCCCCTTCTCGTCCTTCTCCCCCTCCCCCTACTCCTCCTCCTCCTCCTTCTCCTCCTCCTTCTCCTCATCCTCATCCCTCCCTTCTCGATCGTCCTCGTGCTTGCGTGTGCTTTGCTCCGTTTCCCTCTCCGCATCAAATTCCCCCTCCTCGTCCTGCTCCACCTGGTACAGCTCTGTCTCCTCCTCCTCATCAACATTCCCTTCTCCTCGCTTGCTTCTCCTCGCCGTCTTCCACGGCGCCCCTTTTTCCCAGGTGCTATTTTTGCTCCCTCGCCGCCTTGTTGAGCCCAAAACCGGGAATTTCGAACACGCTTGGTTCGATTTGGATACGATTTGGTTGCGATTTGGATACGATTTATGTTTGTTTGGTTCTGATTTGGAACGACAGCTGAAACAAATCGTTTTAATTTGATTACGCAGAGATCTGCCCTGGAAGATTTTGGTTACGGAGGTGTTCAATGCATTCGTTACCATATTTTTCGCGTTTTGGTTACGCGCGACAATTTCGTGTGTATCCATGTGATTCGGTTACGTATACCAAGGGACCCCGGGTCCGAAACGACCTCCTGGTCCGGCCCAGTCCGGGACTCGCCTGGACCGGGACCCCCCCGGTCCCAGTCCAGGACCCCCTAGAGCTCGGCCCTCGGTCTGGAAACCTCCCCGGTCCGGGCCCCCCGCGGTCCGGGACCCCCCCAGTCCGGGACCCCCCCGGTCCGGGACCCCCCGGTCCGGGACCCCCCCGGTCCCATTGTCCCATGTCCCATGGGACCCCCCCCCGGTCCATCATTGTCCCATGGGACCCCCCCCGGTCCAGGACCCCCAGTCGAGTAGGACAATTTTTGAGGTACCGAAATGAACTTTCCGGCTGCTCATCGGAGCGTGACGGAAACCAGGAGTCGGTCAGTCGGGGAGTCGGCCAGTCGGGGAGTCGGGGAGTCGGAGAGTCGGGGAGTCGGGGAGTCGGCCAGTCGAGGAGTCGGAGAGTCGGCCCGTCGAGGAGTCGGGGAGTCGGCCAGTCGGAGATTCGGGGAGTCGGCCAGTCGGGGAGTCGGGGAGTCGGCCAGTCGGGGAGTCGGCCAGTCAGGGAGTCGGGGCGTCGGGGAGTCGGGGAGTCGGGGAGTCGGAGAGTCGGCCAGTCGGGGAGTCGGCCAGTCGGGGAGTCGGGGAGTCGGCCAGTCGGGGAGTCGGGGAGTCGGCCAGTCGAGGAGTCGGCGAGTCGGGGAGTCGGGGAGTCGACCAGTGGGCAGTCGGGGAGTCGGCCAGTCGGCCAGTCGGGGAGTCAATAGTCGGGGAGTCGGGGAGTCGGCCAGAGTCGGGGAGTCGGGGAGTCGGGGACTCACCCAGTCGGGGAGTCGGCCAGTCGGGCAGTCGGTGAGTCGGGGAGTCGGGATGTCGGAGAGTCGGGAAGTCGGCCAGTCGGGGAGTCGGCCAGTCGGGGAGTCGGCCAGTCGGGGAGTCGGGGAGTCGGGGAGTTGGAAAGTCGGCCAGTCGAGGAGTCGGCCAGTCGGGGAGTCGGGGTGTCGGGGAGTCGGCCAGTCGGGGGGTCGGGGAGTCGGGGAGTCGGCCAGTCGGGGAGTCGGGGAGTCGGCCAGTCGAGGAGTCGGCGAGTCGGGGAGTCGGGGAGTCGGCCAATCGGGGAGTCGGCCAGTCGGGGAGTCGGGGGATCGGCCAATCGGGGAGTCGGGGAGTCGGCCAGTCGGGGAGTCGGGGAGTCGGCCAATCGGGGAGTCGGCCAGTCGGGGAGTCGGGGAGTCGAGATATCAGAGGGTCCGGAAGTCAGGGAGTCAGAGAGTCGGGGGATCGGAGGTCGGGGAGTCGGGGAGTCGGAGAGTCGGCCAGTCGGGGAGTCGGGGAGTCGGCCAGTCGGGGAGTCGGGGAATCGTCCAGTCGGGAAATCGGGGAGCCGGCCATACCGGACATCGGCGGGTCAGGGAGCCGGGGAGTCGGCCAGTCGGGGAGTCGGCCAATCGGGGAGTCCGGGAGTCGGGCAGTCGGCCAGTCGCGAGTCGGGGAGTCGGCGAATCGGGAAGTCGGGGAAACAGCCAATCGGGGAGTCGGGGAGTCGGGGAGTCGGCTAGTCGGGGAGTCCGGGAGTCGGCCAGTCGGGGAGTCGGGGAGTTGGCCAGTCGGGGAGTCGGCCAGTCGGGGAGTCGGCCAGTCGGGGAGTCAGGGAGTCGGCCAGTCGGGGAGTCGGCCAGTCGGGGAATCGGAGAGTCGGGGAGTCGGGGAGTCGGAGAGCCGGGGAGTCGGCCAGTCGGGGAGTCGGGGAGTCGGGGAGTCGGGAAGTCCGGGAGCCGGGGAGTCAAGGAGTCGGAGATTCGGGGGGTCAGGCAGTCGGGGAGTCGGGGAGTCGGAGAGTCGGGGAGTCGGGGATCTGGGGAGTCGGGGAGCTGGGGAGTCCGGCAGTCGGCCAGATCGCCAGAGACACCATGAGAGGGAGGGAAAGAGAGAAAGCCCAGCAAAAACAAGAAGACCATATGAGCCCCCGGTAGCACCTCCCAGGGGCTTTCTATCCGCAACAATCTCCAGCCTCAGTTCGGAGATCGTGGCTTGTTGGGGTCTCCTGTAGCCTCTGGGAGCTGCTTGGCGGGATTCTGCAAGCCCTTCGAGCCTGAGACCCCGAGAGAGAGAAGGCTCCAAGGAGACATCAGGACGACCACCGGAGGCCCCGGCAGAGCCTCTCGGGGGGCCCCGATCCGCCACGATCTCCAGCCTCAGCTGAAAGATCGTGGCCTCTTGGAGCTCCCATGGAGCTCATGGGAACTCCTTGGCAAGATTCGGACAGCTTTGTGGAGCTTCCCTAGAGGTTCCGAGAAAGAGACAGACAGAGAGGGAGAGGAAGAAAAAAAGAGGAATAGATAGAGAAAGAGAGAGCTCCCGAGAAAGCTCGCAAGAAAACCGAAAACAAAAACCCGACAACACTTCCGAGAGGTTTCCCACCCACCACAATCTCAAGCCTCAGTCAGGAGATCGCAGCTTCTTGGAGCGCTCCTGGAGCCCCTGGTTGCTCCTTGGGTGGATTCAAACAGCTTGTCAGTCCTCCCTGGACGCACAGAGAGAGAGAGAGAGAGAGAGAGAGAGAGCTCCTCACGAGAAAGCTCCACGCAGGCCTCAGGAGGCGCCGGCAGGGCCTCCCAGGTGGTTCTGAGTTTCCACGATCCAGCTTCAATCAGGAGACCGTGGCTTCTTGGAGTCCCCTGGAGCCTCTGGGAGCTGCCGGGGCGGGATTCTGCCAGCCTTATGGGCCGCTCTGGAGACTCCGAGGGAGAGAAGGCCCCCGAGAAGGCTCCAAGACGACCACAGGAAGCCCCGGCAGAGCTTCTCGGGAGGCCCCGATCCGCCACGATCTCCAGCCTCATTGGGACATCGTGGCCTCTTGGGGCTTTCCTGGAGCCGATGAGAGCTCCTGGGCATGATTCGGACAGCTTTATGTGGCCTCCCTGTAGGTTGCAAGAGAGAGGGAGAAAGAGAGAGAGAGAGATAGAGAGAGAAAGGGAGATACAACAAATTATCCTGGCGAAGGACCCAACCATATGCAATTATGAATACCGCAATTGTGAATATCTTCTTCGGTGGCGCTCCCTATGGGCCCACGGAACGTGTGATGGGTGTGCCGAAATGGGTGTGCGGGACGCAT
>CAUYUJ010005050.1:0-64545 GCA_963575745.1 Prorocentrum cordatum | reverse complement strand
TGGGGGGCGCCCGTCTTCTCGCGCATTCATTCATTCCACGTGAAATTCCATATTCACGTAATGACCGTACTGTTCTTCACGTAGTTTGTGATATTCCGCCCCGTCCGCTGTGCGCGCAGAATACCACCGTCCGCGTCTTCTTATGCTCTCGCCTAGCCCTCCCTCCCGAGTCCGCCCCAGCCCTTGTCTCTCCCTCATTCTTTCCTGCCATCCGCCCCCGCCGCCCCCCGTCGCCCCCCCCCGCCTGCGTCGGGCCCGCCCGTCTGCGCGGGGTCGGGCGCGAAGGCGCGGAGGAAATGGAGGCGAGGGGGGTGGGTTGGTGGGTGGTGGGCGGCGGCGCGACGACAACGACGACGACGGGGGGGGGGGGCCGCGTCCGGGCGGTCAGCGGGATGGCCCGCGGTCGGACGGAGCCCCCCGTGCTGGGGCCGCCCTGCTTCAGGGCGACTGTGGCCTGCCATCGGGCAGTCCTTCCCGCGCCCTTCCCCCCCTGCCCCCTCCCCCGCCGCCCCGTCGCCCGTCGCCTCCCACCCCCCCGCCTGCCCCCCCCCCGCCCGCGGGCGCGCGCGGGGCAAAGGGTTCAAAATCGAATCGCCGCCAGCTCTTCGGCAGGCCGCCCAGGCAGAGACCAGGGTCGCGCGAGCGAGGTGGCAGGCGCCGGTGGGGCGTTAGGTTCGGCGCTGTCGCCGAGCCCCCCCCGGCAGACGGGCCCCGGGGATCCCGGGGGCCTCGCCAGATGACCTTGGCCCTCCGCGCGTTTATGTGATTTCCGTATGCGACGGGGCGGGGGCCGTTTTCCAAGCGGCGTCTCTCTTGTCGCAACAGGTTGATGGATGCGCCCGCGAGTCCGAGTATCATCTTGGACGCGCGGCCCGCGGGCGCCATCCCCAGGTGCGTCGGGCGAGCGTTCTCGAGAACTTATCCTTCGATGCAATATCACCGCGCGTCGAAGCGCGCGGCCCTCACTTGTTTTTTTGTTCGCGGGGCCTTCTTGCCCGCCGCGCGCCGCGTCGAACGTCGCCAGACAGACGCTCGCCGACGAAAGGTCGTCGCCTTTGACAGATTTTCGCCGCCTTCGAGATTCGGTTTCGCAGTGCCGCGATAGCCGTGATCTCGTTCTCCGGTGGGCGGTCGAAATCCGCGCCCATGTCTGCCGAGCGCCGCCGGGAGGTTGCGACCGAGTTGGGGTCCCCGTCGGTCTTGTTGCGCGCAGCTCATTTCGGTTGGGTGCGCAGGGCTTGGTTGTTCTGGGGGCTCGGGCCCCGGCCCCCCAGTTGCGCTCGCGTCGAGGTAGCGCCGCGGGGGCGGGCCGGGCTCGACGCGCGCGTAGTCCGGTGGTGCGGGCCGCCTGCCCCCCGCGAGTGGCCCCCTTCGTCGAGGCGGCTGGTCGCGGCGCTTCCGCCATGAAGTCGGCCGGGCAGGGCCAACAGCGCCCGGCGCAACATTTGCGCCCTCGTGCCCGTTAGGCCATTTCCTCGCACTGGCGTCGGCCACCCAGCCCCCAGCGGACCGGCCCCCGGCTGCGCGAGCCGACCCTTGTATCTACCGGCGGTTCTTCTGCGATGGGCGCCGCCAGCCTCTGGCATCTCATGTCGGGGGGGCGCGCTATGGAAGGAGAGCGCCGCGCGCCCGCTGCTCCCAGAGTAGGTAGAATAACTGCGCTACTTTCCCCGGGGATACGCGAGCACAGTGCGACCTCCAGCCGGAGTTCGCGATTCGGCGGCTCGCCATCAAACTCTTGGTGGTTATTATTTGTCTGATCTCCCACCCTGCTCAGGGCCTCGCTCGCGGCCCGGAGGCGCTTCGCCTGGCCCCGTCGCCGACCGAAGTGTGGCCGGGTGGGCGACGGACACCGCTGGGCGCCCCGTGGCATCCATCCTAGCGTGGATCGCCAGAGTTCGGGGGCTCCGCGGAGCTGCTCGAACGGGCTCTCATTTCGTTTCCGTCCAAGTTTTTGTTGCCCGCGCCGCGATGCGATTCGCGACGTCAGCGCGATGGGTGTGGCTTGTCAGACCAATTTCGACGCTTGCATGCGCGAAGCCGGGGCCCCGTCAACCACGGGCGGGCCCGACATTCAAGCCCTGTGACTTAAATCGCCCATGCGCGACGCTGCTGCTCGGCAGCGGCGCCCCTCGGCCTCGGGCCGTGCACTTCCTGGCCTCTTGGAACGCGAGGGGGGTCCAGGCGAGCACTTTCGCAGGGCGCTGCTTAAGTCGCGCCCGTTTGCGGCCCCGCCGAGCTTGGAACTCGACTTGCAATGCGCCGTCCATGCCGGCGCCTCCTCAGTGCCGCGTTTCCGCGATCAGCGACGGCATCGGCGAAAATTGCCATCGCGTCTCGCTGCGGCGGTTCGCCCGCTGGGCGAATTCGCTACGAGGCAGCGACGCGTCAGCGTCGCAGGCGCGCTGGGCATTTCGCCCGCGTTTGAAGCGATGCTCGTCGTGCTTTTAGACTGGTCAGACAAGGGCCTGCCAGGTGAGCTCGTCCGCGGGTTCGAGATAGCTGTTGAGATTCTGGCCTCCGGCGCCCTCCGGCCACGCTCTGCGAGGCCCGCCGGGCGCGGCGCGCCCCCGCGGCCGACTGAGGCGCCGCGGGGGCCGTCTGCCCAACATATCGTGGGCGACATGGGGCAAAACGTGCGCCCATGCCCCGTGGCGAAGGCCATCTATGATCTGACTGTTGAAGAGATCAAGGCGGGCCCGGCCGAACCCTTCATCGCGCGGCGCGAACTTGACCTCCGGTTTGGGCCTGGTGGCAATCGCCCGCCCCCGCGCCGCGCTACACGGCAGGGCGACAAGTGGCGTTTAAGAAGCGCGAGCAACCATTTCGCTAGAGCTGCCGCTGCCTGCGGCGCGCGCGCTGGCCTGCCAGGTCTCGGAAGACGGCCGCTCGCTCCCCGAGTGGTTCCAGCTCGTCGCGTCAGTGGGGGGCCGGTGGACGGGGTGCCGGCGCGTATTCCCCGCCCGCCTCGGCATGGGATTTGTCGCAGTGGCCCGTCTCCACCGCGCCGCGCACGGGTGCAGGTGCAGCGTGCTCCGCGGCTTGCCCTTGGCGTCGGCGGTGAACCAATTCAACCGGGGCCCGCTCCTCGCAGCCGCCGCTCGCCGCCTGCTGCGCGCCGCGGGCGGGCTCGGCGTCGCCGAGAACCTTATCGTTGATTTTGCGCTCTCCACGGGAGACGCCCAGCAGGCATTGCACGAGCTTGCGCGCCTGCTCGGCGTTGCGCTCTCGGGCGGGAAGCGCGCGCCGCCAACGTCGAAGCTGCCATTGGGACATCTGAACGACCTCAGCCGGGTCCAGACAGATTTGGCGGTAGGTTTTAAGCCCAAGCTAGGGGCGACTGCAGTCGTTTTCTGGAGGGGACCGAATACATTTTGTTGACCGGGCGTCTCCAGTAAGGCGAAGCCGCGCATCTGCGCAGCATCTGCACATGGCTGGGCAGCTCGCTTGCTGGCCAACCGTGTCGCGGAGACTTGTCCGCACTTATTGCGCGCCAGTGCTTCGAGGATACTGCGAAAATCGCGCCGAATCTGCGGTGCTGCTTGCTGCGTCTATCCTCCGTGGCACGACGCGCCTCGCCCAGGTCTTTGGCCATCGCGTCTGACCCGCCTCCGCAAGTTGTGGCACGCGCGGACGCCTTTTCGAAAAGGGGCAAAACCGCCGCGACTTGGCGCCTTGATGTTGGTTCCTGGACGGTCGCCTGCTTGCGTGGTCCACGACGGCGCACAGGGCTTGCCTACCTCGGCGCACAGGGCGGCCGCGTGATCAACCGGGCGCAACTGCTAGCCGCTTGGGTTATGTCGACAAACGGGCAGCCGAGGCTGCAATGGCCAAAGCGGGGTCGCCTACTGAGTCCATGTGCCGCCTGGCTCTTGTGGCCACAGCTTGCCTTGACGGCTCTTGGAACCAGGTCGTGGTTCGAAGGGGCCCCGTCTGCCGACGACCCCGCGGGTGTCCCGAGCCGCGCCGGATGCGGCGACCCCGTCGTGTCCGGCGACGACCCCGCGTTTCGCTGGGAGGCGCTTTCGCCTCGCGAACCTCCTGTGGCCGCCTTGGACTTTGATCGTCTGTTTTCTTCGCCTCCTAACAAGGGGCGCCAAGGCGCAAGCGTGGTGCTTGCCAGCGTCCGATCTTCGACCAGCTTTTGTGCAGTTGTGGACGGCGTCGGGGGGCTGGGGGGCGTATATTTTCTCAGCGCTGGGCATTTTGGATCGGTCGGGGCCCGCGCTGCCGCGCGCGGCGCCCCCGACGCCGTGCCCCCCCGCAGCCGCGGGTCAAAGATTGCAGCTCTGGCGGTTCTTCCTTGCGCCTCCACTTCTCGCTGAAAGTCGCTCCCATCAGTTTTTGGGGGGCAGGGTGGGTGCTGATGGGAACTATCGCCAGGAGGCGGCGCGCGCCTCGTCGCAGCCCTCTCGGCCCGAGGGGTGCGCGGGCGAGGGTTTAGTTTCCCCGCCCCCCTTTCCCGTCATGAGCCATCCATCTGACGTGATATTCGTTTGTTCTGCTTTGTGCGCAGGCATGCCGAGCAGCTGGCGGGCCATGCCTCTTTGGGCTCCGTCCAGCCCGGTCTGCCCAGCTACAGCCGGCGACGGCCCTGGGCCCAGGTCTCGCAGGGGCCCCGCCCCCTGTGCTCTTCGCGACGCGGGCATGTTGGATCGGTCGGAGCCCGCGTTGCCGCGCGCGGTGCCCCCGACGCCAAACTCCCCCGCAACCGCGGGTCAGGTATTGCACCTAGGGCATTTCTTCCTTGCGCCTCCCCTTTCTCGCTGATAATCCTAGCCCCCTCCCCCCCCCCCTCCCTCGTCGTCCTCCTCCTCCTCCTCCTCCTCCTCCGCCTCCTCCTCCTTCCTCCTCCCCCCTCCTCCTCCCTCGTCTCCAGGGGTGCTTTCGGGAGGCTTGGGGGATTCTTGGGTAGGAGGCCCTCGTCATGAAAGAGCTCTCGGAGATCCCCTGCAGGTTCGCGGGCCCCGAGCTGGCGCCCGACTTTATCAGGGTTGATTTCTCCGTGATCCGATCGGCCAAGGTTCGTGCCCGAGCGCCTCCTCCAGGTTGCCGGCCCCCTGAGGTTCCCGTTCCATCGGCCCCGGATGTCCCGCGGGAGTGGAAGCGTGGATGGGTGGGGGAAGGTGGTGCAACATGCGAGGCTGTATTTCGCGCGAAGCGTGATCTCATCAACCATCTTCGAGCTCGACGCCATATGTTCGAAACGCGGGACATGTGTTATCTCCTGCGAACAATTGTGTGTGGTTTGCCAGGTTCTTAGTTCTAGAGTGGTGGCTGGCCGTCATCTAGCTCGGTCTCTGGTTCGGTTCGGGGCTATTGTATTCCTGATGAGCTCGGAAGTTCCACGCTCTTGTGCCTCCCGATGCCCTGCGGTGCCGAATGTGCGGGGTCGAGCATGCTGGTTTGGATTGCCTCTGTAGCCATCTGGTTCGGCATCTTCCGCGGGAGGTCGGACCGCCGACGGCAGCGGCGGCGTGGCCATGGAGGGCGCGCCGGCGTGGCTTGCGCCCCCGACGGACGCGGAGATGACCGTGGCCCCGCCGCCGCAGAAGAAGGGTCGCCACGACGACGACAACGGCGGCGGCAGCAAGAGCTTGCGCGAGACGTCGAAGACGATGGGGCGCCCCGTGTTGGCGGATTCCCGCGAGATCCAGGACCTGGCCGCTGTCGCGTTCAAAAAGTTTGAAGTGGAACAAGGCGGCCTGTCCGAGCAGCAAGAGGCCACGGGCAAGGCGTAGAGCGCCCAGACCACGGTGTTGCGGGAGAAGGTAAAGGCAGGGGGGCAGGTCGACTTCGAAAGCAGGCGCCCCCCGCGCGTGGCGGTGTTCGCGGCGTCCGTGAACTGGCGGGGCGCGGGCGAGAATCTCAGCAAGAAGGAGTTGACGGGCGGCTTTTCCGGCGCGTGGAAGGACGTGATCACAATCTTCTCCCCGCAGCAGATCGCCGCGTTGGCGCCGCGCTTTCGCTGGGGGGCCTGCAAGGGGGTGCCCGCCGAGGTCAGCGAGGACATGGGGTAGGGCAAGGGCGACCAGCCGCAGCAGGTGATGACGACGGGCTCGGACAGGGGTCTCGTCGTGCATGCGATCGGGGTGACTCGAGCGCGCGGGCCCATGTTGGCGGCGCTCCCGGGGGAGGCGATGCTGGACATGAAGGCGGTGTGCAAGGCGGGGGCGGCTCCTCCAGGCCCTTTGCGTCGGCAGCTCTCGAAGATGATCAACGACATGCGAGGATGATCCCGAGCGGCCGAGCTGCCGATGGCGAGAGCGAGCGCAGAGGGCTTGGGCAGATCACGCTTCAGGTACGTAACTCGGTGCGGAAACGGATGCGCTTGCTGCTCGGGCAATTTTTTATTTTCGTCGTCGACGGGGTTCGATTGGTCTTTGAGCGAGCGATGTAGGGCTTTACAGACCGCTGGCCGCATCCCGCCTAGACCCCCCCGTCCGACGTCTGTTCCGACGATTGCTGTCCCCAGACAGGCGCCCCGTGGGCGCTGTCGGTGTTCTCGTCGGGGAGGTAGTTTCCCAGCCCCCTCGGAGGCCCCCCATCGAAGCCAAATGCCTCAGTCGGGGGGGTGTCTCTTTTCGGGGTGGTGCACAAGGCGGCGGCGCCTGATCGTGGGGTGGGGATGCTAGCAAGGTGGGTCCGGGCCCTTGTGGCTCCACCTTGTTGGCGTCTCCCATCCCTGATCGGTATGCCTATATCACGGCGTGTGCACGGCTCACGCGTTTTTTTTTTTTTTTTTTTTTTTTTTTTTTTTTTTTTTTTTTTTTTTTTTTTTTTTTTTTTTTTTTTTTTTTTTTTTTATATATAATAAAAATAAATATTCATTTATATGTATGTATATGTGTGTATATATATGTATAGTATATTTTTCTTTTGTATTTTGTGTTATGATTATAAACGGCGAACACATTCGCCCCTCAGAATCCATGCTTGCAGTATTCCGTGTGTTCCGAGGATAAGCGGACGACGGATTTCATGAACATGTCTGTCTGTCTGTCTGTCTGTCTGTCTGTCTGTCTGTCTGTCTGTCTGTCTGTCTGTCTGTCTGTCTCCTCCTCCTCCTCCTCCTCTTCCCTCCTTGTCCACCTTCTCGTGCAGTGGCGCAGCGTCCTTGCCTGCTGATAGCCAGGAGCATATACATTACGTCGGTTGACGAAATCTATACATATCCACTGCTCCCTGGCCAGGCCCCTCCTGAACCCAGGAGCCGTGTGTACGCCTCCGTGGCCAAGCCAGGAGGGCGTTGCGTACACGCCGCTGCAAGATTCAGGCTGAGTCTGTCCAGGGAGCAGTGGATATGTATAGATTTCGTCGCCCTATTACCAGTGGCGGGTTGTCTTTCAATCCCAGGACTTTCAGGGTCGGGGACGGCGTCGGGGTGGTGTGGTGTATGCTTTGTTTCCCAGGTTCCCAGGGAAACAACGAGATCTGTATACACCAGGATCCCGTATGCACCAGGGTCCGTTTCCAGGTGCGAATTTCAATGCGGGGCCAGAAACATGTCGGTGTAAAGAGTTCGGCTTCGTATATAGGCCCCCCCAGAATGGTCTAATAACCTTTTTGTGGTATGCGCGAGCTGTCCTCGCTCATAACATTTCTGGATGAGATAGGCTTGTGTTAAAGCGTAGGCTGTGTGTTCTAAGGGCATACGTTGTGTTCTAGGAAAATTTCGTGGTGGGCCTATAGGAATGTCGGGACGGTCGGTCCCTGCTCAAGTCAGGGTTTCACGCGCTTGGGACGAACCTCCCCGTTCCCAGGATCGTTAGTGAAGAGGCTTGTTCGTCTGACTTACGCTTCAAGAGGCCAACACCCCACCCCACACCCGCTGGGACGATGTGTTTATTTTTCCGCAATGCTTGTGGATGAGTCGGCGCGCTCCCACAGCGAATCATTTTTCCACACGCCACGCTTGCTTCTGGTATTGTAAAAACCGCTTTTGCGCTTTGTCAGATTCGCGCTTTCGTATAGAATGATGCGCCGGTGTGTGTGCGCGAAGACCGATTCGAGCAAGGTTCCAAGGAATTTCGCGCGTGGTATTTTCTGAGCAGCGCGGTCGGGGCGTTTAGACATCAGTGGCGTTGACAAATCAGCTTGTCGATGGGGGCCAACCATATGCAGTTGTAAGTACCGCCGATGTGAGTATCGTCTTCGGTGGATCTCCTCATGGGGCCACGAAGCGCGTAAATGGTGTGCCAGAATCTGTCGGGGACACCATGCGGGCGCTGCCACTGGGGCCTTCGAGCATTGCGGGTGGAATGACATGCAGGAGGGGGGCCAGCAACAGGAGCAACTAGTGCCTTCGGTGGAGCTGCCTATGAGGCCACGAAGCGCGTGAGGGGTATGCCGAAATGGCGAGTGAGACCGCATGTGGGCGTTGCCCCTGGAGCCTTCGGTTGACCTCCATATGGCATAGCCCTATCGGGCAACGGAACGTGCGAGGGGGTCGCCGAAATGGAAGGTGGAACCCCATGCGGGCGCTGCCATTGAGACCTTCGGTGGAGTTCCCTATGGGGTCATGAAGCGTGTGCGGGATGCACCGAAATGGGGCTGGAACTCTGTGCGGGCGCTGCCACTGGGGCCTTCGGTGGGGCTCCCTATGGGGCCACGAGGGTGGAACTGCATGCGTGCGCTGTCACTGAAGCCTTCGGTGGAGCTCCTTAAAGGGGCCACGAAAAGTGTGAGGTTGCCGAAATGAAAGGTGGAACTGCATGCGGGCCCTGCCACTTGTGCGTTCGGTGGAGTTCCCTATGAGTCCACGGAGCGTGTGAGGGGTATACCGAATGCATCGGGCGCTGCCATTGTGGCCTTCGATGGAGCTTCTTGTGAGGCCACGAAACGTGTAAGGGATGTGCCGAATTGGGAAGGAACTGCATGCGGGCGCTGCCACTGGAGCGCGCTGCCACTGGAGCCTTCGGTGGAGGTCCCTGGGGCCTTCGGTGGAGCTTCCTATGCGGTAACGAAGCGTGTGAGGGGTGAGCCTGGGTGAAACTGCATGCGGGCGCTGCCACTGAAGCCTTCGGCGGGGCTCCCTATGCGGCCACGAAGCGTGGACGGGGTGTGCCGAAATGGAAGGTGGAACTGCAGGCGAGCGCTGCCACTGGGGCCTTCGGGAGAGCTCCCTATAGGGCCACGAGCCGTGTGAGGGGTGTACCGAAAGGCGCTGCCACTGGGGCCTTCGGTGGAGCTCCCCGTGGGGCCACGAAGCGTGTGAGGGGTGCACCGACATTGGGGTGGAACTGCATGCGGGCGCTGCCACTGGGACCTTCGGTGGGTCCCCGCATGAGGCCACGAAGCGTGTGAGGGGTATGCTGACGTGAGGGCAGAGACGACACGGATGGGAGGCTTGAGGGGATGAGAGGAGGGAGGAGGGGGAGGGATGAGGGGAAGTGCGAGGAGAGGAGGAGGGGGGAGGAATGATAATAATACGAATGATACTAATAATAAGAATACTAATAATAATACTACTAGTACTAATACTACTACTATTACTAATAATAATATTAATAAAACATACTAATACTAGTATTAATAACTAGTACTAATAATACTAATCGTAATACTATATCACGAAGAATAATAATACTACGACGACGAACGCGACGAAACATAATAAGCATACTCGTACTAAGGATACTAGGACGAATACTACCACGACTCGCAATACTATTATTACTAATGCTAATACTCGTAATACTAATAACAACAATACTAATACTATTACTAATAATAATACCAATAATAATAAGGATGCTGATCATGCTGATGATAATCATAATATTAATAATAATAGTATTAATGGCATTATTATTCATAATAATAACAGTCGTAATACTAGTAATAATAGTAATAGTACTAATAATAATACAAAAAATGATACTAATACTAATAATAATAGTATAATACTAATAGTAATAACAATAATAATAGTAATACTACAAATACTACTACTATTATTAATAACAATAATAATCATAGTAATAATAATAGTAATACTAATATTATTACTACTACTAATAATGATACGAATAACAACAATACTACTACTACTACTACTACTAATGATACTACTAATAATACTAACAATAATACTAATAATAATACTACTAATACTAATAATACTAATAACAATAATAACAATAATAATACTACCAATAATAATAATATTAATAATAATAATAAAAATAACAATCATAATACTAATAATAATAATAATAATAATAATCATAATACTATTGTTAATAATGATAATACTAATTCTCAGAATAATCATATTACTACTACTAATATTATTAACAATAAGAAGAGGAGGAGGAAGAGGAGGAGGAGGAGAAGGATAAGGACGAGGCGGAGGAGGAGGAGGAGGAGGAGAAGGAGGAGACGGAGGAGGAGGAGGCGGAGGAGGCGGAGGAGACGGAGGAGGAGGAGGAGGAGGAGGCGGAGGCGGAGGCGGATGATGAGGAGGCGGAGGCGGAGGAGGAGGAGGAAGCGGAGGCTGAAGGGGAGGAGGAGGCGGAGGAGGAGGAGGCGGCGGAGGCGGAGGAGGAGGAGGAGAGGAGCAAGAACAGGAGGAGGAGGAGGGGAGGAGGAGGAGGAGGAGGAACAGGAAAAGAAGGAGCAGGAACAGGAGGAGGAGGAGGAGGAGGAGGAGGATGAGGAGGAGGAGGAGGAGGAGGAGGCGGAGGCGGCGCGGCGGCGGAGGAGGAGGAGGAGGAGGAGGAGGAGGAGCAGCAGCAGCATCAGCAGCAGCGGCAGTAGGAGCATGAGCAGCAGCAGCAGCAGCAGCAGGAGCAGGAGCAGCAGGAGCAGGAACAGGAGCAGGAGCAGGAGCAGGAGCAGGAGCAGGAACAGAAGCAGGAGCAGGAGGAGGAGGAGGAGGAGCAGGAGCAGGAAAAGTAGGAGCAGGAGCAGGAGCAGGAGCAGGAGCAGGAACAGGAGGAGGGGGAGGAGGAGGAGGAGGAGGAGGAGGAGGAGAGGAGGAGGAGGAGGAGGAGGGGGAGGAGGGGGAGCTGGGGGAGGAGGGGGAGGAGGTGGAGGAGGAGGAGGAGGCGGAGGAAGAGGAGGAGGAAAACGCGGAGCGTATTTTTTGTGTTTTTGTTTTTTTCCCCCCCTCTCAAAACGAGGACCAGGCACCACAGGATAGTTGGGACAAGAAGAAAGCGTAAGGTTTCATGACACGGTTTTGCCCGCCGCTCGGCGGCCGCGCCTCCTGCACTCTGCCAGGGGCCTCCCCTGGGGCACGAGCAGCCGGCGGGCGGCGTCGGGCCGCCGACCCCAGTGAGAAAATTTTGAACAGAGGAGGCTTGGGTTGCCTTCAACAGTGGATTCCAAGAGCTCGTCTCGTCGCTCCTTACCCTCCCTGGAGGATCGATGCGCGAGCCTGCGGCCAAGCAGGCCTCGCTGGCCAGGTCTACACCCATCGTGTGCAACCCGCCAAACGCCGGGGGCGATTGTCGGTTTTTTGAAGGGGCAGTGCAGCGATCCCAGGGAATCTTTTCCGCCGCCTCTTCTTCCCTCCACTCGCCGTCCTCTGCGCTCTTCCCTCCCTCTCCACTGGGCTTTGGCCCGTGGCGGCAGACTCGCCAGAGGAGGATGAACAGTTATTAGTTCTTGGCTTGGCGCGCCACTCGTCACTGCCCTATCTGATACACTTTGTGATGTCATCGCCCTGGCCAGGTTCAGATTCTGGAGGCCATCAGGGAAGAGCTCCAGCCTTTCTACAGTGAGAGGATCAAGGAGATCCCCAAGGTTATGATCAACTACGTGGAGAAAATTAAGGAGGCCACTTGTACATCAATGCTCCCGTCTGTCTTCTTTCATGTTCCACCCATGCCATTGCAACTGCTGAATCCTTTCCATCCAGCGAGAGGACAGGAGGCTGACCCAAAATGAGGACTGATTTGGAGGGTGCTTCGCGTTCACCGCCCGCCCTTTCCAGTCTTCGCCAGAGGCCCATGCCTGTCCAATTTCCCACCCGGCAGTTTGGGATTCATATTTTCTGGTTTCTGAGAATTCCCGACCCCTTGTGGCCGCCCATCATCCCACGGCAACTGGGCCTCAAGCTTCCCGAGTGGTCCCTGGAGGGAGATCCTAGGTGGCTCTTGCCCGCCAAGCAGGCCGCGGCCGCCGGGCCCCAAGCGTCCCAGTTGGTTCCTGGGGATCTTGCCTCGGCAGTCACGGCGTCACGGCGTCACGCCGTCCGGGCGTCACGTCGTCACACCGTCCACTGACATGTAGAACAGACCGCAAGACGATATGTTAAGAGCAGGCATCCATGACCTGAAGTGGCAACACACATTATGAGCATTCACCGCGTCGCACACGCCAATAACACAACGCTGGCTCGCATCAGTAAGCCACGCCCAGAACGTTCTCTCCGATATACACTAGTAACATGTATCACCCACCTGGACCAGCAGCATGCGTCAGCAACTGGCATCGAGCATGCATGAACAGCATGCATGCGTATCATACCCCAAGGGCCTACGCCAGCACCAACCACTAATATCAGACATCGATACAAACAATACCACAGACCATCATCATCCACCCAGAACAGGCAGCACGACCATACATCAACTGCACCAGAAACATGCGTCAACACTAGACAACACCCACCACAACATAGCATACATCAAGCACCAGGCACCATCACCCGCACCAGGAACACGCAGTATTTCCAGGATCGGGTTCGGGTATCAATGCCGCACATTAAGAACGGTTGGCGCACATGAAACTAACACGTTGTTGCTCTTCTTTCCCCGCTCGCTCCCTGCCGCCGCCAGTCGCCTTTTTCCAGGCTATATTGCAGGGGCGCCTCTTGCGGGCACCGCGGGCCTGTCGGCGCGAGAGTCGAACAGGTAGTGGATTGTCGTCGGTTTCGTCGTCGTCGTCCCGCCTCCTCTAATTTTTTTCCATACAATTTATCATAGCTTAACGGATCATAAAAAGGCATGTCTGATATACGTTTCATGGGCGATGAGACCGATGTGCTGACCACCATCATGTCCCAGTTTTTCCGAACATAGTTTTTTTGTTTTTCTTCTCTCTCCGGCGAATGACAGGTTATCAGCCAGAAAGTCTAATGTGGTATCTGACATGCGCGTGACCACGCACAATGATTTCGATTCGCGTGTCCCAGAGGCGATTACGCAAGATCAGCCGAGTATTCCGCCGAATGATGCGTGGGGTTTAGCCCACCCAGGCGTTCCCATCATATCGTTGCTGGATGCCCCTGTTCCCCCCCTGGAAGACAGCGACTCGGCGCTGGTCTTACCAGTGGAAGGGGAAGGTCATTTGGATCATGGGCTTTCAGCTATCACGAGAGACGACGACCTGAATTCTCATATTTCGTCCATCAGGGATAAGAAGACTTTCGTCGTGCCGCATAAGGATCACGCGAGAGACAGCGCAGGGGAGACACCTGAAGCAAAACGTCCCCAGTTACTTGAGGATGTAAGCGTGGATCATGATCTTCCAATGCAGGTTTTCATTTCTGGCTGGGAGTTCGATTGATGATGCGCGTTTCCCAGGCACGCAACAAAAATCCAGGGCCGATCCCGTTTCCGATGGTGTTTTACGTAACTTTATCAGGAGGTTTGCGTCGATGTCGCCATTCGCATGTAGATTGCGTGCCAGGTCGAGGAGAAACCAAGGATCCCATGGACTTTCGGAACGCATCGTTGAGAGGGAGTTGTTGGGGCCGAGGGCGCGTTGTTACCCGCCGGCGGAAATCGTATTCCCCGGTGGATGCGTGGCTGGTGGTTCACACGTTCGCCAGCGTTGCCATTTCAATTGGTTCTGCTCAGAGTGCGTAGACATGAAAGAACAAATTCGCCGCCATGCTGTTTTCTTTGAATGATGAGAACGCATTCGCAGATGAAAGGAGACTTTGGGAAGAACTGGCTGCGCAAGCTTGCTCGGATCAAACGCAGAAATATGAACCATTTTGGGATTTTCACTACGAGGAGGACACCCTTCTACAGGCCGCGCAGCAAGCCCATCTTTGCTGGCAGGCAGCGTCGGAGGCAGCTCACTTGTTTCTGATTGGCGCCGGAAGGAAATGCGTGGTGTTCGAAGAGCTGGCGGAACAAAATTTGATATAACGGGAAAGAGAGTGTCGGGGGATATGGAAGTAGAAGAATTACATAGGGACCAATTTCTGCAACCAGTGGAGATAAGGGCAAATTATTGTCGTTGGTCGGCGGAAGGCGCGATGCAAACGAGGGCGTCGCAAATGGCTGCTCTGGTTCGCCGCGCGCACGCAGGGGCAAAAACAGTTGTGCAGCGCGGAGATCTTTGGTGGCGCACCGCTATTTATCAAGCAATGAAAATGAAAGCACGTAGTAATTTGATTCTTCTCCGGGAAGTCAACGGCGCGACCAGGCAAAATGGCGGGGCGGCGCCGCCCGCGCCGCGGGTTCAATCCGCGGTGCAGGGCGGCGCTGTTGCGAGCCCACCTGCTTTCCTTTCTAGGCGCGGTAGGTCGAGCGGACTGGCGTCGCGGGCTCAGCCTTTGACGCCGGGGGCTCAACGTATCAGACCTCGGAGAGGGGGCCGCGGCCGAGTTGGGGGGCGTGCGAATTTGGCTTTTCACTCAATGCAGAGAATATCACTTGTGCTCTATGTGCCGGGCCACGTCGCGGCAGCCACGTCGACTTCGACTCCATGACTGGGCGACGCGGGCAGTGCGCTCAGGACGAGCCGCAAGCCAGGGCGGAAGCTGCTCGGGGGCGCCAGGAGGAGGAGCGTTGGCGATCTCAGTAGTGGGAAGAGCAGGCGCGCATGGCTCGCCTCGTTAAGAACGCATCTATATGTATATATGTATATACATATATACACATATACATGTGTATATATATGCACATATACACGTAACACACGCGCAGAGGAGCCAGAGGAATACGAGACGGCCGAGCGCGCCGAGGAGAGAGAAGACGAATCGGAATCCATTGAGTTGAAACACATTGGTTGGGGCGGTCAAGGACGCGTGGAACAGCGTTTCCTCGATGCGCCGACGTTTCCCGAATTTCGCGGGCCGCCCGGCCGCAGATTTCTCGCCCAAAGCGCTCGATGCCCCAGAAGAGCCGCCAGGCCTGGGGCCTTCCCCTGGCGGCTCAGCCGGGGGCGGGGGCGGCGGCGGGGGGGGCCCTGGCGGCGGCGGCGGCGGGGTGGGCGACCGAGACAATCGCGGGCCCACGGCTTATCATTCAGATTTTTGGGGGCGAGCGGGGAAATTTACGGGTGTGAAGTTGGTTCCGATTCCCGACGCGATGGTGCTTCGTGAATGGGAGCTCCATGCGACGAGGGTAGTCTCGTCTGCTATAGCTGACGGATCAGGAACACTGCCTCGGATCACCCAAGCATCGGATCCCAATGTGGATCCCGAGTTTGAGGAGCTCAGGGGGGCGCGAGCGACTCGATATGATTATTTCTTCGGACCTCGCCGGCGTATTTCTCCCAGTATCAGCGGGTTGCCATCGCCTCCTCCCCCTTGCCATCGCTCTCCTCCTTCTCATTTCCCATTGCTCCCACCATTCATCATCGCCCTTCCTCCCCCTCTTCCCCTCCTCCTCCTCCTCTTCATTTTCTCATCCTCGTTTTCCGCAGGGAGGGGGGCGCGACTGGGGGGAGGAGAACAAAGGACGATAATACAATGACGTGAGGGAGGACCAGGAGAAGGGGACGTGATAAACGACTAGGAGGGGAGGGGAGAAGGACAACGGCGATGAGTAAAGCGATCTGCCGGAACCTTCCCTGTCCTGTCAGACGTGCGTGCGCATACGTAGTCTTTTTGTTACCTAGCAGCTTTTGCTGACAGGTTTCTAGTGGTTTCAAAAGAGAGCAGCAGATGACTCCACAGGGGGGTCGGGGCGGGACCCGGGCCGCTGCCGCCGAAGCCCAAATCGCTTGGGACATCCTCGCAAAATCGCTCTTGGCGCTGCCCCGGCGTACATTTTGGATGCCCGGAGCTAACTCTAGGCCACTTCGTGGTCTTCGAGTTCCCAGAACTCCATTCCCGGCGTACATTTTGGATGCCCGGAGCCAACTGTAGGCCACTTCGTGGTCTTCGAGTTCCCAGAACTTCATTCCCGGGCCACATTTTGGATGCCCGGAGCCAACTGTAGGCCACTTCGTGGTCTTCGAGTTTCCAGAACTCCATTCCCGGGCTACATTTTGGGTGCCCGGAACCAACTGTAGGCCACTTCGTGGTCTTCGAGTTCCCAGAACTCCACTCCCGGGCCACATTTTGGATGTCCGGAGCCAACTGTAGGCCACTTCGTTTTTTTCGAGCTCCCAAAACTTTACTCCCGGGCCACATTTTGCTTACTGGATGTCTCCGTCAGATTTCTCGCCGCCCGATTCCCGGTTTGTTCTGTGTCGTCATCGTGCAGGGCAAGACGGCGGACCCAGGCGTCATCGTGCACTGGACGTTTCCGCCTGAATTTAATATTTGTAGTAGCAGTAGTTTACACACAGGTTCCCCCGGAGTTGTTTTTTCGCTTGCGTTTTTTCCAAAATGCTGCTCTCGCTGAGGCGCCGGCATCATTTTCGAGCCCCGCTCGTTCCGAATCGTGCTCCCGCTGCAGCGCTGGCATCATTTCCGCCGGCGCCCGGGCTGCACCCCCGGCGCCTGGGCCGGCGATCGGGCCGGGTCCGGAGCCGGTTCCGGCCGGCGCCGGAAAATTGAGTTCCGAGGCGGCGCCGAAAAAAGGCCATTCTAATACACATTTTTTACCTAACAGCGAAGACTGAAATGTTTCTAGTAGGGTCAAAGAGCATCATGACGCCCTAGGGGGGTCTGGGCGCGATCCGGGGGAGGATGCCAGGGGGATGCCGGGGAATTTGTTTTAAGCGCACGGTAACGCACTTCGTGGTCTTCGAGTTCCCAGGACTCCATTCCTGGGCATGATTTTGAAAACCCGGAGCCAACTGTAGGCCACTTCGTGTTCTTCGTGTTCCCAGAACACCATTCCCGGGCCACATTTTGAATGCCCGGAGCCAACTGTAGGCCACTTCGTGTTCTTCGTGTTCCCAGAACACCATTCCCGGGCCACATTTTGAATGCCCGGAGGCAAGTGTAGGCCACTTCGTGGTCTTCGTGTTCCCAGAACATTGTTCCCGGGCTACATTTGAATGCCCGGAGCCAACTGTAGGCCACTTCGTGCTCTTCGTGTTCCCAGAACATTACTCCCAGGCTACATTTTGATTGCCCGGAGCCAACTGTGAGGCTGAGGCTGAGGCAGGCTGAGGCTGAGGCAAGCTGAGACTGAGCCTGAGGCAGGCTGAGGCTGAGGCTGAGGCTGATGCAGGATGAGGCTGAGAGGCTGGCGTTGAGGCTGAGGCAGGCTGAGGCTGAGGTTCAGGCCGAGGCAGGCTGAGGCTGAGCTGACGCAAGCTGAGGCAGGCTGAGGCTGAGGCTGAAGCTGAGGCAGGCTGAGGCTGAGGCTGAGGCTGTGGCTGAGGCTGCTGCTGAGGCAAGCTGCGGCTGAGGCAAGCTGAGGCTGAGGCTGATGCAGGCTGAGGCTGAGGCAGGCTGAGGCTGAGGCTGAGGCTGAGGCCGAGGCTGAGGCCGAGGCAGGCTGAGGCTGAGGCCGAGGCAAGCCTAGGCAGGCTGAGGCCGAGGCTGAAGCTGAGGCAGGCTGAGGCTGAGGCTGAGGCTGTGGCTGAGGCTCAGGCAAGTTGCGGCTGAGGCTGAGGCTGAGGCCGCGGCAGGCTGAGGCTGAGGCTGATGCAGGCTGAGTCTGAGAGGCTGACGCTGAGGCTGAGGCTTAGGCTGAGGCCGAGGCAGGCTGAGGCTGAGGCTGAGGCTGTGGCCGAGGCAGGCTGAGGCTGAGGCTGAAGCTGAGGCAGGCTGAAGCTGAGGCTGTGACTGAAACTGAGGCAAGCTGCGGCTGAGGCAGGCTGAGGCTGAGGCTGATGCAGGCTGAGGCGAGGCAGGCTGAGGCTGAGGCAGGCTGAGGCTGAGGCGAAGGCAGGCTGAGGGAGCCGAGGCAAGCCGAGCAGGCTGAGGCTGAGGCTGAAGCTGAGGCAGGCTGAGGCTGAGGCTGAGGCTGTGGCTGAGGCTGAGGCAAGCTGCGGCTGAGGCAGGCTGAGGCTGAGGCTGATGCAGGCTGAGGCTGAGGCAGGCTGAGGCTGAGGCCGAGGCAGGCTGAGGCAGGCTGAGGCTGAGGCTGAGGCCGAGGCCGAGGCAGGCTGAGGCTGAGGCCGAAGCAAGCCGAGGCAGGCTGAGGCTGCGACTGCGAGAACAGCAGAATTCTACAACTGGATTCTCACCTAAATCTTAAGGGGAATGCTTTCAGATATGCTTCTACACATCGCTGTTAGGTTGCTTTGTCGGGATAATTTATTGTGTTTCTTTTTCATCTTCCCCTCCTCCTCCTTCTCCTTCTTCTTCTTCTTCTTCTTCTTCTTCTTCTTCTTAGACTTCTACTTCTACTCTCTCCCCCTTCCCAGCCCGACCCCCCCCCTCCCCCCCTCTGCTCCACGCATCCCTGCCCGTGCCGAGGGCCCTGGGGCCAGGCCGAGGGTCCCGCGGCGCACGCGGACAGGTGAACCACATCGTGAGGAACGAGGGGCCCGTGGAGTCCTCCACCGTCTCGCACTGGGCCCAGCCGCTGGTGCCCACGGAGCCCGTCGCCACCACGGCGGCCGCGCCGCAGGGGGGCGGGACGCAAGGGGGCGGCAGTGGGGCGAGGGCGAGGGGCGAGGGGCGCCTGGCCTCGCTCGGGCGTGTGCATCTTTCTCCCTGCGGCGAGGGCACTCGATGGGGAGCATCCTGGACCCTCTCTGGCGAAGACGCCGCGCACGAAGCCGCAGAAGCCGCGGGGAATGGCCGCCCGGGCGGGGGCCAGGGGCGAGGCCTGAGGCCTGCCGGCCCCCGCGGCTCGCCAGGAGCGCTCCGGGGGCGCCCGGGGTGCCGCCCCGCGCGGGGGGGGGCCCCGAGCGGGGGGCGGCGGTGGGGCGGTGGGGCGGTGGGGCGGTGGGGCGGTGGGGCGCCGGCGAGGGCGGGATGGGGAGCGCGGGAGATCTTTGGCCCCTGGGAGCTCCTTTGTTGCTGTCCTCTTTTTCGTAAGTTTTTTTTTTTTTTTTTTTTTTTGTTTTCTCTCTCTCTCTTTCTCTCTCTCTCTCTCTCTCTCTCTCTCTCTCTCTTATACATATATATATATATCTTGTTTTTCGTTCTCCCCCCTCCCCTCTCTCATCTGTCCTTCTCAGAGGAAGAGTCATACTGGCCGGCCTTGCCCCGGATTCTTCGGGGTTCTTCGTTTCTGTTCTTTGTTGTGTTTTGACGGCCAGCCTTGACAGGGTTCTTCGGGTTTCGGAGTTCCTTCGTCTTGTTCCCTTAGTTTTTGAAAGGAGTTCTCGAGGGTGCCAATCAAAGTCAAGCAGCAATGCCAAGCAATGCCAAGCAATTCCAAGCACTGCCAAGCAATAGCAAGCTATGCCACACAGTGCCAAACAATACCAAGCAACGCCAAGCAAAGTCAGGCAACGCCAAGCAAAGTCACGGAATGCAAGGCAATGCAACGTAATGCCAAGAAAAGCAGTTCTAAGCAATCTCAATCGTTGCCAAGTTCTTCCAAGCAATCCCCAGCAATAGCAAGCAATGTATTATTTTGGTTGGTTCCCCCTAGTCCAGGTTGCGCTGAGTGCATATTCATACGAAGGTTAATAAGACGCGCGCTGCCAAACAATGCCAAGCAATGTCAAGCCGTAATCAGCAATGCAGAGCAATTCCAACCGATGCCAAGCAATGCCAAGCAACCCAAGCTATGTCAACCAGTTGCAAGCAGTATTAAGCAACGCCAAGCAATGCCAAGCAATGTCGGGCAACGCCAAGCAAAGCCACGCAATGCAAGGCAATGCAATGTAATGCCAAGCAAAGCAATGCCAAGCAATCCCAATCGCTGCCAAGCAATTCCAAGCAACCCCAAGCAATGGCAAGCGATGTCTTCCTTTGGTGGGTTCCCCTGATTCGAGTTACGCACGTGAGTAAGACGAACACTGCCAAGCAGTGTCAAGCACTGTCAAGCCATAATCAGCAAGGCAGAGCAACGCGAAGCGATGCCAAACAATGCCAAGCATGGTCAAGCAATGTCCAGCAACGCCACGCAATGACCGGCAGTGCCGAGCAATGCCAAGGAATTCAAGGCAATGCAAAGCAGTGACAAGGACTGTCTTCCTCGCTTAGGCCCTTACCCTAAAAAACGTCGGCCTGACTTGGGTTGCGCTGAGTCCGTGCTCATACGGAGGTGAACGGGACGATCACGAATACCTCAAGTACGTCGATCAGTCATAAGAAAAAGATGAGTATGATATCAACACCAAGAGCAACAATCAATCAAGTCAATAATCCTGATGCTACGATTCACATTGCACTGGTATTGATTTCCATAATTGGTATCTGAATACAATGTATGAACATCGTAACATTGCTACGCATATGAATATGTGTATCTGCCCGACCATGCTCTTTCGGAGGTCTGCGCGGATTTCTCGGATCTGCCTGGATCCCCTTGCACCGCGTGCGCTTGGAAGGGAGGTCAGCACCAATCCAAGAAACGCGCGCGAACCCCCGACAGATTATGCTCATGCAGTTGGGCGGGGGGTGAGAGAGATCTTGGGTCATTGAGCCTTCTTGGGGCGTCTCTAGGCCACCTTGGAATCCCCCTGGGGCGATCCCGGAGCCTCGTGGTCAGCCTGGAGGTCATTTTGGGCCACGGTGGGCCCTCTTGTGGAGTCTCGCCCGCTTGTTGTTGCTCCTCTTTGGGCTCCCTTGGGGTGCGTTTGGGAAGGGTCGAGGCGCTCTGAGGGTCATCCGGCACCCCACTTCAGGTGTTCTTCGGCCATCCTCCCTCTTCGGGGGGCGGGCGGAAGCCCAGTCTGCTTCAGCGCCCTCCTACTTCCAGGTTTCTGCCCACCTCTGCCGACCTCGGGGGCGGAAAAGAGGGGGGTGATGACTAGGGGGGGGTGGATATCGTGGCGTGGGCCATGATATCTCCCCAGATTTCATGGCGCCTCCTCTTATCTCGTTACGCCCCTGGCCCCCCCGCTGGGCCGCGCACATGCCGCCGGTCATGACTTGCACCCCCTCCTCCTGGACACCCCCCTCTTGGCCGCTCCCGACGACCGACGTGCAGACTGGCCACCCGGGGTGGTCGGCCACGCGCCGAGGGGGGGTGGGGGGAAGGGGGAGGGCTCCTTAGGAGCACCCCTGCTTTTCAGAAGGCGCGGGCCTCGTCTATAGATGTGCACATTGTTCATTTCTGCTTCTTCGAAAGTCCTTTGGCTTTTTGGGGGGCCAAGATCATTCCATTTCTGCTTGCTCCATCCTGGGCCTCTTCCTGGCCACTGGGGGCCAGGAGCAATCAGAAACGAGCACGATCAGGAGTGAGCACGATCAGACATGGACGACGTGTGTAAGGCCGAAACCCTTCTAAGAAGCAGCCTCCTCCCAAGAAGCCCTCCCCCCTCCCTCCGCCCCCTTGTTGCGCGCCGCCAGGGTGGGGCGGGCGGGCGCCGCGTGCGCGCCCGGCGCTCCGACGCGCCCGCCAGCGCTTCCCCTCCGGCGGGGATGCCCGGCCGGGAGCGGGCCGCCAGTGTGCTCGACCTGAGCACGGCTTTCTCTGGGAGGCGCAAGACCTGATGGGCTCGTCTTCCACCACCACCACCACCGTAGGTAGGAGGGGGAGGGGGTCCTCATCCTCCTCCTCCTCTTCTTCCTCCACCTCCTTCTCTTCCTCGTCCTCCTCCTCCTCAGGCTGGCGCGCCAGATCGAGAAAAACAGCAACGAGCACAAAATGGGCCGCTTCATGGAGCTGATGGCCATACTGACCAAGCTCAGTCTCTCGAGCGCCAGAGAGCTCGCAGACTTGACAGGCGCGTGCTTCACGTACTTTCTGCTTCCAGAAAGCGCGCCGCTCATCAAGCAGATGCAGGAGTCGGGCAAGGCCTACGCCAAGGACTGCAAGGAAAAGGGGGAGGACCACGGGAACGGCCCGCCGTGGCCGCACGTCTTCCTCGGCCTCCTCCACCACTTCATCACGCAGGACGGGATGGACCCCATGGCATTCAAGGTGATGAAGACATACTGGAAGTACGTGACGAAGCTTCCCAAGGAGGAGGCACTGACCCACCTCCAAGAACAGATTCGGTTTCTCAGGGTGAAGGCGTGCTGGTACGATCGCAAGAAAGGAGACAAACCGACCAGGTTCAAACTTCAGTTCATGATGAGCCCCAATGCGCAGGCCAACCCGATCAAGGACGGCGACTCGCAGGAGACCATCCTCCCCCTGCACCAGGCGATGTGCAGGGCCATCCAGCACGAGGGGGGAGAGTACCGCGCGGGCGGAGCACCTCGCGGAGCGCTGGAGCGCGAGGCGGAGCGGCTGATGAAGCAGCTCGGACTGCAGGACGACACGACGGCGGAGGAGGAGAAGGTGGGATCCGACAGCGACAAAGAGTTTTGAGTTTGCCGCCCCTCAAGCTCATCGAAGTCAACGGCTCTGAAAGGATGGCCGACATGGTTTGTAGTGGCAGGCTCTTCGGCCGTGCATGATTCAGATTGCAGCAGAAATACTCACATCCCATTCTAAGATATTCCAACGGGCAGCGAAGCATCTTGCTGCACCAGGGCGACACGGAGGACCCTCCCTTCTCTATTTCAATGAATGAATTCTATCAGCGTAGCATGCAGGTCCGCAGCATACAGGTGAATGTGCACACTGTTCCACTTCAGCCAACCCCCAGTGTCTCCAGCAGGTTCTTGCATCCCAACCCTGACGGCTGACGACCAGCTGTTCGTTATTGGGCCCTGCTTCTACCTCCAGATGTACATCTAAGATTGAGTAGCAAGTGAGCGGCGTTGCGACCTTGCTCACTTCCCCCTTCCCTGTCCCCGCCCTCTGCTTCTTTGCCCCGCCCCCTCTTTTCAGGAAGGATGGTGCCGCGGGCGGCAGCTTGGTCTCCCCTGATAGCTGTCCCGCTGTCGGCCAGTGAAGGCCGTCCTTCCAGCGGTAGCCGCTGGTAGGCGATTGCATCGCAGCCGAGAGCCTTTCGATGTCGTGCTGGCCCCCGCTCCTTTGTTCGTTCTCCTCCTCGCGGCCCTCGGTCCTTCGGCTTGCCCTCGGTCCTCCGTCGGTCCTGCCTGGGGTCCCCTGGCCCGCTCGCCGCTCTCGCTTCGTCGGTGGCCCCTCGTGAATCCCACTTTGTGGGCTTTTGTAAGCAGGCGCCTCACAAGCATCAGCTTCAGCTGGCACAGACTATGGCTCGCAACGGTTCTTGTCTTGTCTTGTCCTCCTCCTCCGCCTTCCTCCGTAAGACTTGATGGGGGAAGGGGTCCTCCTCCTCTTCCTCTTCCTCCTCGTCCTCCTCCTCCTCCTCCTCCTCCTCCTCTTCCTCCACCTCCTTCCCCCCTCCAACTTATGGTGGTGGTGGTGGAAAGCAGGCCCATAAAGACTTCGGTCAGGTATGTCCCTCTACAAGAGGAGTATTCAAAAACAAGAGTTAATATATAGTCAGGGGACGATTCTTCGATTATCTCTTCATCATTTTGAGATGTGTTGATTTTTTTGTTTTAAAAAAATGTTTTCTCCAACACAAACCGCCTGTAGGGGACGACGTGCCCGACCGAAGGCTTTCTGGGCGACGTGAGGCTCGAGAGGGCCGGAGCTTGGGTTTGCCGGCGTTTTTTTCCACGAGCGCGCCCCGGGTTTTGACGGCCCGGTTTGCGTGAGATGTTCGCAGCGGGAGGTCGCGTCAAGTTTCAGACGGGAGCTGGAGGCATTCGGGTTGGCCCCGTCGGACCAACCCGAGTGCCTCGACCCCGAGCACTACGTATCCCCGATGGTTTAGTGGTCTCGTGGACCGTGTTCGGTTTGAGACCGTGTTGCAGCAGAGGCGGAACAAAGACAGCACGAGGGTAACAGAAACGAAAGCAGAACGAAAGCGGCACGCACCGTGGAGGTCGAGCCCTGTGGACGGGTGCCTCCGCCCCAGGGCCCGCATCCTCGGCATGACTCGTGCGCTTGTCTTTCCCAGGGCCCTGCGCGCTGCCGCGCGCTCCAGGTCGTCTGGAGCGGGGGCCCGTGATGGGGGCACGCGCCAACCCCCTTCCGCGTCGCTTTCCCCTCCTTTTCCAGAGCGGCCGACCTGAGAACGGCACGAGCGGCGACGCAGCCCGACAGCGATCCTTGTCCACGTCCGGGCAGGAGTCTCGCCGTCGCCGCCGCCGCGTGGCGCTGTCCGTGCGGGACAGAAGGCGGCCGCCTGCACCACAGCGGCCTCCGTCGGTCTGGGAGGTTTGCTCCTGGGCACCGTGCCCGTCCATGTTTAGGATGTCCCAGCCTTTCTTCAGCCTTGATCTCCAGAAAGAATTCCGAGCACCAAAAAAGTACCGAGGTGTGCACGTGTCGGGCCCTGTGAGACACTCGTCCGACACTGTTTCGACACTGTTTCGGCATTATTTCGACACTTTTCCGGTTGCTCGAAATTATTTCTGGGATGTGGTCCTTAGGTACGATGGGAACAACATCGAAATGTTTGTCCAGATCCAATTCGGGCGTGCCAGGTTCCATCTCGGGCAGAGGAGGTCGCGCGACACACGGCTTCAGCGGCAGAGCCGCACGCCAAGCAACACACACAAAAAAAAGGTAGCGCTCGTGCGAGGATGCCGACGGCGGCGCGCGAAGGCGCGCTGGGATGCCTCTAAGTGCGCGTTGCGGCATTTCGGGCGGCGCCGAGTGCAGCCCCAGACATGCTCGCGTCGTTCAAGAGGCAGGACGAAAGGCTTTCGCTATGTTCGGCCCCCGGGGGGCCCTCGCCGGGTTCCGGGGGCGTCAAGCAACGACTCGGGGGGGGGGACGGGAGAAGGAGACGGCCTCCTCGGAAGGCGGCGGGGCTGCTCAGAGGCCCTCGCGCCTCCTGAGGAGCCTCCTGCGCCTTCGGGGAAGGCCCCGCAGCACTTCCCAGAAGGCCGCTGGGGGACTTCCGAGCCTTCTGCGCAGGCCCCCCCCTTCTCATCCCCTCCCCCCCCCTCGGCTCGCCGCCGGGGCTCTGGAAGAGGCGCGTCGCGAGATCCATGCCACGACCCGCCCGTGCCTGGCTGGAGCCTTCTCGCTTCGCCCCCCCAGGAGGAGGAGGAGGATGAGTGCGGATGAGTGCGGGCCAAAACGGATCACGACCGCCTACGCTTTCGTGCCGTGGGAGCCTCGGGCCGCTTCGGGCCGTCCCCGATCCAGACCCTCGACTCCAGGTGCCCCTATAGGGGCTGGTTGGTGGAGGGGTGTAGTCCACTCCACAACCGCGTCAGCCTACCCCCGATCACCCTTTGGGCCCCAGGGCGACATGGAGAGAATAGGCCCGTCCACCGGTCACGGGCGTACCTGGCACACCTGCGGCAAAAGACGTACGTGCTGCGGGTCACCATTTTGTGCCCCGCTCTCTGGGCTCTGTCGACCCTGGTGCACCCCCAGTCCAGAGCGGCCCGAGACGGGAGGTCGGCCTCCAGGGGCGGGGCAGGGAACTCAGGGGCCACCAGGGCCCCGCCCTCCTCGCCCACGACCGCCCCCAGGTTCCCAGGAAGGTCCAGGAGGTCCAAGGGGGGGTCGGGGGGGTTCGAGTCCGTCGGACTCGAGCCCTGCTCAGTGTCGATAGTGTCACGGCCCAGGACTCCTATGTAGGCTCCGAATTCCAAAATGTCCCGAACCAGTCGATACTGAGGAGGAGGAGGAGGAGGAGGAGGAGGAGGAGGAGGAGGAGGAGGAGGAGGAGGAGGAGGAGGAGGAGGAGGAGGGCTGCTCCTCGTGATCCCGCTCCTCCGCCCGCTCCTGCCGCCGCCGCCGGCGCTGCCGCACCCGCCGAGCGTCGGGCGTTCGGTAATTGTCGAAGACCGGTTTCTGACCACACCCACCTCTGGATCCTCGATTCTACGATAGGCCCTCGGGGGTGGAAGTGGGTAGTTTTTCCTTCCCCTGGGGCGGGGAAACTGCCCACCTCCACCTCTGGAAACCGCTTTTCGCAAGGCACCTCGGGAAGTGGGTGTGGTCAGAAATCGGTCTCCTAAATTGGGGGGGCGACAAATGGGGGGGTGGGCGTCGAGGGTTGCACGAACGGGGGCCCCAAAAGGGCCCTCAGCGAGCCCCCTGGGGCCCCGAAGGGAGGCGAACGGTGCGCGAAGGGTGCACCTTTCCTTGCCCCCCATCCATCGTTGGGTCGGGCCTGTCCCCCTACAGGGGGATTCTGGACGAAAAATCATAAATATCAAAGAAGTATTTAAAACATATGTTTAAATACTGACAAATTACCCTGTGACGTACCCAACAAATTTGTATCATGGGAAACGAGGAGTTGGCCGGAACTTGCACGGACAATCGAATTGCAGGATCCGTTGTTTGATATGAAAGCTACTTGGGACACGCGCCAATGGAATGATGCGCAAGAACGAGGGGCGACAACTACAGGCTCGAAGAGGACATGGGGAGTCGGGAACGAAGAGCAGGAGAAAAACGTGCGGGAAACCCACTGTGCTGGGCCCCCCAGCAGGCCTCGAAAGTGGCGACAGTTTCACAGATCGCAGCCCCCCAGAAAGGGGCGACAGTTTCACAGATCGCAGCCCCCCCAGGGATGGCGAGGTCCCATTTGAATCCGCCGTGGGTGCCCACTGTGCTGGGCCCCCCAGCAGCCCTCGAAAGTGGCGACAGTTTCACAGATCGCAGCCCCCCAGGGATGGCGAGGTCCCATTTGAATCCGCCGCGGGTGCGCACTGTGCTGGGCCCCCCAGCAGGCCTCGAAAGTGGCGAGAGTTTCACAGATCGCAGCCCCCCAGGGATGGCGAGGTCCCATTTGAACCCGCCGCGGGTGCACAGTGTGCTGGGCCCCCCAGGAGCCCTCGAAAGTGGCAATTGTTTCGCAGATCGCAGCCCCCCATGGATGGCGAGGTCCCTATTGAATCCGCCGCGAGTGCACACTGTGCTGGGCTCCCCAGCAGCCCTCGAAAGTGGCGACAGTTTCACAGATCGCAGCCCCCCAAGGATGGCGAGGTCCCAGTTGAACCCGCCGCGAGTGCACACTGTGCTGGGCCCCCCAGGAGCCCTCGAAAGTGGCGACTGTTTCACAGATCGCACCCCCCCAGGGATGGCGAGGTCCCATTTGAATCCGCCGCGAGTGCACACTGTGCTGGGCCCCCCAGCAGCCCTCGAAAGTGGCGACAGTTTCACAGATCGCAGTCCCCCAGGGATGGCGAGGTCCCATTTGAATCCGCCGCGAGTGCACACTGGTGCTGGGCCCCCCCCAGCAGGCCTCGAAAGTGGCGAGAGTTTCACAGATCGCAGCCCCCCAGGGGTGGCGAGGTCTCATTTGAATCCGCCGCGGGTGCACAGTGTGCTGGGCCCCCCAGGAGCCCTCGAACGTGGCGAGAGTTTCACAGATCGCAGCCCCCCAGGGATGGCGAGGTCCCATTTGAATCCGCCGCGAGTGCACACCGTGCTGGGCCCCCCAGCAGCCCTCGAAAGTGGCGACAGCATCACAGATCGCAGCCCCCAGGGATGGCGAGGTCCCATTTGAATCCGCCGCGAGTGCACACTGTGCTGGGCCCCCCAGCAGGCCTCGAAAGTGGCGAGAGTTTCACAGATCGCACCCCCCCAGGGATGGCGAGGTTCCATTTGAATCCGCCGCGAGTGCACACTGTGCTGGGCCCCCCAGCAGGCCTCGAAAATGGCGACAGTTTCACAGATCGCAGCCCCCCAGGGGTGTCGAGGTCCCATTTGACTGTGCGGTGGGTACCCACTGCGTTGGGCCCCCCAGCAGGTTCGAAAGTGGCGACAGTTTCACAGATCGCAGCCCCCCAGGGATGGCGACGCACCATTTTATTCCGCGGTGGGTACCCACTGTGCTGGGCCCCCCAGCAGGTCCGAAAGTGGCGATAGTTTCACAAATCGCAGCCCCCCAGCTGGCACGCAGCGACGAGCGAAGGCAGGGGGGAAGAGAGGGACGGGGGGGGGGCGGGAAGGAAGGAAGGAAGGAAGTGAGGAAGGAGACGCGCGAGCAGTGCTGTATTCAAAACTAGAACCCAACGCAGGAGGGTTGGGAAATAGTCCCCAGACTATTTTTGGACTATTTTGGGATATTCCCCCTGTAGAGAGACAGGCCCCCCTTAAATCTATCGCCCCCCCCTAGTGCACGCCCGACGGCGGCTCGCTGCCGCGACCCTCGCTCCGACCGCTCCTGCCTCCGTCGCCCTGCCCGCGGGTGCCCCCCCGGCGGTGTGTCGGCAGAGCCCCGAGTCATCGGGGGCAGCTCGGGTCAGGGCTAAGTTCAAGTCGGGCCTGTCCCTCTGCAGGGGGAATATTCAAAAATAATCAAACATAGTTTGGGGACTATTTTTTAATTTTCAACTATTTTTGACAATTTGTGAGCATTTTTTGGGTTTTCGCCGAAAATACCCCTGTAGGGGGACACGCCCGACTTAAGGCTATCAAGCCCGAGTTGCCCCAGGCCCGAGTTGCCTCGGACGATCCTGGCGTCCAGGGCCCCAAGTCATCAGGGGTGACTCGGGTCAGGGCTGAGCCGGGTTCGTTTCTCGGGGATCCAGACCCGAGTTACCCTGGGCCCGAGCTGCCCCGGACAGCTCGGGCGCCCACGTGCGGTGACCACACTGGTGGGGGGCCCTGAGCGGTGTGGTGAGTCGGTGCCTGAGGAGGAGGAGGAGGAGGAGGAGGAGGAGGAGGAGGAGGAGGAGGAGGAGGAGGAGGAGGAGGAGGAGCATCGCTCGGACGCGTGCCTTTGCTGTCGGCGACGACCCTCGAGGAGCATCTCGGACCCTCCCGCGGAGAGTGCGCGCACGAGGTCGAGGCATGCACGGGGAACGGGCGCCCGAGCGATGGCGAGGCTGGGGACTCGGGGCCACCGCCCGCTTTTGGGGCTCGGGGTCGTTCTTCGCGGACGTCCACGGCGATGGGGGCCCCCAGGGCCTCACGGTGGCGGGCCGCGCGGTGAGGCCGTTGGGAGCTACGATGTCACCACGCGGGGAGGATGATGATGATGATGATGATGATGATGATGATGATGATGATGATGATGATGATGAGGAGGAGGAGGAGGAGGAGGAGAAGGAGGAGAAGGAGGAGGAGGAGGAGAAGGAGGAGGTGGAGGACAGAGATGAGGAGGAGGAGGAGGAGGAGAAGGACCAGTGCACATTCAATACTCATCAACAATGTTAGAATACACCCTCCCTCTAAGCTCCCTCTTCATTGGCCCCTACAAGAGTTCATTCCCACAGGGATAGCCCCGTAGGAGGACAACCGTTCGAATATCTTGAATCGTGCCACAACGCCATTATGAGGACTTCAACGCCACGAGTTAGACTGACTGGTACGTGTTGGCGATCTTGAATCGTGCCAGAACGCCATTACTGGGAGTTCAACACCGCGAATCAGCGAAACTGTTGCGCCTTGAAAATCCCGGATCGTTCCAAAACACAGCTTCTGGTAATCAGGCTAACCACGGGAATCCGTGAAACTCTGGCGAATGTGTAAAACGAATGTGCGCGGCGCTAAGGCGAGAGACACTTTTGGAAAATGAGCCACCCTCAATCCATGAAGCTCTCGCAGTTTGTTTAAAACAAATGTGCGCGGCTCTGAGGCGATAGCCACATTTTGAAGAGCACCCGCCCTCAATCCGTGAAACTCTGGCACATGTTTAAAACGAACGTGCGCCGCGCTGAGGCGAGAACCACATTTTGAAAACCACTCGCCCTCAATCCGTGAAGCTCCTACATGTTGTTCGACGAGTGTGCGCGACGCTAAGGCGAGAGCCACATTTTGAAAACCACCCGCCCTCAATTCGTGAAGCTCTTGCAGTGTTCTAAGACTGATGTGCGCGGGGCGAACGCGAGAACCTTATTTTGAAAGCCACCCGCCCTGAAGCCGTGACATTCTTGCAATTTCTTGAAAAGAATATGCGCGGCGCAAAGGCTGGAGCCGCATGTTGAAAACCACCCGCCCTCACTCCGTGAAATCCAGGCATCCGCTTTTGTGAAAAGAATGTGCGCGGCGCTAAGGCGAGAGCCACATATTGAAAATCACCCGCCATCCATATGTCACGCCGCTGCTACCCTTTAAGCTTCAGGCACATACATGGTGAGGACGTCTCAGGCAATCGCCCATCCCTCCCTCTCGACCAGCCTCGGGGTGTGACAGGAGTGAATTGCCTGCAAGGTCAAGGAGGAGGAGGAGGACGAGGACGACGAGGCGGAGGAGGAGGAGGAGGAAGAAGAACAAGAAGAAGAGGAGGGGAGGAGGAGGAGGAGGAGGAGGAGGAGGAGGAGGAGGAAGAGACGGAGGAGGAGAAGGAGGAGGAGGAGGAACAGGAGGAGGAGGAGGAGAACCAAGAGGAGGGGAGGAGGAGGAGGAGGAGCAGGAGGAGGAGGAGGAGGAGGAAGCGGAGGAGGAGGAGGAGGAGGACGAGGACCAGGAGAGACAGTGGCATCTGCCTGCTGCCTGCCCCGAGCGGAGGCGGGCTACGCCTCGCCTCTGAGCACGCCCCTCGTCGTGGCCGCGGCGTCGGCGGACGCCACCACGCAGGAGGGCCAGCATGGGGGCTGCTTCCTCGTCGCCTCCGCCTGCCCCTCCCCCCTCCCTGCGTGCCTCCCCTTCTCTCTTTCCCTTTCACCCCTCCTTCCCCCCTCTCTTCCATCTCTCCCCCTCTCCCCCTCCACGCGCCCCGATCCCGCTCGCACCTCCCCTCCCCCTCTCCTCCCCCGCTTCCCTCCCTCCCCCCTTCTCTACCACTCTTGAGCTGTTTAACAGTATGAGTACTACCCTCCCTTCTCCCCTGACTCTGCCCGGAAGATGTCCCGCCCTCTCCGCGCATTGTTTTTTTTCACAGAGGATGTCAACCGGTTGTGTTGTTGTTATTGTTATTGTTATTGTTGTTGTTGTCGTTGTTGTTGCTGTTGTTGTTGTTGTTGGTGTTGGTGTTGGTGTTGGTGTTGTTGTTGTTGTTGTTGGTGGTGTTGTTGTTGTTGTTGCTGTTGCTGTTGCTGTTGCTGTTGCTGTTGCTGTTGCTGTTGTTGCTGCTGTTGTTGTTGTTGTTGTCGTTGTTGTTGTTGTTGTTGTTGTTGTTGTTGTTGTTATTGTTGTTGTTGTTATTGTTGTTGTTGGTGTTGGTGGTGTTGTTGTTGTTGTTGTTGAACTCTCATTCTTGAAGTCGAATTATTGTTGATCCCCCCCACCGGTGCACATTGATGTTTTTTCAATTGAAGTGCCCCCCCTGGGGCTCGCACCTTGTTTTTGTCAATGAAAGTCTTCCTGCTCAAACTGGCCCCGTGGCAACCGGGTTACAACAACAACGGCTCCCGCCTGAGACTTCCTCACAATTTAGCCAGGACCCCCGCTCCCGTCCGAGGCTTCCTCGCATTTTATTCAAGAATCGTGCTCTCGCTCGGGACTTCCTTACGATTTATTCAGGCATCGTTTCTCCTGCGTTCTGGAGTCGCGCTCTCGCTGGAGACTTGCTTGCAGCTGCTGAAGAATAGCGCCGTTGCGTTGGAATTCTTTACGCTTCGCGTATCCCCACCAGCCCATCTCACAGCAGCAACTCTTGCGAAGCATGCCGACAGTCGTGTTTGTCAGGCGTGTGTCCGCTTGGCCCCGCATATCTCCCCTGTTCCTCCTTCCTCCCGCCTCCTTGTACATCCTCCTTGTGGGGGGAGCGGGAGAAGGACGAGGCGGAGGAGGAGGGAGAGAATGCGCTCCTCGTGATTTGAGTCGTTTGGGGTTTCTCGTCCTGGTGTGAGTCGTTCGGGCCCTTCTTCCTGGTGTGAGTCGTTCGGGCTCTTCGTGGTGTGAGTCGTTCGGGCTCTTCGTCCTGGTGTGAGTCGTTCGGGCTTCTCGTGGTGTGAGTTGTTCGGGCCCCTCATCCTGGTGTGAGTCGTTCGGGCCCCTCCTCCTGGTGTGACTCGTTCGGGCTCCTCGTGGTGTGAGTCGTTCGGGGCCCGCGTCGTGGTGTGAGTCGTTCGGGCTCCTCGTGGTGTGAGTCGTTCGGGCGCCTCGTCCGGGTGTGAGTCGTTCGGGCCCCTCGTTGTGGTGTGAGTCGTTCGGGCTCTTCGTGGTGTGAGTCGTTCGGGCCCCTCGTCCTGGTGTGAGTCGTTCGGGCTCCTCGTGGGGCCTCTTGGGGGCCTCTTGGAGCCTCTTGGGGCCTTTTGCCGTAGCCATTTTGGCTCAAGATGGTGTGCTCGGGGGGCTTTCAGCCTCCGTGCATTCACGAGAGCTGCCGCTGCAGCAACCTCCAGTGCCCTTGTGGGCTCGTGTCGGCGCGTGGGGCGCACCGATGGCGGGCGGCGAGAACGACTGGGAGGTCAAGGGCGGCGGTCGGCGCAACAAAAAGCAGAAGCCGTCTCTGGTGTGGACTGTCGGAGGCAAAGGCGGTGGCTCGTCCTGGGTGGGGGCGGGCCCGAGTGACTCATGGACGTGCGGGACATGCGGTACAGGTGCGAACTGGAGTACGCGTACGTCCTGCCGTGCCTGTGGCGCGGGTCGCCCTGGGTACAAAGGCAAGGGCAAGGTCACTACCACGCCTGAGGTGGGGCAGTGGTTCCGCACCTCCTTCCCACCGGTGGCGGCCAGGCCTTGGCGTGCGGCCGCGGAGGCCAAGGCGCCTACGGCTTTGCAAAAGCTGGAGGAACGCAGGAAGGTCCTGGTCCAGTGCGCCAAGGACTGGGGGGGTGACGCGCCTCACCTCGACCAGGCGGTGGCCGACATCGACAGGCAGATCCAGGACGCCAAGGCGGAGCGCACGCAGGCGAAGCCGTTGTCTGGACAGCTGCGAGAGGCACAGGTCCAGCTGGGGCAGATCGACAAGCAGCTTGAGCGCTTGGCCGAGACCGAGAGGAAGGCCAACCAGATGCTGCTCGAGGTCAAGAAGGAGAGGGATGAGGCTGCGAAGCGCAAGGAGGAGCTGGCGACCACGATCCTGGAGCTCCAGGGGAAGATTGCGGTGGCGGGCCCAGCGGCCCCAGCCTCGAACCTCGACGTCATCCGAGTGCAGTTGGAGTGCATCGCCAAGTCCGTCGGCAGTGACATCCAGTCCCTCGGCCTCAATTTCGCCACGCTCGAGTCCCTCCTGGAGGCCAAGGCTAAGGAAGGGGCAGCAAAGGCTGAGGCTGCTGATACTGGTGCTGCTAAGCAGCCTGGTCAGGCTGACGACGGGGGCGGACCAGAAGACGAATCCATGGGAGACATCGCGGGGGCTGAGGAGTTGCCACCAGGTGTCACCGAGACTGAACGTAAGTGGATCAACGGGCAGGAGCCAGTGCCCGACCAGGAGGAGAACCCGCACTTGTTCAAGCGGTACCAAGAGGTGCTCATGTCGGTGCACTCCTGCCAGTTGGCCAAGAGGCAGCGGAAAGGGTAGCTTGCCGTGCGACCTCTTGTTCCTGGTGCTCAATGGGACCCACCTCGGATACCCCGAGTCGCCGTGGAGAGGCGCGGTCCAGGTGCAGCTGCGCCAGAGCGGGAGGACCCTCCCTTGGGACGACAGCCGCTGGAACCCTGAGGGGTGGGAGGCGGAGTTCGGGGGGAGCGAGAGTGAAGGGCACCGACGTGACGTAGTGCAGATGGATGATGAGCGTGGCGGGCGCGGAGCAGCGGGAGCCAGCCAGAGGGCGGGAAGTGTGGCCAGGTCCACGCCCGCGGGGCCTGTGCGCGGCCCACGGCCTGCGGCATTGGCGAGGAGTGAGCACGGTGTCTTGAGGGCGGGAAGTGTGGCCAGGTCCACGCCCGCGGGGCCGTTGCGCGGCTTCGTGCCTGCGGCGACGGCGAGGAGTCAGGGGGCAGACTCGGGCCAGTGGCGAGGATACGCGAGGGTCCTGCACGACCGCCGCATGATGAGGCTCCTGGTTGACAAGGCGAATGACGACAAGCAGGTGGTCATTGTGTGGACTTTCAACGGCTCGGGATGGGGAACCATCAGAGAGAAGCTCTTGGAGAAGAAGGTGGGGCAGCAGAAGCACATCTACGCCTTCCAGGAGCACCGCCTGAAAGAGGACCAGTGGGCTGGAGTTACCCACAGTTTGCGTCAGAGTGGCTACCAAGTTGGTGGAGCGGAGGCGGTGCCCACGCTGGGCCCCATGGGTGAGCCAGGAACCTCTGCAGGAGTGGGAATCGCTGTGCCGAACAGGATTGGCATGGCGTACGTGTGTGGGCAGACCAGCTGGGATTGGTCCCCCAGAGGATCCCCAGGAAGAGCTGCAGCGGCATGGGTAGCAGTAGGTAGAGGCGGCATCGTGGTGGCGACGGTGTACCTGTGGACGGCCGAGCAGATGTCGCGGCGGAACAGGGGGCTGATGGACCACGTGTTGGGGAAGCTGCACGAGCTCAACATGCCGTGGGTGTTGTGCGGGGACTTCCAGAATGCCCCTGCCGTCCTGGCGGGTTTGGATTCGATCAAGCTCATTGGCGCGACGCTGGTGGCCCCCTCTGCCGCGAGCGGAACCTGTCGGTCTGCGAGTGGATGTTCCACAATAGACTATTTCGTAGTATCGAGGGAGTTGGCAGGCCAAGTGAGGAAGGTGGCCATCCACGAGTCTTGGCCTTCGGCGCCGCACAAGCCGGTGGGGATCACGCTCGACCTGAGGCCGCAGGAGAGGAAGGAGCGGATTCTCATCACGCCGAAGAAGTTGGAAGGAATCAGCATCGGGTGCGCGCCTGAGCCGCCCCTATACGACGAGGTGGGGGTTTTCAGCGACGTGACGGTGGCGACCAGGACCTGGGCTTCCTTCATTGGCAAGCTGGAGCGCGAGGCTTTCGCGGCGCGGGGGCTGGAGTGGCACCCCAGGCATGAGTGCGCAGGGCGTGCGGGCCCACCGCGCTGGAAAGAGAGAGCGATCCTCAGAGGAGGCGGCAACCACCCAGCCCCGCAAGGAGACGCTCTGTGGTGGCGATGGCTCGCGCGCACTTTGCAGACCCTGGCGGGGAACTACGAGAGGCTCAGGTCGTCTTCGGGCAGTGCCCGTGCGCGCCAGGAGTGGGGCATGATAGCTAGTGATCTGGAGGAACGCCTCAGGAGCGTGAGCCACGAGTTCAGGTGTGAGCTGGTCGGCGAGGAGAAGGAGCGGTGGAAAGAAAGGTGTACCCTGCTGGCGAAAGGGCGCTGGCGAGGTGCTGACCAGAAAGCCAGCCTGGACGCGATGATCCTGGAGGCCAAGGAGCGGTCCAAGCGGGAGGACCAGGCCCTGGTAAATGAAAGAAGGAGGCAGTGGGCTGAAAAGCTGGAGGAGGCTGCGAAAGGAGCAGCGGGCGGACTCCACAGAATCAGCAAACCAGTGGACATTTGGAGGCCGAGGAGAGCGAGTACACCCCGAGCTTCGGCAGACCCGTTGCGGGCAGCGGAAGCGGCCCTGGGGGAGTGGAACGCAGTCTGGAAGGTGAACGACCCGATGCAGGAGCAGGAGCGGCGGTGGGAGACGGAGCCGCGTCAGGAGTTGCCAGAGTTCACAGAGGACGACTTGGCCAAGTTAAAGAAAGTGGCGCGCACCTTCAAGAAAAAGACAGCACAAGGAGTGGACCGCTGGCACCCCGCCATGCTGCAGGGGGCTTCGGACGCAGCGCACTGGACGCTCCTGCAGATCCTGAGGGAGGTGGAGCGCGCGCTCGTCTGGCCGCTGCATGCAGCCGCGGTCATTTTCTTCCTGATCCCGAAGAGCGTAGCGGTCGATCGTGCCATCGGCCTCCTCCCGACCCTGGTGAGGGTGTGGGAGATCATGAGGGAGCCCTACATGATCGAGTGGGCCAAGGCGAACCAGCGCTCTTGGGATTGCACGGCCTTCGGCAAGGCGGCGGAGGACGCGGCTTGGGAGGTTCTCCTCGCCAACGAGGGCGACGAGGTGCAGGATTCGGACCCGCGTACCCTAGCGACGGTGACGGCCATCCTCGACCTGGTCAAGGCGTTCGAGAGGGTGAGCTTGCATGTGCTGTGGGAGCGTGGTAAGGCCATGGGCTTCAATACGGGGGTGCTGGCGGTGGTGTGCTCCTACTTTGCCATGGCGAGGCGAGTCAACGCGGGGGGGGCCATCTCGGAGGAGACGAGGACAGTGGCTACGATCATCGCGGGCAGCAAGTTCTCGGTGGGTTTCCTCAAGATGGTCATACAGGACACGATTGACGGTTTGGTTGTGGAGTACCCGCTGGTGCAATGGAGGATGTATGTTGACGATTTGTGCCTCAGGCAGCGAGGGGCGCAGCAGTGGATCGTGGACAGCTTCCCGTCCGTTGTGGACGACAGCGTGGACGGCTTCGCGGCCTTGGGGCTCGAGTTCTCCCTGGGCGACCAGGGCAAGGGGGCGGTCATGGCCAGCACCAAGTGGCTGAGACAGGCTCTCAAGCAGGATGCGGCAGAGAGAGGGCTGCCTTTGGTGCTGGCCTGCCCTTACCTCGGAGTCGACGTGGTGGCCCACGGGACGGCGGCCAAGAACAAGAGTGGCAAGAGGTTCAAGCGCGTGAGGAACAGGGTCGCCAGGCTAAAGGGGCTGAAAGGCTCAGGCAAAGGTGTGACTAGAGGGGTTGGCTTGGTGTACAAGTGCGGCCTCAAGAGATCGGTAATGTATGGGTGCAAGTGCCTGGGCATGCCAGACCACCAGCTGCAGCAGGTAAGGAGAGCGGCAGGCCAGTTGCTTCCAGGTTCGAGAGGAGCCAAGAGCCTCACCCTGCAGTTGGCGGTGCTGAAGGAGGACCCCACCGAGGAGGCCACACTTGCGCCAGTGGTCAGGTGGGCGAGGGCCGTCTGGGAACAGGCCGTGGCAGGATACCTGAGAGTGCTCGTTGCAGGGGGCCAGGGGCAGGTGCAACCCTGTCGCCAGCAGGCCTTCAGGCCTGAGGCGGGTGCTAGGCTCAGGGATGCCCTCGGTGTCTGGACGGCGTTGTGGATCAAGGATCTGAGGGGCGAGAAGCACCAGCGGCAGGAGGACTGGAGCCAGTGGAGTGTTCCCCTGGTCGCGGAGTACCTGCAGGAGGCAGCGCAGGCAGGCCTCCGCAGTGAACTCAGGAGGGAGGCGGTTCCCAAGGCCACAGGTGGAAGCTTGCCCCAGGAGGAGGCTCAGGAGGCGGAGTGTCTTGCTGCAGAAGTGTGTCGGCGTGCGTGGCGGAGGGCGTGCTGGAGAAGGCGTGCAGCTTTCCGTTACCTCGACGCGCTCGACGAGGATTGCCGCGCCCAGGTCATCTCGCAGTACAGGCAAGAGCAGGTCGCGCTGCAGAAGGTGGTGCGGCGGCTGCTGGGGTCGAGAAGGGCGCAATGTCCCTGGGAAGGAAGCGAAGGAGGCATGCAGGAAGAGGAAGGCTACCTAGGTGTCAGCACCATTGAGAGCCTGGTCGAGCTGCTGCTGGTGGCGGGCAGCCAAATGGAGATCGCGGAGGACAAGATAAGCAGGAGGACGAGTGTTGGCAGTGAGGCTGTCCTCCTGAGTGAGCAGATGAGCAACGCGTGGAGGCAGCAGCAGAAGGAGGTGGGCATGAGCCCGCAGTGGGCCAAGGTCAAAGGACCCGCGGGGGCGGTCATCATGTCACTGAGGAGAGCGAGGTGGACCTGGCCGTCGTGGACGGTCTACTGCACAAAGGACGGCGAGATGGTGGACCTCACGGCGGTGTGCCCCACTGACGTCGGGGCGCTCCTCAGGGCTGACCTGCGCAGAGTGCTGTGGGAGCAGTGGACGGCGCAGCAGCCAGGCATGGGGAGCCTAGCCCCAGGCCCGAGGCTCCCGCCAGTGGTGGCGCAGCTGGCCGCGCGGGCTTTCCCTGCGCATGCGAAGCGGGCGGCTCGGAAGGTGGTGCTGGCGGGGGCCTGGGCCATGAGCAGGCATGCCGAGATCAGCATCACGCCGACCGACATCTGCATTGGGTGTGGGCTGGCGGTCGGCACCCCGCATCATCGTTTCTTTCGGTGCCCCGCGCTGCTCGAGGTCAGGAGGCGAGCGCAGGCGGAGTGGCAGCACGTGGCGGAGCAGCAGGAGGACGGTTTGCTCTGGACGCGTGGGCTGGCGCGGGACCCCTCGGCGGACTGGGCCCACAGGTCGGTCGACGAGGCGGACTTCCACTGCGACGTCCTCCAGGGGGCGGGCGCCCTCCTGTCGGGCGACATCGTGTGCGACGGCTCCAAGCTGGGCACCAGCTGCTGGGCGCAGGCGGGGTGGGCCGCGATGGCCATCGACGCGGGAGGCGCCCCCACGGTGCAGCTCTGGGGCCCCCTGCCATGCCGCTTCAAGGAGCAGAAGACGGTCAAGAGGGCCGAGATGTGGGCTTTCTTAAAGACCTTGGAGACGGTGCTGCCGCCGTGCAGGATCTTCACGGACCACCAGGGCATCCTTGACGGCATCAGGAGGGGGCCGAGGTGGTGCTTAAGCTGGGGAAGGCCGCACGCGGACGTCTGGAGGAGGATCTGGCACAAGATCGCGGACGTGGGGCTTGAGCCAGAGTGGGTGATGCATGTGAAGGCCCACAGGTCCAGAGCGGCCATCAGCAGGCTCGAGGGCTTGGCGCAGCAAGTGGCCAGGGGCAATGAGGCGGTGGACGCCCTGGCCAAGCGTGGGGCCGCGGAGGACTTCGGGTACGGCAGGGAGCAGACCCTGGAGAGCCTGGATGAGAAGGTGAAGTGGGCCATCCAGAACATCGGCTGGTGGTACCAGGAGATGAAGGAAGGATGGCCCGACGTGCCGCCCAGGACGGGGCCGAGCAGAAGGAGGAAGCAGCAGAGGCCCTACGTCAGCCTCACGAGGCACGAGGTCGAGGTGTGTGGAGCTTGGCTGGTGTGCACGCGGTGCGGCAAGCGTGCAGCTTCGGCCAGGATGAGGAAGAAGCTGTGGGCCTCCGCTTGCGCACCCCCTCCCTGGCAGGCGGTGGGCCACCAGTCCAGCGAGGAGCGGGGCTCGCTGGAGGCTAGAGTGGGAGCCGCATGCGCGCGGAGGCAGAGGGCTGCAAGGCAGGAGGCGTCCACGGCTGCAGGGCGTGGGGCTGGCGGCGCCCTGGGGGCGGCGGCGGCCTGCGCTGGCGCGGCGGTGGCGGCGGCAGCTGCAGGCGGAGATGATGGAGAAGACGGCAGTGCTGCAGGGAGGTCACCTCGGAGGTCGAGGTCGCCTCGGAGATGCAGGGAGGCGGCGGACGTGCCTGTCCTCGAGGGCCCGCCGAGCGCCGAGGAGGATCTCAGGATGGCGCATGTCGTGGAGGTCGTCGGCCCCTACGTCGTCTGCCGCGTGTGCGGGGCCCACTCGGCGGTGAGGAGGGCCAGCTTGGGCCGCGCCTGTCCTGGGCCCCTGCCGCGGCGAGGGGCCGACGGAGGAGCGGACTCCAGGAGGAAGAGGCGGGACCGCATCCTCCGCGGCTGCCACCCGCAGACGGGCAGGCCGCTCCCCGCCGAGATGGTGCCCACGAGGAGAGGCGGGTGAGGCCCGCGGGCCTCGCGGGGCCGCACTGAGCTCAGTGCGGCAAGCCTCCAGCGTGGCGGAGTCCGCGGCGCTGGATCTGGGGTGAAAAAAAAAGCCTCTTGGGGCCTCTTGGGGGGGCCTCTTGGGGGCCTCTTGGGGGCCTCTTGGGGGCCTCTTGGGGCCTCTTGGGGCCTCTTGGGGGCCTCTTGGGGGCCTCTTGGGGGCCTCTTGGGGCCTCTTGGGGGCCTCTTGGGGGCCTCTTGGAGGCCTCTTGGGAGCCTCCTGGGGGCCTCTTGGGGCCATCTTGGGGCCTCTTGCGACTTCCTCAGAAGAGCCAATGAGAGCTACCCCCTGAAAATGTCAAAATGACGCCAAAACCTTAGTAAAATCAATAATTTTGCTATGAAGGACGATGAGCGCGGCCCCCTCAGAAGGCCAAACAGGGGCCGAAACCGTAGTAAAATCAATGTTTTTGGCTTCAAAGACGAGTTGATGCGCCAAACGGTCTCCCCCCCTCGGGACCAGAATCCTCGTGAGGGTCGTCGTTTTTTTGGCCCTCCCAGGAGTCGCAAAATACCCCCTTGACACCACTCCGCCCGCCCTCTCCAGGTCCAGGGGAGGGGGCAGGGGGAGGGGTAAACCCCTCCCCGAAGGGGAAGAAGGGGGGTTGAGGACAGAGCGGGCTCTCGAAACCACTCACGCCCAAAGGGCTGGTGGGATTTCTTACAATTTACTCCAGCGCCGCGCTCCCGACACCCAGGCACCCAGGAGTCGCGCTCACGCTTAGGACTCCTTCACAGATTACCTAGGAATCGGGATCTCGCTGCCTTTCGTGGCCCCGTTGCAGCCCTTCGTGGCCCCCTCGCTTTGTTTCGTGGCCCCGTTGCAGCCCTTCGTGTCCCCCTCGCTTTGTTTCGTGGCCCCGTTGCAGCCCCTCGTGGCCTCCTCGTTGCCCTTCGTGGCCCCGTTGCAACCCTGCGTGGCCCCCTCGCTTTGTTTCGTGGCCCCGTGGCAGCCCTTCGTGGCCCCCTCGCTTTGTTTCGTGGCCCCGTTGCAGCCCCTCGTGGCCCCGTTGCAGCCCTTCGTGCCCCCCTTGCTTCCCTTCGTGGCCCCGTTGCAGCCCTTCGTGGCCCCCTCGCTTTGTTTCGTGGCCCTATATATGTATGCCCTTCGTGGCCCCCGCTTGTTCGCGCCCGTGGTGGTCCCATATGCATGCCCTTCGTGGCCCCGCTGTCGCCCTTCGTGGCCCCCTCGCTGCCCTTCGTGTCCCCGTTGCTGCCCTCAGTGGCCCCGTCCTTGCCCTCCGCGGCCCAACATACGTATGCCCTTCGTGGCCCCCGCTCGTTCGCGCCCGTTGTGGCCCCATGTGCATGCCCTTCGTGGCCCCGCTGTCGCCGTTTGTGGCCCCCTCATTGTCCTACGTTGCCCAGGTGCTACCCTCAGTGGCCCGCCCCATCGTTGCCTTCTGTGGCCCCGCATTATCTGCCCTTCGTGGCCCACGCTCGTTCGCGCTCTTCGTGGCCCCATACGTATTCCCTTCGTGTCCCCGCTGTCGTCTTTCGTGGCCTACTTCGTGTCCTTCGTGGCTCTGCTGTCGTTCTCTCTCGCTCTCGCCTTCGCTCATCGTCGTCGCCGTCGCCGACGTTGTCGTCGTCGTCGACGTCGTCGTCGTCGTCGTCGTCGTCGTGGTCGGTCCCCTGTCCGTCCCTCTTGGGGTCGGGTCGACGGTCCGCGGCCGCCCCGCCGATCAGCGCTGCCGCTGGCCAGGCCGACGGTCCGCGGCCGCCCCGCCGCTTGCCTGGGCCCGGCCTGCAGGGAAGAAAGGTATGCCCCCCAAAAGGGTTCGATCGAAGACGACAAGGGCGGGTATCGAGGGTTTGGGAAATTCGCGTTATTCGGCACTCGAGCAGATAAGGGCGAACAGTTTTAAAACGATTGTTGTTGTTGCTGCTGCTGTTGTTTTTGTTGCTGCTGCTGCTGCTGCTGCTGTTGTTGTTGTTGTTGTTGTTGTTGTTGTTTGTGTTGTTGTTGTTTGTGTTGTTGTTGTTGGTGTTGGTGTTGTTGCTGTTGTTGGTGGTGATGGCTGCTGTTGTTGTTGTTGTTGTTGTTGTTGTTGTTGTTGTTGTTGTTGTTGTTGTTGTTTTAGTTGTTGTTGTTGTTGTTGTTGTTGTTATTGTTATCGTTGTTGTTGTTGTTGTTGTTGTTGGTGTTGTTGTTGTTGTTGGTGTTGGTGTTGTTGTTGTTGTTGTTGTTGTTGTTGTTGTTGTTGTTGCTGCTGTTGTTGTTGTTGTTGTTGTTGTTGTTATTGTGGTTGTTGTTGTTGCTGTTGTTGTTGTTGTTGTTGTGGTTGTTGTTGTTGTTGTTGTTGTTGTTGTTGTTGGTGTTGTTGTTGTTGTTGTTGTTGTTGTTGTTGTTGTTGTTGTCGTTGCTGTTGTTGTTCTCGAGGACACTACTGAAGGCCCGTTGCTCGACCCCCCCCGAACAACGCCACGGGGCCACGCACGGGCCCCGCAAGGCCCCTGGTCCGAGCAACGCCACGAGGCCTCGCCAGGCCGCTGCGGGGGTCTGAAGGCTCGGCGGCGCTGCTCGGAAGGTCCTTTCGGGGCTGCTGCGGAGTCCCATACACGCCCCAAAGGGCGCACCCTTCTCACGGATCGTGGCCCTGGCCCCACAGGGAGCTCCACCGAGGCTTGATTTCGCCGCACCCCTCCCGAGGATCGTGGCTCAGGGAGCTCCACCGAAACTTGATTTCGGCCCACCCCTCTCAAGGATTCTGTAGGAATTCTTTTTGAATATTATAGGATTCCTAGAGAACCCTCCCGTATTCCATCGGTCTCCTATAGGAATTCTTCGGGATCCCTACAGGGCCCTACAGGATTCCATAGGGACCCTTATAGGCATCCTGTTGGAATCATACAGGATCCCTGCAGGGTCCTGCAGGAGTCCACAGGACACCAATTTGAATCCTGAAGGAATCTTACAGGATCGCTACAGGGTCCTACAGGATTCCATAATAATCCTATTGGAATCCTTGGTCCTCGCGTTGAAAAAGAGAAAAGACGCTACCCCCGGGCGTTACCGCCCCCCTTTCGGGTATGTAAATCACAAATGATTTTGACCACATGTCCTTCATAACTGTGAAATCGCAATGTCCCAGGCCATCTGGTATCCCCCCCTGAGGTTCCTGTTTAAAAAGCACTATGCGGTGACTTTTTTGTTTTAGCATAGCAGTTTTCCACGAATCCCTTACAAAAACACGGGACGAACTGCACACGCGCGAGTCGTCGCGCGCGCATGCCGGAATCGTTCAAAAACCTTTGGTGCCAGAAGGATTTCGCAATCGAATTTCCAATACACATACAAAAACACATGATTTCGTAACACTGATTTGCTCCTATAGCTTACGCGCGAGCTCTTGCGAAATCTTAAGAAAACAGTTTTTGGTTTTCAAGATTTTCACAACATGCTACCAAACAGGCGTCGCGCGCGCGCATGTCGAAATTTGTCGAACGCCCGTGCGCGTGTGCCGTCGCGAGAATCCTCTGCGGAAGCGGAGATTCGGAAACACATTTATAGATCTACGTCAGCGTATGACAGAGGTGTTGCGCGTTGCTCCCCCCCCGGGGGCAACAACTGCAACGTGTGGCCTGGGGGAGTGCGCTCGCCCCGTGGGCGAGGACACCACCACGGGCCCCGCCGGGGTGGCCTGAGAGGTTGTCCTTACGTTGTTGCTGGTGTTGTTGTTGTTGTTGTTGTTGTTGTTGTTGTTGTTGTTGTTCTTGCTGTTGTTGTTGTTGTTGTTGTTGTTGTTGTTGTTGTTGTTGTCGTTCATTCGGAGCGTGTTTCGGTGCTTCATGATGGTGTTTTCACTGCAGCGTTGGCGTTATGTCATGGTCGACCCTGTGCTCCCGCCGTTCAGAACGGGCTTTCGCCCCTGCGCTGGCCACATCTCTGGATCCGATGCCTTCCCCGTCGTGGTCGCCCCCTGCCTCTCCCCTCCCCCGCCTTCCCCTGGTCCTCCTGCTCCTCCCGCTCCTCCTCCTCCCGCCGCTGCAGTTCACATTCGGCCTCCTCCCTCCCCTAACTCCCGAATGCTGCTCCCTTCTCGCCCACGACAAGGAGGAGGAGGAGTAGGATGAAAATGAGGGGGAGGGGGAGGAGGAGGAGGAGGAGGAGGAGGAGGAGGAGGAGGAGGAGGAGCAGGAGGAGGAGCAGGAGCAGGAGCAGGAGCAGGAACAGGAACAGGAGGAGGAGGAGGAGGAGCTCGAGGAGGCGACAGAGTCCCACCGCTTTTCACTCCCAGGGTCTCAAAAGTTGGCTGCGCAGCTCCAGTTGCGCTGCTGCGCAGGTCCGCCCCCTGCGCTCAGGGAATCTACGCAGCAAGGCTCCAGCCAGGCACGGGCGTGTCGTGGCGTGGATCTTGCGATGCCCTGTCCAGGGCCCGAGCTGACGGCGTGTTGGCGATTCCGTGTGCTGTTTTTCGTGCTGTTTTCGTCTTGCAACAGTGGAGGAACGAAGATATGACGAGGGACACCGCACACAAAGCGAATACGGAACACACTGTCTAGGGCCTAAACACTGTTTTAGGCAGAGCCCTGGTCTATGGCCGTCTGGGGCCTGGTGGGAGCCATCGTGGGACGTCTAGGGGCTCCCTTGGCAGGTCTCTCGCCTGCCCCGGGCCGCTTGGGGCTTCGCGCGGGGTGCTTGCGGGGTCCTTGCTGCTCTCTATGTGGCGCTCTTGGGGATGATTTGTGCCGTCCTGGGCTGGGCGTTCTGGAGCACATTTCATGGACCCCAACACTCCAGTGTCCTGGGCCCTCGTTCGGGGAAGAGCACTGTAGCCTCCTCCTCTGTTTCTTTCCTCCCTCCATCCTTCTTCCGACTCCTATCCCGCCTTTTTCCTCCGACTCCAATCCCGCCGCCTCCTCCGACTCCCATCCCTCTATCCTTCCTCCTCCCTCATCTTCTCCCGCCTCCTCTCTTCTTCCTTCCTCCCTTCTTCCTCGTCTGCCCCCGACTCCTCCCTCCTCGCCTCCCTGTATGTCGGCAACCTCTCAACGGGCCGCCACTCCCGTGAGCTCCTGGAAGGTCCAGGGGAGCGCGGGGCTCAAGGGACCATAATCGACTTCGCCTGCCTGGTGGCTGCCGACTGCGTAACTGTTGCCACTTCCTTGAGCTCGCTGGGATATCCAGCGGGGTGCGGGGCTAAAGGGATCACAGTAGACCTCGCCTCTCCCTGGAGACTGCCGAGCGTGCAGCTGCCGCTTCTCGCTTGAGCTCCTGGGAGGTCAGTGGAGCGCGGGGCTGACGCGACCGCGTCCAGGCCGATCCTCCCTCGGGGCTGCCGACCGTGCAACCGTCGCCACTTCCTAGAGCTCGCTGGGAGGTCCAGCGGGGCACGGTGCCAGTGCGCACCTGCGTCCCGCGGAATGCGGGCCTGAGGGTGACATCATCAGTAGATCTCGCCACCCCGGTGGCTGCCAGCCGCGCAACCGTCGCCACGAGCTCGAGCTCCTGGGAGGTCCAGTACAGAGCCATGGCGGAGGGATCCCATCTAGGTCGCGCCTCGCTGGCGGCTGCCAGCTGCGCAAACGGTGCCACTTTTGTTGAGCTCCTGGGAGGTTCAGGGGAGCGCCAGGTCGGAGGGATCCCGTCTGGACCGCGCCTCACTGGCAGCTGCCAGCCCTGCCAGCTGCGCACCCGTTGCCACGTTCTCGAGCTCCTGGGAGTTCCAGCGGAGTGCGGAGCCAGAGTGGCCACGTCTAGGCCTCGCCTCTCCCTGGTGGCTGCCGACCTCGCAGCTGCCGCCACTTTCTCGGGCGTTCCCGGGAGGTCCAGCGGAGAGGCGGTCCAAGCGCGCAGCCGCCGCCATTCCTTGTGAGCTCCTGGGAGGTGCAGCAGAGTGCATGGCGAAAGGGGCCACAACTACAGTGAGCGGCTTGAATAAGGAACACTTACTTTTCAAAAGGGGCTCGGTCGTTCCTTAGGTTTGCATGCGTCATTTACAGTTCCTTATGCGTTATTTGTTATTTATCGTTCCTTATGCGTTATTCCTTGGGATAAAAAAGGGGCTTCGTTGCTTATTTATCGTTCCTTAGGTCAGGCCGATGACTGTAGAGGTCTCCCCTCCCTGATGACCGCCAACCGCGAAGCCGTCGCCACTTCTGTGAGCTCCTGGGGGGGGGGGTTGCCGTGGACTCCACCGAGGCTTCTCTTCACTGGTGCCTGCCGGCCGCGCACCTGTCGCGAACTCCTGGGAGGTCCAGTGGAGCGCGGGCCCAAAGGGAACATACCCATGTCAGGAGCGAAAGGAGAACGTACACGTACATGAATCAACGCTGATTTCGAGAGTACGCATTGCCCGAATGCTCGTATCACGCGGCCAGTCTCGCGGATCGAGGGGCCGTGTTCATGTACATAGCTGGGCGCGTACGTCCTGTGTGGGCTCCCTACTATACCTCGCCTCCCTCGAGCCTGGAACGTGCTCAGTTTCTGGAACTCTGGAAGCTCCTGGCAGGTCCGGGTGCGTGACGTCTTGCGCCTGCAATCGACTTCCTTTCGTTGCCGCGTCGTGGCGGTTTCTTGGGGTGCGCAATGCAGAGCTCGCCCATGTAATGAGCTCACACAGTGCGAGATCGTGCCCTCCCAAATCTTCATTCGCCTCGGGTGAGCCCGTCGATATGGCCACTTGTTTCAGATGGGCTGTGTGCGCCCTCCAGTTGCATCTCGTCCCCTGTTGTTGCCTACCTTTTGTCCCTCTCGCTACCTTGCTGTGCCCGCTGCATATGTGCTTCCATCGCGGCAGCACCGTCCAGAGACCGATTATTGCCCACTGCCTCGCTTTCTCCAACTCTATTCGACTCGCCATTCCTGCCATACCTTTCTCCCCCTCTCCCTCTGCCTCCTTCTGTCTCCCTCTGTCTCCTCGGTCTTGCTCCTCTCGCCACCTCCCCCTTCCTCTCAGGACGCGCGCTACGACCGGGGAGTGGACATCAGATGACATCACAGCACAACGGTGGCCACCCGATTGGTTGTTCACTCTAGAGCGATGCCACTATGCGAATGATTCCTGTGTTGATCTCAAGGGTGGAGATCAGAGCCGTCGGAGTCGGAGGGTTTGGAGAGGAGGAGGAGGAGGAGGATGAGGATAAGGCTGACGATCACGACGATGACTTCGGCGATGCTGATGGTGACGACGATTTCGTTCATAAGGATGGCGATGGTGATGACAATTGGGATTATCGTAGATATTCTGAAGATGGATGTTTTTGCTGATGGTGACACTGACGACGACGATGACGACGGCGACCACGATGACGACGACGAGGGCGACGGCGACGACCATAACGATCATGATGATGGTGCTGCTGCTGCTGATGATGATGCTAATGATGATAACGATGCTGCTGCTGATGATGATGCTGATAATGATGATGATGATTATGATGATTATCATGATGCTGGTGATGCTGATGATGATGCTGATGAGGATGAGGATGAGGATGAGGATGATGATGATGATGATGATGATGATGATGATGATGAGGATGATGAGGATGATGAGGATGATGATGATGATGATGATGATGATGATGATGATGATGATGAGGATGAGGATGAGGATGATGATGATGATGATGATGATGATGATGATGATGATGATGATGATGATGATGATGATGATGATGATGATGATGCTGATGGTGCTGATGATGATGGGGGTGCGTGTACAGACATGATTCGCGGGGAGTGGGTTGTCGTTACCTTGCATGCCTTCAGGTTTGTCTGCGACTGCAGCCCTTTTTGGTTCGAGGGTGACATGCTGTCGCATGCCCCGCCGAACTTTCCATTCTGGGTCATTCTCTGGCTGAAGCTCACTCAGATCGGCCAAGAGCATCTGTCCCGCAAGGCGTGGGAACGTGAGCTGGAGGCCGACCAGAACGCGTCGGCGAACGGGCCGCCGCCACCGCCTCCCCCGACTCCTGGATTGGAGGCCACCAGCTCGGAGCCGAGCTGTCCCATCGTCGAACCGCCGATTTGCCCCGTCGGGGAGCGGAACAGCTGGCAGCTGGTGGCGTGGTCAGGACCGCTGGCGTGGTGGCTGGGCCAGCTGATCGAGGGAGTGCTGTGGCGGGTGCATCGCGAGCGTCGGCGAGCAGCTCCAGCGGCGGCCACCGAGGATGGCCCGCGCGCGCGGTGCCGCTACGCCTCGCCGCAGGGGGGCAGGAGTTGTGGGCCAAGGCAGGCGTGGGCTCGCCGTTCCGTGTCGGCTGCAGCGATGTGGCGGCTTTGACCCCGAGGGGGTGCTCCTCGGGCTGGACGCCGATTCCGTGATGGAGAGGCGACGAGGGCGAGGGATCGTGGTGGGTACGCCCTCTCGACAACGACTTCTGGCAGTAACGATTGGACAGGAGCGACCCCGAGAACGGATCCAGTGGAGCTCGGCCGCTCGGTGATGTGGGCTACCCCGCTCTGGGTGCACGGCGTGTGTACGATTTCAGGGAGAGAGAGAGAGAGAGAGAGAGAGAGAGAGAGAGAGAAAGAGAGAGAAAGAGAGGGAAACCGAGCTTGGAGCGGGTGCTGGCCCTTTGCAAAGGGCTGCTGTGACATCGAGGCGCTTCGCGGGCAGGCTGAGGACGACTGGCCCGAGCACGCGCTTGACGAGGGAGGAGTACGACAGGGTAGTCTTCTCCTGCTCGGCCCCCCAGGTTTGATCGACTTCGGCGACCAGCAGACGTCCCCGCGGGCGAGACTGTCTGGATGCTGATGGAGCCAGGGGGCGGCCACGCGATAGAGGAGGGGGTGACGATGACAGAGTCGTCTTCGGATGGCTCCATCGATGGGCCAGTCTCGGTGGTTATCCTCGCGAAGGCCATGTACATGAACGGGGGTAATCTATTGCGCCGGCTGGCCGAGTGAAGCCGCGAGCACTGCGTGGAGCGCCAGGACCGTATCAACCATGAGCTCGAGGTGTTCTGCCAGTGCCTGCAGCTGGCTGGCAGCTACGGCCAGCTGACCCTGGAGAGTCTCCGATCCACGGAGCGATCAGCCAGGCGGATACAGGTGATCAGTGATGCCCATCCCGTTCCAAGGGCTCCCGCCAGCTGGCGGGGGGGGTCGCTATTTCACTGGCGCTTGCAGGCCTGGGGGTGCGGTGACACCAGGGCTGCGCACTTTCGGATCGAAGAGGGCGAAAGAGGACGCCGAGTGCCCGAGCGCCCGAGTCCGCGGCCTCGCGGGGACCGGCAGGTTCAAGCCTGGCAAGGGGGGCGGAAAGGGCGACGCGGAGTCGACGAAGCTTGCGGGGCCGACCAACGAGCCTGACGACGCGGATGCGTCGCGGGGCTTCTTGTGGCGCTTGACGAGTTCGCCGCCGGAATTGGCCCAGCCCGCAGCGTCGGTGATACAGGGCCCCCTGGGCTGCCGCCCAGGGAAGGAGCTCGCGACATCTCCCCGCTGCCAGAGAGGGGGGGGGCAGGCGAGCCAGGGGGTCTCGGGGTGGGGTCGCGATCGTGTTCGGCGTCGGCGGCTTCGTGATGTGCTGGTGAACGAAGCTATCTGCGGCCGCGATTGGCTGGCGGGGGCGCCCGCGAGGTCTTCCACCGCGCCCTCGTCGGAGCAGCTCGACGTCCCGCGGCGCGTCGATGGGCGGGTGGACAACGTCGCGCAGCCGATGCGAGGCGTGCAGCTGCAGCCTCTGCATTCAGCCCTGCGGGAGTTGATGCGTGGGAGGTCGCCGTGCCTTGGCGGCCCTCTTGAGGGCGTGCTCGCCCCTCGCCGACCTGGGCATCCGTCGCTTCCCGAGGGCATCGCTGAGGCGCCCGCGCTTCGTGAGCTGCCTCAGGGGCGAGCGTGCTTGGCAAGGATTGGCAGGGCGAGCGCGTGCTGCGGGGCCGTGGGGGGGCGCGGCAGGCACTTGGGCGCTGTCTGCGGGCGCCCTTGAGCGAGCCGACGCCGGTGCAAAGCCGACGTCGGTACGGCGACTTTGGGAGGGACCTCGCTAAGGGCGGCTTGGCGTCGTCCGCGCGCCAGGTCCCGGAGAAATGTGGGATTCTCTCAGCGTGGAAGAATGGGATGGAGGAGGCGCTTAGCGCCGCCGAACCAATGCCTTGCTGATCGACCCCCCATCGGCGCAGCTGTCGACGCCGGAGGGCCCCTCGGCTTTCGAGCTCATGGGAGGCGCCGATGACCATCTCCAGGCCGCCCTTCCAGCGGCACTTCAGCAGCTTGAGCTCTCCACGTGGATGGGGCGGCTCTTCGGGCTGCCGGCCGTCGAGGGGGGCGACGTCAGGCTCGGCGGCGCCGAGCTGGAGGGCCGCGCGCTGGGCTGCGACGACGTGGTCTACCCGATCCCCGAGGCGCTGCCGATGGGATGCGCGCGGGGCCTGTGCCCGCGTCAGAGCGCGACCGAGCTCCGCTGACAGGTCGCCTCGAGCCTCCGCGACGGCGCGCTCTGAGTGACGCGGGGAAGCCGCTGGTGCTCAGGATGGGGGCGGGCTCGGAGAAGGCGTCGAGGTGTTCCGCTCGGTTTTGGGCGAGCGGGGGATTCAAACGCAGCCTTCGCTCAAGCGGCTCTGGGGGGTTTGGCAGGGTGCAGTCGGGCTTCTTCCGTCTCGGGCTGTTGGAAGCAATGATATTCGCGACCTGCTGGGGCCTTGCGCGCATCTTGGCCTGGCACGTCGTCCAGCGCTTTGTGCATGTCGCGCGCGCTACTGGATCGTCGCAAAAAAAAAAAAACAACAACAATTGAGAATCTGCTCCGCCCTGGGGCGCCGGCCGGGAAGAGCTGCTGGCCTTCCGAGGGCTGCTGCCCGCGATGGTGTCGGACTTGTGGCTGCGCTGCAACCGGTGGGCACGGTGCTCGGATGCCTTGGAGAACGGGTTCGAGATGGCTGGAATGTTCTGGGATCTCGACGCTCTTAACGCCGTGGGTGGCCATCGTGGGGGGTGGCCGTTCAGGGCGGAGGGGGGCGTCGAGGCCCGTCGCTCGGCCCTCGCCGCTGCGGGTCTCGGCGAGTTCGTGTCCGCGAAGGGGGGCGGCGGTGCGTGGGCGACGGGGGGGGGGCTCTTGACCGAAACCATGTTGCCTGGGGGGGGGGGGGGGGGGGGGGCGAGATGGACCTCATCTTCCGCGAGGTGCCCAGTGAGCTCCTGTCGCATCCGCTCTGACGTAACGTGTGACAGGGAACATGGAACTATAGTGCGCATATCGGCATATTAGAATCCAGGGCCCTTGTGCTGCCCTTAAAAAGGCATTGCTCTCGCTCGTTTCGGTTTCATTGCTATGCTGATTTTGTTTGCCGACAATCTCGGTGCGGCCCTGGCGTTCGATGGAAATATATGTGGGAGTTTCGCGATTCTAAGGCAGATCCGCTCATTCACGGCCGACCTTCTGAGTCGAACTTTGAGGGTCATCGCCCTTTGGGTCCAGAGCTAGCTAAACAACAGTGGTGAGGGATCGCGGGCCAGAGGTTGAGAGCCTTCGAAGATTCTAACGCATGTGATACTTGTTTCTCTACCTGCTTATCCTCCTCCAGAGTCGAGCTTCTGGGTCGAGGACGAATCAACGCCATTAGCTTATGTGAACCCTCCCCATGTTTGTGCGCGCCCTTTGACCCCCTCGTGCTGTCGGCGTGCAGAACCTGAGTCAGATTTGAAGTCAGACGCGTCTTGCAGCTATGATAAGGTACGCTCCGGATGTGAATTCCATCGAGCATGCAGTGAGTCGCCTACCTCTCCCGCTCAATCCGTAGACATTTGCGCTCTAGCTGGCTCGAATGTTTTTGCCGTCCCAGAGCAAGCTGCCAGGCCAGTTTGGAGCCCGCGGAGCGGCCGGGCCCGCCAGAGCGCCTCGCCCGACGGTGCCGACGCGAGGGTTGGTGTCAAGGCGGGGCGAGAAGAAGCCTGCCGTGCTCCAGTCGATCCTCGTTCACGCAACCCCCGCTGCGGGGCCCCAGACACCGTGCCTGGAGTCGGCGGAGGGATCGCAGTCTGCCGCGATCCGAAGGCGCGTCGCTGGAAAGCGGGGTCGATCAGTCGGTCCGAGCTCGGGCCCGAGGTCGCCGCCGCTTCCAAGCGACAGCGGGCGCTGCCCAGGCGAGCGAGACGGTGACGCGCAGCTGTCGCTCGGGCGATCGGGGGCGGGGTGCCGGTCGACCGCTACCTGGAGTCCAGCGTTGCGATGCCGTGAGCGAGGGCATCGTACCAGCGGGTGCTCAAGCAGCATAGGGTGAGGTGTGGCCGCCAGGGCTCCAACGAGCTGCCGTCGGGGACGATGGGCGCCTGCCTGGTCGATTGCTTGACCTCCCTCTACCTGCAGGGCGAGCGGGCTTCGACGGGCGTGCGCGTGGTGGGCGCGGTGAACCGCTTCTACCCGAAGTATATCAGGCCGTCGTCGCTTCTCGGGCTGCGCCCCGCCGACGTCGTGAAGCCGTGCGCGGGGAGTCGGCGCTGGAATCTCCTCCTGCGCCCCCGAGAGGTGGCCGCTCCTGACAAGTCCAGGGAGCTCGTCTTGCGCATGAAGCTGGACTCGTCGTGGCTGCCGTGGCTGGGCCGAGTCGTGGGCGGGGTGCAGAAGCTGAACCCTTGCGAACCAGCGCGGCCGTTTGACTACCCCGCGCTGCTACGCGAAATGATGGGCTCCGGCGACCCTCGGCAGCTGTGGCCGATCGCGCCGTGCCAGGCGCGGCACTCAGGCGCCGCCGTCGACCGCGCCAGCGGCGAGCGCAGCCAGGCAGAAGTGCAGCGCAGGGGCGGCGGGTGCCAGTTGAAGAAAATGGCGCTCCACGAGAAGGGGGCCCGCCTTGGGCAGGGGGCTCAGGCGCGCATCGCAGTGCTGCTCGCCTACGGGGGCCGCTGCCTGCGCGAGCTGGAGCCCGCCTTGCCGCGGGGGCGTGCGGTGCCGCAGAAGGGGGGCACCCAGCCCTCGCCGCGCGCAGTAAGGCGCTCTTGATCGGTGACCGCCTGTGCGGCATCGTTTCTCGCCTGGCCGCGCAGGGCGTGCCCGCCTGGATGCGTCGCGGCGACGCGCTCGGTGATGGGCGGCTGGGCGCGCCTCTGGGGCGCCGCCTGTTGGCGCGCGCGCGGCGTGCGGAGGCGGCCGCGCTGTTCCTGCCGCCTGTGGTGGCGGGGGCAAGCACAGCAACTGGCAAGCTTTTCTGTCAGTATCGATTGCGGCGGTTTGCGGAGAGGTTCGGGGAGCTCGCCTCGGCGTCCGGGCATGCTCGTGTTCCTTTTCTTTCAGAGATGCCGCAAGGAAGCCGCGTGTGGTCATGCCTCTCAAGTCGACGTAATGAAATCTCAAATCCCATCAGGGTCTGCGACCACACTCGTGAGCGTCATATGCATGTTCAGAGCGCAGTGGAGGCGCATATGTATATGCATTTCGTTGTCCGTCAACTTGAGGATGTTGCTGGGCTCGAGCGCGCATGCGCCAGTCGGACGGGCGTTTGCTGCCAAAGAGGTCTCCCGCATCTTCACTTGCGCGGGAGAAACAGTGATGGACGCAGTCGCACAATGCTCAGTGCCGGACAGGCCAGACCTTTTGAAGTTCGCGCTCGCTCGTTCCCTGTTGTCTCTCCCTCCAGCACAATGCAACCCCTGTGCAGCGCGCGTAGGGGTCCCGCGTCAAGCAGAGGTTTCAACTTGCAGTGTTTGGGTTCTTCTTCGGAAGGGGGCCTTCCGCCCCCCTCCCAGAGCTCTGGAGGAGCAGACCGCTGATCGCAGCGAGCCATCGCTAACAGAACTCAGTTCTCAGCCGAGCGAAACAGCATATGATGATGCTGCTGAAGATGGTGGTGGTGACGATGATGATGATGATGATGCTGATGCTGATGCTGACGCTGACGCTGATGATGATGATGATGACGATGATGATGATGACGATGATGATAATGATGATGATGATGATGATGATGATGATGATGATGATGATGATGGTGATGATGATGATGATGATGACGATGATGATGATGATGATGATGATGATGACGATGATGATGATGATGATGATGATGATGATGATGATGATGATGATGATGATGATGATGATGCTGGTGCTGCTGCTGCTGATTATGATGATGATGACGATGCTGCGTGATGATGCTGCTTATGATGTTTTTCTTGGCGCTGCAACGAGTGTGTCCTGTGCTCACAAGGGGCCCTCGCGTCGCACCAGGGCGCACGGGGGCGCGCGCCGGGGCACTACCCGAGCCCTGACGACCATGGACATGCAGCCATGAGGACGATGACCCACCGCTCGGGATCCAAAACCGCGGAACTCGGGATCGAGCTGGAGGATACAGTCAACCCGCACAGAGAGGAGGAACAATTTCCCAAGATTGCCCTTGCATCCTTCCCTTTCGGTCCATCCTAGACCGCTTTCGCTGGCCCCGCCCCGCCCGCAGAGTGTCGGCATGGCCTTCCGAAGCCCTTTCGTGCGTCCGTACTATACGGGTTGACTCGCATCCTTGCGAATGTGTGCGGTGCTACGGCGAGAGCCCCATGTTGAAAACGATCATCTTCGAAATTGTTGAAATAATTTGAGAGACGAATGTGCCCTGCGCCACGATGAAGGTCCTAGTTTGACAATGCCCCCCTCAATTTTTGTAGTCGCTGCAAGTTCTTCAGACCTAGGTGCGCGGCGCTACGGCGAGAGCACCATTTCGAACACCCTCCCGCGCCACCCGCGTAAATCTTGCAATTTCCAAGCTTCAGGGTCATTCAGCGTGCTGGGCGGTCCCGAAGCGAGCGAGAGCGGTCCACGAGCGGGCGAGAACGGTCCACCGGCAAGACTGATTACCAATCCTTTGGTTTCGATCCATTGGCAGCGCGCCAGGGATGGCTCCGCGGAGGTGGTGTGCCGTAGTGCTATTCTCTCCGTCCCTTCTCTGCACATTTGCGCGGACGAAGAAACGTGGCGGGGGTCAGACGAAACGCCCAGCCCGCCATACCAACACATCTGGGCGGAGGGCCATGCTTAGAGCCATCTGTTTTCATTCCGGGGCGATGACGGCCGTCACTGCGGGGGGGGGGGGAGAGGGCCGGTGACGTCACGTTGCGCGCCAACGGCGTTTGGGAATGCTCAGGAATGGCCGAGGACGGGTACGACCAGCATGTAGGTGGCGTTCTGCACCACAGCGCCTGTGTGAACCACAGTGCCTGCGTGCACCACATCGCCTGTGTACACCTTAGCACCTATGTACACCACAGCAGCCGCGTGCATCACAACGCCAGTGTGCACCGCAGTGTCTGCGTGCACCACCGATGCTGTGTACATCACAGCGCCTGTGCACACCAGTTCAGCCGTGTGCAATATAGCACCATTGTACACCACAGTGCCTGCGTGCACCACGGCGCCTGTGTACACCACGGCGCCTGTGTGCACCACAGCAAGCGTGCGCAACAAAGCACCGTTGTTGTACATCGAATTTTAGAAGAAAGCGTTATGACAAAATGGAGCGCCTGTGGATTCCACAACACATAATTATGTCATACAGGATTTGGAAAGGAATCTTTTCCGAAATAGGAGCGCCTCTAGGGTCTACGAGTCCTCCCAAGGAGGAGGAGGGGGAGGAGGAGGAGGAGGAGGATGGGGAGGAGGAGGAGGAGGAGGAGGAGGAGGAAGAGGAAGAGGGAGAATGGCAGAAAACCGCATTTTATTCTCAGCGCTACCCTTGCGTGGTGCTCGCTGTCCGCAACAGGTCCTCATTTCCATGCTCCTTCGACCTGTCCTGTGCACGCAAACGTTGTGGTGTGCACCAGCGCTGTGTTGCCCGCGGGGGCTGTGGTGTACACAGGCGCTGTGGTGTACACTGGCGCTGCGGTGCACGCAAGCACTGCGGTGTAAACTGGCGTTGTGTTGCAAACGGCTGCGGCGGTGTAAGGCTGGTGCTGCACGCGAGCACTGTGGTGCACACAAGCGCTGTGGTGCAGATCGCCACCGACATGCTGCTTCTACCCGTCCCCGGCCATCCCCAGGCATTCCCGGACGCCGCCAGCGCGGAACGTAACGCCAGGGATGGGGGTCGCTGGCGGGGCCGCTGACGGCCGTTATCACGGAAAATCGAAAACAGGCTCTCAACAGAAAGGGCTTCAGGATGATGCGTCGGAGGAGGAGGATGACGGTGAGAAGGACGACGAGGAAGAGCAGAGGGGGATGTGGAATAGGTGGCGGGAGGGTGGAGTCAGTGGCCAGCATCGGGGGGCGAGGGGGCGGGAGGGAGGAGTGCAGAGACGCACGGGTGGCGGGAGGCAGGGAGGACTCGCAGCGGAGGGCAGCGGGCAGGTGGTGATGGCAGTAAAGTCCTGGGAGTCACCTGCGCTGCAGGTGCACGGGCACCCGCACGGGCCCTCTCTCCAGGGGGCATGACTCGCGCTGCGGTCTCGCCTGCGCGGTGTTGTCGCCTCCCCTTTGTTTGCAAGCGCGGCGGTGAATTCAAGCGGGCGCACAATTCGGCGGCGCCGTGGCAAGAAGGCCTCGCGCGCCGCAGCCTCCCCGCGCTCGGCGCTCGGTCGGCGCTGCCTCTCTGCAGTCCTCGTCCGAGCAGTGCCGAAAAGGGCGGGCGGGGCCTCAAGCTGGACGTGGCCATGGGTCCTCCTCCTACTGCTCCTCCCCCCCTCCTCCTCCTTTCCTTCTCCTCCTCCTCGTCCTCCTCCTCCTAAGCGCCGGCTCTGCAGGGCTGGCCACACTTCCCGCACCACCGTACCCTAATTTAGCCCACCACACTGCTACCTCTTTGGCGCTCGTTCAGTCGAGGCAGCGTGTCTCTCTTGGACTTTCAATCGCATGAGTTGAGGGCCCACAGGGACAAGTGCAGCCTCGGCCATCCGCACAATGACTACGGCGCGGGGGAGGGTCAAGCACACATTGAGTATCCTGCAATTCAATCCCATGTACGCCAGTACCTCTGACAGATTGCAGGACATCGCCGACCTTTCGCAGAACACGGATTTTACTTGTCTCAATTCAACTGGTGTGCAGCGTTACGGACCAGCTGGAGTGGCCATGTGGAGACGAGTAGGCACCAGATGGTGCCTAGACGCTGGATGGCACAGATCCCCTCACAGCAATAAATCTTGTGGGTGCTCTATTCTCCTCGGGCCACACATCAAGCGCAGCACGGTGGTACAAACATTTGTGTGCCCAGTCCCTGGCCGAGGAGTTGCTTTGCGTGCACGCTGTAAACATTATGATGCTGCTGTGATTTCTATTTACTTTCCTCCAGTACCTGCAAAGGCAGGACAGTTCAAGGCTTATTATCAGACGTGCGATTCTCTTGTGAAATGGTTACGCTCACCCTTCTGGAGCGTGCACAGATTCTTTCCCATCATTTGTCCGGACCTCAACTCGGGGTTTGGGCTCACGAGACTGGAAGGTTCTGAGCTATGGCGAGCTACAGACAGCACGGCGGTTGGACCTTATCACGACCAAGCCCGCCAGAGGTACTCGGCAGAGGTCCTCCTCCCCCTCCTCGACATGCTCGACATGGCGGTACTCAACACACACAGAGGCTATGGGGCAACATACTTCAACAACAAGGGGCAGGGCAGCCAGCTGGACTATATCATCATCCCACGGTGCTCGATATCTCAAATACTCTCAGCGGGGCCGCTACGACGTATGGGAAGACCATTGCAGGCTATAGCGGCCCACATGCCTCGCGATCATATCCCAGTCCACGCTCGACTAGCTTACTCTTTCATGGATACGCTTGGATTACCTTCGGCAGTTGCTGATCGACCACAGCTGGGCTTCGTTCAGAATATACATCGCTGGAACAGAGATGCTCTCATGGATGGATTACGACGTGGCACACATCGAGTGGAATTTCTGCAAAGGGTTGAACAACGGATTTTAGATGATATTGAGGAGTGGAAGCAGTTTCAGAGAAACGAACAGACCCCCAATCGAGATTGGTCTTACTTACTCCAGGTGCTCGGTGAGGCTGCTGCTCCTTTTTTCACGACTCCACCTTCGCCCTCACCCGAGTACAAGCAGCGTGCAGCACATGTGACCAGTCTCATACAACAGAGGCGCCAGCTACGTGAGGCACTAGGCGACGCTTCTCACATAAACGAGATTGCCAGCATCACCGATGAACTTCGGGTGCTCAGCAAAGATCTCAGACGGCTACGCAGACGTTACCTTGCACTGTGGCGTCAGGACATTACCGACGAGCTGGTGATGGCCCACCAGAAGGATCGCAAAGCAGAAGTTGCTCGGCTGTCTCGCCTTTTATCAGCCAGGGGCACGGGCCCCAAGAAGCGTAATTACAAACAAGCTGCTGCTGCTGTTCCCTGCTCCGAGGACCTCAAGGCCCGCCTCCAGTTGCCTTCTAGTCAGGGTGGTTTGGAAGCTACTATCATTGACTGGTTCCAGGAGACCGAGGATTTCTTGTACCATCCAGAATTTGGGCTAGAAGCCGAGCAGTTCCTGTTCCCCTTCAGCGAGGACGGCCTCCAGTGGGCCACGGAGAAGCTCCAACTTATATCCAGATACCTTCGGAAGGCTAGTAAAAGACGCGCAGCCCCTCCGTGGTCACTTCCACTAGAGCTCTTCTGGATGCTCTTGCACCCCTACAGAAGGATCTCCAAGAGGTTTCGTGGGCTAGGATACGAGGCTCCATCTGTCGACCAGAAGTGGACTAGATATTATCTGAAAGTATTTCTCCATCGAGTGTATCGCTCTGGGCAAACACCAGTAGTTTGGCACTTATCCCAGGGTCTCGCCATCAACTTTAAGCGGCTTGTGCACGCGCTGTGCCCGTTCGGCAAGGCTTTTATTGCCACAGGTCTCAGACCTGACCAGAGGGATCGGGAGCCTCTCTTTGCTCACGGCTGCGTGGCTGGCCGAAGACGGGAGACGGCCATGATGATCCAGCAGAGCTTGAGCTGGCGTCTCAGGCGCCTAGGTTTGCAGCATATTAGAGATCATGAGGACATCACGAATGCCTTCGGCAGCACCGACTGGACTCACCTCTCAAGCACCAACGAGGCCATCATGAAACCTCAAGAGGTCCGATTCGGTGAACAACGTTTTAGAATATCAGCGGTCGCCTTCCAAGGTCCCGACGGGGTCCTCTTCGCCAAGCCTCATGTGGGAGCACTCCAGGGGGACCCGTGGGCTGTAAAAGTATTTACCAGGGACATCGACATCGTTTTTGAACAGGCCCAGGACAAATTTATCGAGGGCACTGATGATACTTCTGATTGGTGCATTGTTGATTTGCCGCAAGATGAGGAAGATGGGGAACCCATCGAGCTCGACCTCTCGTTTCACACGTATGTTGACGCCGCTGCAAAGACACTGATTTCTGGCTTGCATGGCACCGCGTCTCATATGGAGCTCAGCTTTAAATCGATGTCCTGCAACACTCTCCTCTCTGAGCAGCTCCTCGCACACAACTACCTCCTCAACCCCGCGAAGAATGAGACGGTGCTGGCTCTTTTTGGAGAAGGCTCGCAGGCAGGCCGCTCGAGATTTAAGGCCAAAGCTTTCCTGACAGCTGGGGAGCCCAGCGACCTCGCCAAGATGCTGGGGGGCCTCGTGCGAGCAGATTGCACATTTAACAGCGAGCTCTCGGCTAGGCTTGCAGCTATCGGCGCTGGATTTCACAGCATGGACAGATATTGGTATCAGTATGGCGTTTCCCCAGTCGAGAAACGAGCTGTATTTCTTTCTCGGGTTCTAGGGCCAGCAGTTTCTGGAGTAGAAGCATTCCTACCTACACAAGCGCACCTAGACAAATTACAAGCAAGAGTACTACATTATGCACGGAGGGCGATGAGGGGAGGAGCAACATACGAGAAGGATGGGCACGAGGTCTCGATTTCCAACATGCAGGTTTACCGTTTTTGGCAGATGGCCCCAGTAGAACATGAGCTCAGAGCAAGGAGGATCAGGTGGTATCAAAGGTGGGTGAGGAATCCTAAACAACACATCGCAGAATGGGGAGCATTACTAGGCAGCATGCGGGTCGAGCTCGCTAACGAGTTGCCGATTGTGGGCGACGATGCTCGGCTCACTCAGGCTGCATGTCCCTGGGCTCGCAGATTTGTTGATGACATCTCATCGCTTGCAGAGCTCGGGGACGACGAATACAGTATGGTGCAGCAGTTCGATGGGCAGCCTCTTCATCTTTTTTTCTGAACCTGAGCTGATCGATTGGTTCGCGCTCTTCGACACAAAAAAGATCAGGGCCGCGTACTTATCATCGGTTCGCATCCCTCCTCCGTCGTGGACCCCGCCATCAGAGGCTCCAGAGGACCCCGAAGCGCAGCAAGATGTTGGGGAGTACGGTTGTCCAGTTCACGGGTGCCTCAGAAGGTTTCAGAGTAAACGCCAGGTCCTTGTTCACTTACACAATTATCATGGCCTTAAATCGATCCTGGGGACCGCCGTGGTTAACAACCAGTGCTTTGTGTGCAACAGCGTGTTTGAGTCACGAAATTCAGCTTACAAACATGTGGTGGATTCTTTTCAGAGTGGAGTATGTATGGTGAATCTCAGCACGACATTCCGAACACCTACACCTTTATCTTCGGATTGTCCGTTGTGTGAGGTTCAAGTTTCCGACCCTTCTCATCTTTCACGACATATTCGTTCGCACTTTACAAGGCTACCGCTACTATTCGACGGTGGTGACAATGGCCAGCGCCCCAGCCTGGCAGCTCGGCAACAAGCGCAAGGCCAGCCAGGCCACAGGCGGGGACAACCAAAGACAGCGGCTGGAGCAGCAGGTCGTCCATCAGGCTCGCCAGGAGCTCAAAGGCAAGGAGGGTGGCATCATGGCGGCCCTGCTCGCGGTCTTGTGCAGGCTTTCGCTCACGAATGCCAGAGACCTCGCGGAAATCACGGGCGCTACGTTCACCTGTTTCCTCCTGCCAGCCACCGCAGGCCTCGTGGGAGTGATGAAGACAGCTGGCCAAGACTACGCGATGGACTGCAAGGAGCAGGGCAAGCAGCACGACAACGGGCCTCCATGGCCCCACATATTCATGGCGCTAGTTACCCACTTCCTGGCAACGCTGGCGGGCAGTCAAGAACCAGCGGTGAAGCAGGCGCTGGCAGTACTCAAGCACTACTGGTCGCAGACGATCAAGGAGGACAAAGCGGAGACCCTTCGGACACTATCGGACCACGTGCGCTATTGTCGCATCAGGGCGTGCTGGTTCGACAAAAAGGGCGGCAAGAAGGAGGCGGACACGTGCAAGTTACAGTTCATGATGAGCCCATTCATCCAGAGTCAGGTGGTCACGGTCGACGGCTCAGCACTGATGACGATCCACTCAGCATTGCACATCTGCATCGGCCAGGAGAAAGGGAAGTTGAAGGCAGGAGCTGCTCCCAAGGGAGCGCTGGAGAGGGACGCAGAGCGTCTGCTGGCCAAGTTCGGGATGGCTCAGGAAGGGATTCAGAAGCATTTGGCAGATTAGAGGGTGACAGTATCAATGCAGAGATTGGTTCAGAGATCGGTTCCTTGGTTCAGAGATTGGAGTTTGCTACGGTGGCGACACCTATTGCTGCGAAGGCATCTTCCTTGGTTCAGAGATTGGATCTAGCTACGGCGGCGACACCTCCTGCTGCGACGGCACCGACGAAACCATTCACACGCACTTCGAGGATTAGGCAGCCTGCTCGTCTGTCGTCGATTAATCAGTCAATAAGAATGCTTGAACTGGCCCAAGGAGGCCACATAGGACATTTCCAGTTGGCCAAATTGCAAGAGAAATCAACGGCCCCTATTTTATAATATGTTTCAGGGAATGTAAGATTCAAGGCTTATTACCAGGAGCCGTTAGAGTTTCAGTTGACGGTGATTCAGGCTCTCCAGAGAGCTGCCCAGGTCAGGACTGTTTCCACTGACCTCGACTCTTCCTCGTTCTCTGCTGATGCGCGTGCCTCGAGTGCGCTGCTTGCTCCTCCTCCCCCTCCACCACCACCGTCACTGAACATAGAGGTTCAGACTGAGTTTCGCACTTAACGCCACGGCCCCCTCCGCTGCCTGCTGCCCTCTCTCCCTCCTTTCCTCTCTCCCGCGGCTTCTGCTGCTGCCTGCTCTCCTCCTTCTCCTGGCCTTGTGCGTGTGTGTGTGGGTGTGTGTCTGCGTGTGTTGGCGGTGTCCTGTTCCTCCCCGCCCGTCGTTCCCCGCCGTTCCCTTGTCGTGTCGTTGCTGGGCCGTGGCCTAGGATTGAATTGGGGGAGACTTTCGACTCTCTTCTAATTGCGAGCCTGCCGCTGGGAGGATGGTGCCCATGTAGACCGTCACGGGCCGTTCCCCTTTGGACGGACGGTCCTGCTCTGGGCCAGAGGCTTCCCCCCAGCGAGGCTGCAGGCTATAGCCCCGTGCTATCCGCAGATCCTTTTTACATATCTCGTGCTCGTTTGCTAAGCATCGCACGACAGTGGTACTCATCAGGGTCGTAAGCGTTCCAGTCCAGTCCAGTCCTCCTCCTCCTCCTCCTTCTCCTCCTCCTCGTGAGGGGCGCCGAGACTGCCGAGCGCAGCTTCGCGGCGCGGGGACACGTCACCTCCTGTCGCGCAGCCTGCTTCCGACTCGTCCTCCTCCTCCTCCTCCTGCTCCTCCTCCTGCTCCTCCTCCCCCTCTCTCCTCCTCCTCCTCCTCTTCCTCCTCCTCCTCCCTCCTCCTCCTCCTCCTCCTCCTCTCCTCCTCCTCCTCCCTCCCCTCCCCCTCCCCCCCCCTCCCCCTCCCCCTCCTCCTTGCTGTTTCCCCCGAACAGTGCCTGCACTCAGGGGCTCATGCCGCCGGTCGAAGTCATCGGCTGGCCGTCGCTCGTTTTCCTTCGGCCCGGGGCCCGCCGCGTGCCCGCCCCCCGTGCGCCGGCCGGCACTGAAGGCTGTGCGCCGGTGGCCCGCCCCGCGCCCGCCTCATGTTCGCCGCGAGCGCCGCCGCGGGCGCGAGCGCCGATGGGTGTGTGCTCACGGCGCTTCTTGTTCCTTCTGGCGATCAGCGCCTGCGCCAAGGGCGGCCGCGCGGACCTGGCCCTGGGCCTCCTCGAGGGCATCGAGCGGGCGCGCCTGCGCCCCGACGTGGTCAGCCTCAACGCCAGCATCAGCGCCTGCGACTGGGGCGGCCGGTGGCCCGACGCCTGGCGCCTGCTGCGGAGGACGGAGGACCAAGGGCGTCCTTGAGGGCGCGAAGTTATTTGCGCTTCGCGGTTCGGCTCCGATTCCTCCTCATCCTCCTCTTCTCCCTTGGGAGGCGGCGCGAGAGCGCGGAGCTATCCGCACTCCGCGCTTCGCGCGGCGCGAAGCGCGAAGCTGGGAGCCCTTGTTGACGCGGATGTCCGGGTGCACACGTAGATTGCGCTACATGGATTGCACCATGTTTATGGCAGCGCATCGATTTCACCACACAAGGATGGCGAGCCCAGGGGGGGGCATGAGAGGGTGCGGGTCTTCTCAGAGGGCTTGGCAGTTTCCCGGCCGTCCGAGGAGTCGTGCCAGTCTTCCTCGAGGGTAGACGCGACACACTGCTGATGGCAAGGACCACCGGCGACACGGAGACGTGGCTCAACGTGGTCCAAATTGCAGCTGGCACAGTGGGGCTGGAGGTGCCCTGGGGCAGCTTGCAGCTTCTCAGAGGCCGGTGCCACGGAGATGTCAGGACGCCGCAGGGCGAGGGTAGGTACAGCCAAGGACACCTCACCGTATCTCGGCACCACCTTGAACAACGGCGGAAGAGCGGATGGCGAGATGACCAGGAGACTTGGGGGATGGCGTTCGCCGACTTTCGCAAGCTGAAGAATTGATAGGGCGACTCGAACATCGGCGCGGCAGGGAAGGTCGAACTTTTCAACGTCGTCATCATTTCGAAGCTTCTATACAGCTTGTGTTCTGTCGTGCTGAACGCTGCGGAGAGAAGGAGACTGGACGGGGCGCGTTGCAGAATGCTTAAAATTTTGTGCGGCGCCAGACACCCGATGATTTCACGTGTGTCGAACGACCCGATACGGGCACTCACGGGCCAGGCCCCGTTGACGTCCATCCTGTTGAAGCACCAGCTCGTTTTACATGGCAAGACGGTGCGTGGTTCAAAAGGAAATCCTCTCCGGGATTCCGTTTTCATCCCTGGGACCATGACGCTGATCACGGGTGCCTTCGTGAGGAGGGTGGGGGCGCCACGGTTCGAGCGGGCGAAATTCCTGGGGCCACATGCGTGCCGTGCATGCGGAAAAAAAGTGACAGTTTGTAAAATCTTGTTCACGATTCTCATGGTTGGAGACGTCGACAGAGAGAGCGGTAAAGGTAGTGTTTGCATGTGCGCTTGCCGACGCGCCTCGGGCGTATGGCTGCTGTCTGTGTGTCGAGGATAAAACCTTCCAGTGGGTTGGAGGGCTTCTGAGAAGCCCCGCCGCCTTTTCAAAGGGCCTTATCCAGCCCCGTTCGCTGCCGAACATAGCTTGCGCCCCGTTGATTGCACCCCAAAGATGGCGCCGCACAGACTCCATCTCGTAGCTTACACCAAGTAGCTTTCCCTACGCAGCTTACTCTACACGGGCTGTCTCCCGCAGTTTTGCACCGCGCGCGCTGCGCATCGGGGGTGCAAAAGAGCCCGCGTTGGGAAGCATGCCACTTTTTTGTGTCCGAGCCGTCGTGCCACCCTCGCGATCACATGCTCCGTTCTGTGACATCCATGCGCTGCAAATGCCGGCGTACCGACATGCAACATGGCAGGAAACGCTGGGCGTGGGCGCAGCCTAGAGATTCGAGGTAGTTTCCGCACTTCGCCTACGCCAGAACCGTGCCGGGGAGAACATTCGATGCTTGTTCCGACGGGGTCTGACTAGTCGATTATATGTTGACCGCTCTTGCCTGTCTGCCTGCCCACCTGTTCGATCAGACCGATCCGTTTCGATGTAGATCCTGGCCGCTTCGACCCGATTCGATTCCGGTGTTCTGGCGATGCGATGCGGCCCGCCCATTTCGAGCCGATTCGACTTCCCGAGGTGGGCCGAGGAAGTGTAAGGCTCGAAGTAGTCGGAACTCGGGCTTGCCGACGTTTTTTTGGAGGGCGGCAGGGAGGTATGGAATAACGAGGAGGTAAACAAGGAGGAGGAGGGGGAGGAGGAGGAGGAAGGGGAGGAGGAGGAGGAGGAGGAGGAGGAGGAGGAGG
>CAUYUJ010005049.1:0-64557 GCA_963575745.1 Prorocentrum cordatum | reverse complement strand
TCTCGGGACGCTCTCGGAGCGTTCTGGAGCGCTCTGAAACGGCCCCAGCGCCCGATGCGTCCTCCAAACCCGCCGATCCTCACAGATTTTCAATTTGTATCGGCCCGATGTTGTCTCGATTCTGCCTTCGTCGTAGGTCCCCCTTTCCACCGCAGCGCTTCATCTCATTCGGATGCACCTCCCGGGAGGTGCAGTCTGACTCTGCCCTGGCCCGAAATCCCGGTGTGTTCCCGCTTTGCCCGGCCGACCTAGTCCCGCTTAATCTGTGGCCTCATCCGGCGCAGCAGACCCCCAATGGGCCTTAAATCCTCCTTTGTCTGGGGCTACGCAAGCGCAAACAAATAGGCACGGACCCCAGGATCCTCCAGAGGTTTCCACGTGTTCCTGGACGTTCGTCTTCCCTTCCACCTCCTGGTCTTCCCGGAGGTCGGCGTTCAGTATTGTTTCTGTGTGTGCTACCGGCGAAGACCTCCCAGCAGTTCCCTCCTGGATCTCAGGCGCAGGCTTCGAGGCCGCGGGCCCCACCGCAGCCCGAGGGGGCGTCGCCCGGTCGCCCAGCACCGGCGGGCCGCACCGCCGCGCTCCGCACCGGACTGCGAAGAAGAGCTTTCTCCCGCGCTCGGCGGGCATGACGTCGGACGACGCGTCTGAGAGAGGTGTGAGTCGAGGAGGGGGTCGGCTACACAACCGATTCACCCCATAATCATAGAGTGCACAACAGATCTACGGACCTTTTTCTACGCATGTTCCATAGATTCGGCGGGGAAAACGAACAGCATACGCGGGGGCACACCAATGCTGCAGTGGAACAGGCGTGCTTCGATAATGTGCCCCGACTCGTTCTGGTGGGGCTGCAGGCACAGGCGAGAGGGGAGGAGGCCGTCGTCGAACGAGGGCTTTGGGCGGGCTCGTGCTCCATGGCGAGGAGGGGGGAGGATGGAAGAGGGAGGAGGTTGTATGGAGGAGGGAGGATTAAGGAGAGAGGGAGGGTGGAGGGAGGGAGGTAGGGACGGGCAGGAGTGAAGAGAGGCCGAAGCGCAGGGCGACGCGGCGGGAAAAAAGCGGGATTGGGTTGGAGGAGGGGGGATATAGTGGGTACTGGCGGGGGAGGGGGGTAGGGAGGGAGGGAGGGAGGGCGGGCAGGGAGGGAGGGAGGGAGGGAGGAGGGAGGGAGCGACGAAGGGAGGGGGGAGGGAGGGAGGAGGGAGAGGGGCGGAGGAGGAGGAGGGGAGTAAGGTAAGGGGGAGAGGCAGGAGGGGGGGTTGGGAAGGCAGGAGGAGGAGGAGGAGGAGGAGAGGAAGGAGGGAGGAGGAGGAGAGGAGTGAGAGGAGGGAGGAGGAGGGAGGGAGGAGGAAGAGAGGGGAAGAGGAGGAGGAGGAGGAGGAGGAGGAGGAGGCGGAGGAGGAGCAGCAGGAGCAGCAGGAGCAGCGGGTGCAGCAGGAGCAGCAGGGGGGAGGATGGCCGAGGATGGAGTGGCCGCGCCCGCGGGGGCCCCCGCAGGCGGCGGGCTGAGGAGGCGGACGGCGCGCCTCCCGCGCGCGGTCGCCACGCGTCGGCCGCCGAAGGGTAAATGAGGAGGGAGGAGGAGGAGGAGGAGGAGAGGAGGAGGGGGAGGACAGGGAGGAGGAGGAGGAGGAGGAGGAGGAGCAGCAGGAGGAGCAGGAGGAGCAGGAAGAGCAGGAGGAGCGGGAGGAGCAGGAGGAGCAAGAGCAGGAGCAGGAGCAGGAGGAGCATGAGGAGGAGGAGGAGGAGGAGGAGGAGGAGGAAAGGGAGGAGGAAAGGGAGGAGAGCGTGGAGTGGAGCGTAGACGACGAGGAGGAGGAGGAGGAAGTGTGGAGAGCGTGGAGGGGAGAAGGAGGAGGAGGAAGAGGAGGTGTAGGCAGAGGGAAGGCAGGCAGCAGTGGGGAGGAAGCTGAAGAGAGTCTGGAAGTACGTCCTTCATATGTGCGCTGGCAGGAAGCTGCAGAGTACAAGGTTCGAGCTTGCGCACGCCCCCGAGCGTTTCGAGATCGAGCTTCTCTTCTTGGAGGGCGCCCCCCCCAGACATGCAGGCCTCCTCATGGGCAGCAGTAGGGGGCACGATAGGGGTGGGGGAGCACGAAGTCTCGAGGTTCGAGGTCGTCGGGAGTTTTTGGAGGTTCTCGGCTGTGTTCCAGTCTCGGGAAGCCTTCCAGCAGCAGCGCATCGCCGAGGGCGTTCCGGGTGTGGCCGGCTCATCCCGAGCGGCCGTGTGGGGCTCGAGCTATGACCCGAAAACCATTAGCGGATAAGCCCAAGGTGGGATGCATCGACCCCTACTCGCCCACGGATCGCCGCTGCGGGCTCAGTGACCCACCCCGCCCAGGAACGTGCGGTTTCGCTACTGCGGGCCTGCTGCCGACCTGTTGGCGACGTATCGCCGACTCCAGGTCGATGTCCCTCCCCTGATCCTGAGCCCTCCCCCCTGGCGTTGCCCCCGATCGCCTGTTCTTAGCCGATGCCTGTGCCCTGTCTCCCTAATTCAAGCTGTGCGTAGCCCGCCCAGCTTTTAGCGGAAGAGGTTCGCTCTCGCCCCGCAGATCAAACAAACAAATTCTTAGCCGATGCGGCTCCATGTGCAGCCCGATGCTGTCCACGCTGAGGTCGCCGACGCATCGGCGACGTCGTCGATGCGCAGCCGATGCACCGGCGATGCATGGACGATGTGGCGCGATGCTCTGACCCAATCTACTCGGAGAATGGTTGGGAGGCCTCCAGGAAGGCAATAGTCCAAAGAGCACTGAGTGGTTTTTGGGCATCTCGTGGGTACCTCTGGAAGGTGCGTGGCCACGCGGAGCCGTCCTGGAGCGGTCTCGTGTGGAGGGAGCCGGGCCCTGTGAGTGCTCGGCTCGCAGAGGTTTCCTCCTCCGTGCTCGGGCTCCCCGGGGGGCCTGGGCCCCTGGAGCGTCAGAACTCGGAGGTGGATCGGCCTCCTACCCTGACACGTCGAGTAAGGCATTGGCCGTGTTCGGTTCGCGAGAGGGCGTCGCGCCCGTCACTTTTGCGGGTCCAGGCGCGGCGGTTTCGGTCCTACAGGCCGTTTTCATTAAATGGGGAGGTGTCCTAATCAAGGGAGGCTTGTCCACCGCCGACATAGAGGTTTCTCTGTTCTCGCCTCCCCTGGGCCCCTGGAGCGTCAGAACACCCCTCGGGATGCGGAGCTGGTCCCTGGGCGAAGGCTCTCCTGGGGCCCGGGGCCCGCCTTCCACAGGACTTGTCGCCTCCTCCGTGCCACGGGCCGGCGAGGAGGGGCAGCGTCAGGGGGGGACGGGCACAGCCCGTGGGGGGGGGGGGGGGGGGGCGGAACGTCGGGGATCGGCGATACCTCGCCGATGGATCGGCGATGGAGCCCACACGAGCGAGTCTTCGCGCTCCTGGGCGGGGTGGGCCGCAGGGCCCGCGTCTGCGGTCCCCGGGCGATGAGGGGGCTCGGCGCGTCCCCTCCCGAGCTGTGGTCCCCCCCCCCCCGGAACGCTTGCCCTCAGGACCGGCCAGAAGTCGCCCTTCCTCTCCCTCGTGGCTCCCGCGGCTCCTGCTGGTGCTGCTCGTCCTCTGTCGCCTCCGTCCCTCCCCGTCAGGCAGCTTCAGATGAGGGGGGACGATTTAATCCCCCACGTAGGAGGAGTAGCAGCATAAATGAGTAGGATTAGGAGGAGGAGGTGGAGGAGGAGGATGAGGAACAGCAGGGACGAGGATGATATGCATGAGCGAGGAGGAGGAGGAGGTGGAGGAGGAGGAGGATCAACATGAACGAGGGTAAGCATGAACGAGGAGGTTGAGGAAGCAGGTTGAGGAACAGGAGGAGGAGGAGGAGGAGGAGGAGGAGGAGGAGGGGCGGCTGGAGTGCATAGGAGGACGAGGGAGAGGGGCACGAGGAGGAGGAGGAGGAGGAGGAGGAGGAGGAGGAGGAGGAGGAGGAGATGGAGGAGTAAGAGCAGCAGGATGGGCTGGAGGCTGGTCGGTTGAGGGGGATCAGGAGGAGGATGGGGTGGAGCAGAGGCAGAATGCAGGTGGATGAGACTGGGGCGCAAGGGAGGAGGATGAGGTGGAGCAGAGGCAGAAGCACAAGGGAGGAGGAGGAGGAGGAGGAGGAGGAGGAGGAGGAGGAGGAGGAGGAGGAGGAGGGTGGCGATGATGATGATGATGCTGATGCTGCTGCTGGTGATGATTATGATGATTGTGGTGGTGGTGGTGGTGGTGCTGCTGATAATGAGGATGACAATGCTGATGATGGCGATGGTGATGGTGATGGTGATGCTGATGATGGTGGTGGTTTGTGATGATGATGCTGATTCGTATGATGATGATGATGATGATGATAATGATGATGATGATGATGATGATGATGATGAGAATGATGATGATCATGATCATGATCATGATCATGATGATGATGATGATGATGATGATGATGATGAGCGATGATGATGATGCAAATGCTGATGATGATAATGATGATGCTGATGCTGACGCTGATGCTGATAATGATGATGCTCATGATGATAATGCTGATGATGATGCATATTGTGGTTCTGGTTGTGATGATGATGGTGATGATGATTATGATGATGATGATGATGATGATGATGATGATGATGCTGATGCTGATGCTGGTGATGGTGTTTGTGAGGGTGATGATAACGATGGCGACGACGACGACGACGATGATGATGATGATGATGGCGATTATCAGGATGATGAGGAGGATTACGATGAGGCTGATGCTGCTGATGGTGATGATGATGACGATGGTACTGGTGATAGTGGCGGCGGTTGTCGTGATGATGCTGAAGATGATGTTGCTGGTGGTGGTGATGCAGTCAATGATGACGATGGTGATGCTGCTGCTGCTGATGATGATGATAGTGGTGGTGGTGATGATGATGCTGATTCGTATGATGATGATGATGATGATGATGATGATGATGATGATGACGATGACGATGACGATGATGATGATGATGATGATGATGCTGTTGATGATGATGATGAGCGATGATGATGATGCAAATGCTGATGATGATGATGATAATGATGATGCTGATGCTGACGCTGATGCTGATAATGATGATGCTCATGATGATAATGCTGATGATGATGCATATTGTGGTTCTGGTTGTGATGATGGTGGTGATGATGATTATGATGAGGATGATGATGATGCTGGTGATGATGTTTGTGAGGGTGATGATAACGATGGCGACGACGATGATGATGATGATGGCGATTATCAGGACGATGAGGAGGATTACGATGAGGCTGATGCTGCTGATGGTGATGATGATGACGATGGTACTGGTGATAGTGGTGGCGGTTGTCGTGATAATGCTGAAGATGATGTTGCTGATGGTGGTGATGCAGTCGATGATGACGATGGTGATGCTGCTGCCGATGATGATGATGATGATGATGATGATGATGATGATGATGATGATGATGATAGTGGTGGTGGTGATGATGCTGATTCGTATGATGATGATGATGATGATGATGATGATGATGATAATAATGATGCCGACGATTGTTTTTGGTGATAGTAATTGTGATGATGATGCTTTTGATGATGATGATGGTGATAGTGACGATTGTGATGATGGTTGTGATGATGATAATGATGATGATGATGATGATGATGATGATGATGATGATGCTGCTGATCGTAATGGTAATGATGATGATGATGCTGATGATGATGACGATGATGATGGTGATGATGGTGGTGATGATGATGATTGTGGTGGTGGTGGTGGTGAGGAGGAGGCGGAGTAGAAGGAAGAGGATCCAAACCCTGAGATCCGTGCGTCGTCAAACATTTCGTGACGTCTTCATTTTCGGATTCTGCCGGCCGTTGCCCGGCCACTGCACAGTCAACCACCGTCTGAGGGGTGAAATGCTGGCCCCGCGGAACGGGACCAGTTTGGGGCCCACGTCACGAAATAATTGTGGTGTCGGAGGGGAGGGACAGGCGGCTCTCGTCGGTCGCCGAAGCAGGTGAGCATCCTTGGAACTCGGACCTCCGGTCCCCCGAAAATGCCAACGCGGAGTCTGTTCGCAGTCGTTGTTCTCTGGAGGTTGCTTTCGGGCCCCAGGATCATCCGTGAACAAGCACAGCTGAAGCACCAGTGCCCGGGAAGCGGTCGAGAGCCCCAGGGGCCGCAACACTGAACAAACCACAAGGTCGGATGCTTGAACAAATCACAAGGCCAGATCGGAACATGTTCTGAGCGGCATCCTGTCCTAATGATCAAGTGATCTTCCTTGTGTCAGGTCTTTGGTTCAGGGGGCGAGGCGGTCAACAACCCAAGCTACTTCAAAGCTTCACGATTATCCATACCTGTTTCTGACCGACGTGTATCTGAGACATCTGGGGGCTCGGATGCCCCAGTGTCCCTGGCCCAGACATACGACGCCACGAACACCTCGACGCTTCCAAGCATCACGACGTGAGTTTCACCCGCTCTTCACGCGGGGCTTGTCGAGCAGGGCCGAGCCGCGAGCATCCTTGGTCCAGGGACGGCGCAAGGGACGCCCGCCCGTCGTGTTTTGTCACAGCGCCCATGTGAGGAGGCGAAGGAGGAGGGGGAGGAGGGGGAGGAGGGGGAGGGGGAGGGGGAGGAGGGGGAGGGAGGAGGAGGAGGAGGAGGAGGAGGAGGAGGAGGAGGAGGAGGAGGAGGAGGAGGAGGAGGGGGAGGAGGGGCAGGAGAGGAGGAGGAGGAGGAGGAGGAGGAGGAGGAGGAGGAGGAGGAGAGGAGGAGGAGGAGGAGGAGGAGGAGGAGGGAGGAGGAGGAGGAGGAGGTAGGGGGGGGAGGCGGGAGGGAGGGAGGGAGACGAGGAAGGGAGGGAGGGGTTGGGGGGGGGAGGAGGACGAGGGAGGAGGGGGAGGTGGCGGCGCTCCACTGCTGGGCCCTGCCGGTGCACGAATTCGTGGGAGGCCGCCCGCCCGCGCCTGCCCCTCTGGGCGCAGCCCCCGCAGAAGTCGCCAGAGAGGAGCGGCAGGCGGGCCGCAGCTGGGGGCGCTCGGTGGCCATTCCCCCCCCCCCCCCCCTCTAGGTGGGCGCCTCGGCTTCGGCACCCCTCATCGAGAGATAGCCAAACTCGAGCAGTGACGAAGCGTCCTGGCTCGCCTATAGCCCTACCAAACCATGTTCTGAGAACCCTCTGTGGTTTCCACGGGATGATCTACATGTCTGGCGGAGCCTGTCTTGTTTTATCACATCGGGCTTAGGTTCTAAGAACATTGTTTTTGTTCTTAGAATATCCTTGGGTGCTAAGAACATGTCGTGGTAGGACTATAGGAATGCCGGGACGGTCGGTCCCTGCTCAACAAACATTGGTGGGATGTTGGTGGCGACCGTCGAAGAAGTCAACACTGCGTACGCTAGGGTCGTGTCGCGTCGACCGGCGGCGACCCCGCCAGCGGCGTTCAACTCTGAACGCCGCGGGCGACCCAGAATCGTTCGATGTGGAACGATTTGGACGTTTCGGAAACGGCCGATCGGACGAGGTCGAACGATCCCCGCGGCGTCAGGAACCGGCGCCCGAGTCGACACGACACGAACTTGCCGCAAGCGCAAACTCGCGGAGGTCCTCGCGGATTTCTCGGGTTCCCCTTGGCGGCGCCTCCGGCGCCGCACATGGCGGCCCTGCGTATCGGCGGGGGGGGGGTCCCGCGCAGACCCAAGAAATCCGCGCGGAGTTCTGACAGCTTATATTGCGCATTTGTGGATGCTGGTGGCGAGCACGCACGGTGTATGGAACGACTCCCTGGGTGCACCATTTGTTGACGGAGGCCCGCAGGTTTTGTCGCCGCGTGGCTCCCCAGATCTTGGCATCGCTCGGACGTGTGGTGCATTTTTCCTTCGGCGAGGGCCATCGGGGAGCATCCTGGATCATTTGGCGAAAAAGCCACACACGAAACCGAAACAAAAAACACAGGGAATGGACGTCCGAGCGATGGCGAGAGAGGCGCCCCTCTGGCTGTGCCCCCCCCCCCCTCTCTGCCGGCCGCCCCGAGGCAGGGCCACGCAGCCTCCCCCAGCTGCTCGATCGGCGCCCACGAGGGGTGGGGTGGGGGGGGGGCGCGCAGCGCTGGACCTACAGACGGTGTCTTTGGCGAGCTCGTGGGCCGCTCTCGTTCCGACGTCGTCTTGGTTTCACGGCAGATCGGCGGACTCGAGACAATCAGGAGGAACAGAAACACACAGACACAATGAATCGTCGATTCCCCAGAAAATATGGGAACATATGGGAGGTGGGGAAGACAAAAACCCAGAACATATGGGAAAATATGGGGGATTCTGTTATTCGTGTGTATTCATTTGTGTGTCTTTGGGCCCCCCCTTGAGACAAGAAGCGAGGGACAACGACAGCGGAACGAGCACGCAAACCACCGTTGGAGTTCAGCCCTGGGGGCGCGAGCGGGGGGGGGGGGTCGGCTTCTCCGAGGGCTGCGGGCCCTCCGGGAGTGCAGCGGGGGGGGGGCCTCTCGGAAGCCCGCCCAGGCTTCCCGCGAGGCCCTGCTGCTGGAGGCCTCCGGCAGGGGAGCAAGAAGTTGCACAAACATAGAAGCTCGGAGGACCGTCAAGAAACGACTCAGGATGACGAACTGGTCCCAGGGAACGGGTCGAGATCTCTGGGGGTCGACGTCGTGAAACGATCCTGACGCCCCTGACCTTCAGGAGGGCTAAAAAATAGCACCCGACCTAAAAACCTATCCCAGAGCTATTCTACGTCTTGGTTTTAGGCTGTTTCGTTTAGTTTTTTAGGTTTTTAGATCTCCAGTGCTCAAAATAGCTCTCTGGAAGGTCAGGGGCTGGGGGTTTGGGGACGGAGACGGGTTGGAGGGGGCCCAGCCACGGACCGATCCGCGCCAGCGCCGGCCGGGAATGCCAGAGAGTGGCTCATCCCCAGACGGTGCCGGCCCGAGTCGCCACGTGCACCAGGGGGGGGGGGTCGAGCAGTGGCGAAGCGTCCCAGCTTGCCTCTAAGATCGGGTATGGCCAGGACCCCGGGGAAGGGGACCCAGTTAGTGGTAGGGCCCTGGAGCTTTTCAATGGGCCAGAATCACCAAACCAGGTCTGCCATAGCTTGTGGTTTTTCGGGTAGCGGCAGTTCCGGGTAGTGGAAATGGGACGCGGGGGGCGCTCCCGTTACAGATCCGTAAACCAGGTTCCACTAAACCCAGTTCTACCAACGCCCGATAAGAACATGCCGTGCTTCGCCTGTGGGAATGCCGGGACGGTCGGCCCCTGCTCGAGGGCGGGGGAGGAGGGGGCGGTGCGGGTCGGGGCCGCTGTCACAGGCGCTATCGCGAATGAGAGTCAACGGCCTCTGGCAGGCCGGCCCCCTCGCGGCGCCCCCTCGTTCCAGACCCCCGACGTCATGATTTTTTCATGACGTCGGCCCCCAGCGATCTCGACCCGTTCCCTGGGACCAGTTTTTCATCCTGAGTCGTGTTTCGACAGTCCCGAGGGCCGGTTAGGGCCTCCAAAGGCCGAAAATCAGGAAAAACCTCCCGTCCGGATTTTTTCCATTATTCGAGGGGGGGTTTGGGGTGAGAGACCACGGCCTCTGGCAGGCCGGCCCCCTCGCGCCGCCCGTTCGTGGGCGCCGCTCTCCCCTCTGCAGGCCGGCGGCTCGGCCGCTCTCCGCGCCGCGCGGGAGGGGGCGCCGCCCGCTGGGGCGGAGGCGCCCCCGCGTTCCGGAGGCCACTCGCTGGGAGGTCAGAGTCTGGCTCTGCGCTGGTCCGCAATCTAGCGCGATCGCGCCCCATCCCCAGAGAGCCAACGTATGGAAAGAATCCAGACGGAGGTGTTTCGCGAGTGTCGGCCTCTGGGGCCCTCTCGCCGGGCCTCGGGAGCGTCAAAAAACGCCTCAGGATGCAACGCCGGTCCCGGGGAATGGGTCGAGATCTCTGGGGGTCGACGTACTGAAAAGAACATTACACGTCGGGGGTCTGGGATCCCGGAGCATCCAGCGCCGAGTGCCGCTTTGCTTTGGCCGCCGGGGGCTGGATCCGGCGCAGCAGCCCCCCCCAATGGGGCCTATAATCCTCCCGAGTGGCGACGACGACCTCCCGGCAGTGGCCTCCTGACGTCTTGCCCGCCGACCAGGGGGTCGGCGCGACAGGCGGTGAGGGCGACCGTGGGAAACAGGGCCTCGCCGCCGGCGGCGTCGCCGCCGTGGCCCCGAGGCCCCCTCGATCCTGGGCATGTGCTTCCCGCGGCGCATGTGCTCCCCACCTGCTTCGCTGCCCTCGCGGCTGCTCCCGTTCCGCCTCCTCTCCCCTCGGCTTATGATGGCCCAAGCTACTTTAGCCTTGACCATCAGAAAGAATTTCGAGCGCCCCAAAAAATACCCAAACTCTGAGGTTTTCATGTGTCGGGCCCTGGGAGACACTCGCCCGACACTGTTTCGACACTATTTCGACAGTCTTTCGACCCTTCTCTTCTGGGTGCTCGAGATCATTTCTGGGATGTGGTCCTTAAGTACGATAGGAGCAAGAGAGCCCCCAGCATCCTCGCGTCGCGGTTTGGGATGAAATCCCAGACGTGCTGGCGTCATGAGAAAACCACCACGGGAGTCATTTGACGGTTTCCAGCTTTTACAAGGCCCTCGGCGGGTCCCAGGACCGGATGAAAAGCCAACCCCAGGGAACAGGTCCCCAGGTCATCCGCGAGCAGGAATGTTCGGTGACGGATTCGGGCTCGGCTCCCCTTGGGGTCGGGAGCCTTGAGGCGGGGGTCCATGCAAACGCCCAAGCTTGCAGGATCCTGCAGGGCCAGGGTCGCATGGACCCGGGCTTGGGCGCATGATCCTGCAGGATCCTGTAGGACCCTTCGCGTGGACCCGGGTTTGTGCGCAGCATCTTGCAAGGTTCCGCAGCGCCTGACTGACATGGGTCCGGATGGACCCGTGTCAGCAGATCCCCGATGGGGTCGATCCGGCTCTTCTCGGGTCGACCGACACGGGTGCGGAAAGAATGGGTACAATGCCCAACAGCAGAACCTGTTCATTCGGGTACAATGCCCAATGGGTACAATGCCCAATGGGTACACTGCCCAATGGGTACAAACCAACGGAATGGGTACAATGCCCAATGGGTACAATGCCCAATGGGTACGATGCCCAATGGGTACGATGCCCAATGGGTACAATGCCCAATTCGAACCAACGGAAAGAATGGGTACAATGCCCAATGGGTACCGACTCGCTGTCGGTGTCGCCGCGGGCCCGTGCACATTTGAGACAGAGGGCCGCCTGCCCACCCAGCAGCGGCCGCTGATGGTTCGGGACAACACTTGCCGTTGGGCATTGTGCCCATTCTCTCCGTGCCCATTTCGGGCGTCCAAAGTGTCGAACCCCTTCGGGGGTCCGTGCTGGGCCCCAGGGACCGTTGGAGCCTGCCCTCGGATCGAAGTCAAGGGCGCCCCCGAGGGCGCGAAGCTGCTCGCGCTTCGCGCTTCGCGGTTCGGCTCCGACTCCTCCTCGTCCTCCCCTTCTCCCCTGGGGGGCGGCGCGAGGGCGCGACGTGATTCGCGAAGTGATTTCGGGCGTCCAAAGATGGGGTCGATCCGGCTCTTCTCGTTTCCTTGCACCGTCCCGGGGGCCCCGCGAGGGCCCGCTGCAGGTCGAGGCTGCAGCCCCAGACCTCAGCCGTCGTGGTGCTGTAGCGGTGCGCCGCGGCGCGGAGAGCTCGGGCGCCGCGGGGAGCTCCCGGGCCCCTTTCGAGTTCCGTGGGGCAGGTCCCCCTGCAGGGGAAACATCCAAAGATCGTCAACACACGGGCAGGGGACGATGCTGTCAGATTTTTGGACTACTTTTGAACATTCTGGGACTATTGGGGGCAGGGGTGGGGCTCGCGTGTGGCCTGACTACCCTCGTGCGGGCCGCCAGCTATGGCCCCCCTCGAGCCGATGCGATGCCGGTGCTCTTGCGAGCCGGTGCGGCGCGACGGCGGCTGCGCGGCGCTGCCGTGCGTCCGCCGAGCCGGCGGTCCGATGTCGAGGCCGTGCCGGCGCGTCCCGATCCGAGACCCTTCGGGAGCCTCGAGACGGGGGTCAGTGCAGACGGGGGTCAGCCGACGAGATCTATGCATATCCACTGCTCCTGGCCAGGCCCATCCTGGGCCCAGGAGCGGTGTATACGCCCTCCTGGCCTGGCCAGGGAGGCATATACACAGCTCCTGGGCCCAGGATGGGCCTGGCCAGGAGCAGTGGATATGTATAGATCTCGTCGCCCTAAGCCACGGCACCGGATCCTGCAGGATCCTGCGAAGACCCCCTCTGGCCGACCCGGGATAGCGAGGCGCTCGTGGCCGCGAGGCCGCCGCGCCCATTGGCTGACCCGGGTTTGCGAAGACCTGCGTTGCAGTTTTTGCTTCTTGCATTGCAGTTGTTGGTTTCCTGCTGACCCGGGTCTGGATTGACCCGGGTCAGAAGATCCCCGAGCCCTTTGTGCCGGTTGGATGCTGACTGATCCTGGTCCCAAACAGTGGTGAAGCGTCTTGGCGTGCCAATATAGGCCTACCAAGCACTGTGCTAAGAGCCTTTTTTTGTGGTGTGCACGACATGCTATGAGAGCATTTCTGGCTGGGACAGTCTTGTTTTAACACATCGGGCTTATGTTCTAAGAACCTTGTTCTTGTGTTTGGAACATTCTTGGGTTCTAAGAACTTTTCGGGGCAGGGTATAGGAGTGCCGGGACGGTCGGTCCCTGCTCAATGGTCGGGCTCAGCAGACGGGCGTCAATGCAATCGGGGGTCAGCCAGGGCGCCCAGCAGGATCCTGCAGGGCCAGGGGTGCACCGACCCAGGCGTGGGCGCAGGATCCTGCAGGATCCTTCGCACTGACAGGGGTCTGGGCGCAGGATCTCGCAGGATTCCGGAGGGACCCCGGTCCGGAGATCCCCGACCTGGGTGGTCCGCGGCAGCGCGCCGCCCCCATCCCCGAGCATGCTCGCGCAGTGGCACAGAGGCCAGGGCAGAAGTTTTTTGTTCTTGCTTCCTCCACCGCGTGTTACCAGCCTCGAACATATCCCTATCCCTAAGATTGACATACCAAAAAGCGATGACAATCTCAGGTATGCGCCTTAAAAAATTAAGGGAATCACTAAGATTGGCATCGTGATGAGGAGATGCCCAGTAGAGGGATAGGGATATGTTCCAGGCTGGTAAGCGTGGCGCTGCTGGGGCGCCCCGTCAGAGACAAAGTCGGCTCGGGAGGAGGAGCCGTTCCCCGGGGACCGCGCCTTGGAAAGCAGCAAGACATATCGTCGGACGGGGCCAGGACGAGGATAGCTATACGTTCATGGAGCGCTCCCGAACGCTTCCGGGGAGCGCTCCGGGGAGCGCTCTGCGAAGGCGCCGCGGTGCCCAAGACTTCCTCGCCAGAGCCGCCGGACCTCCGAGATGCTGCTCCACGCGCCTCTGCCCGATGGTGACCCGCGCCCGGGCCCCGTCCCCTGCGAGAGAAGGGTCTCGCGCCGCTTGGGGTTTTTTCCGGGGGGGGCCGCCGGAGAGCCGAGCGGCTCGGGAGGAGAGGCGGGTCCCCGGGGAGAGGGGGCGTCGGCCGGTCGAGGGGGGCTGCGTGGCGGGAGCAGCAGATGGGCAGCGCACGGCGGGTGCCGTCGGGGGAGGCTTGCGCGTCGCGCTTGGGGGGTTCCTGGGGGGCCGCCAGAGATCGGGAGCGGCAAAGAGGGGGGTGATGACTAGGGGGGGGTGGATGTCATGGCGGGGGCCGTGATATTTCCCCCGATTTCCGTGGCGCCTCTTCTCTTATTCCATTACGTCGGCCGGCTCGGGGACGTGGTGGGAGCAGCAGGGCACAGCGCACGTCGGGTGCTGTCACCGCCTTGGCCCTCGCTCCGCCGCCGCCCTCTGGTCTCGGGCCGGACGACGAAAGGGGGGCGAATGGGCAAAGGGGGGGGTTACGACATTTGCGGCATGCAGCTGGCTTTGGCCTCACCGAGGGGCCCATGCCTCGATGCACAGCTCCCTCCAGCGCCGGGCGGCGATGGGAAAAGCAGCTACGTGAGCTGATTCTCACCCCCCCCCCGTTTGCGATCCCCCCCTTTCGCCCGACCCGACTGTCCTGCCTCCCCCTCTCGTGCTACTGGACAATGGGTCACCCTGTGCCCCGGATAATAATGTACCCCCCCCTTCGCCCCTGAATCTGGCTTTTTTTCCCGTGTCCATCGGATTCAGTTGTGGAGAGGGGCGCGGAGGTCGAGTTTGATAATCACCGGGGGGAGTTGTGCATCACAGTTGCTATCATCTCATGTTGACTGGCAACAGCATCAAAAACGCTGAGCATGGCAATAGCGGTTTCACCATTTCGAAGGTGAATCCAAACCATGAGTGACAATTCGCTTAACCGTGAGTGGAAATTCGCTTAACCGTGAGTGATTGAGTGCACGCTGTGAGTGCACGCTGTGAGTGCACGCGGTGAACCCACGCTGTGAGCCCACGCTGTGAGCCCACGCTGTGAGCCCACGCTGTGAGCCCACGCTGTGTTGAGCCCACGCTGAGTTGAGCCCACGCTGTGAGCCCACGCTGTGAGCCCACTCTGTGAACCCACGCTGTGAGCCCACGCTGTGAGCCCACGCTGTGAGCCCACGCTGTGACCCCACGCTGTGTGCCCACGCTGTAAGTGCTCGCTGTGGTGAGCCCACGCTGTGAGTGCACGCTGTGTTGAGTGTACGCTGTGAGCCCACGCTGTGAGCCCACGCTGTCAGTGCACGCTGTGTTGAAACCCACGCTGTGAGTGCATTCGATCACTCACGGTTAAGTGAATTTCCACTCACGGTTAAGATCTACCCTCATTTCGAAGGTTCCGCAATCACGAGCGTGTGGCAGGGCTCTGGGATTCTCACCATTTCAGATTTCCCAAGTCATGAACGTGCGGCGAACGAGGTCGTGCGCAAGAGAGGTTTCTCGGCCAGGAGCGCCAAGGACCTCTCTTGCGCAGGCAAGTTGTAGCCACAAGACTCGAGATCTCTCGAGTCAGTCTTGTGCCAAGATCTACAAAGGTCAGTCTACACGAGCGCCCAGGATCATCATCATCATCATCATCCGCATCATCACCTTCGCCGGGAAAACCGTTGATTATCCCCGCCAGACATCCCCAGAGAGTTATTCTCGGGAGCACGGCGTTATGCTTCGCCCCGGCTTCTAGGGCGCGCGAGCGGATTGCTCCTGCCGCGTCGTGACGAAAAAAAAGTGTGGTACCACCCCAGTTGGGGATACACCCCTCGAACCCCGAAGGGAACGACCTATGTCCCCATCTAGGGGGGTAGATCGGCGATTGATAGCGTTGAAACCAACTGCTTAACTATCGGTATCGTTTCAGACCGATACCCAGGTCTGCACGTGGTTGCCTACCCCAGCCTCGCTCCCAAGGTCCCCGCGCCCTCCGTCGCCAGGCGCCATCCCTCTTCGCCCGCCGCGCGCCTCGGCTCGCCAGCCCGCTGCCGGGCCCCCGCTGCTTACGGTCTACTCGTAGATACTGAATCGCGGGCCGGCCCAGAGCGGGGCGCACCCCTTGCCCGCAGGCACCGGCCGGAGATCCTGGCGCCGATGTAGTTCGAGGCGGGCGACCTGCCTTGCTTCGGGCATCCCGACCTAAGGGGCCTCTGGGACCGAAAGTTCCTTGGGATCCGACATTGTGGGGAAGTTGCAGCAGCGCGACAGTTTGCGACGGAAGTACTACCCAGACGGGCCCCCGTCGTGAACAAATCAGGACGGGATGGGGAAAGGGTCGGGACTTCCTCGGACCTTGTATTGAAAGAATCAGGACATCGTATGTCTGGGTGATCCCCATGTTGCTGTTGCATGTTTCGAGCCCGATTAGAGCAGTGGGCGATCGACCGCTGTCACAAAACAGCGGCGCCAGGATCTCACAGTGTTCCTCCCAGACCTTGGTCACGATGCGAGGAGGTCTCGGCCAGGCGGCAGATGCCCAGGGCGACGTCGGTGTGGTGAGCTTCGGTCGCAGATCATAGGGGCCTCGCATGTCCTCGCAATTTCGTCTTTCGAGTGCGCGCGCGTCTGGTCATCGTGCTGAAAGCGCCTATGTGGCATCGGCTGGCGTCGACTCAGCGTCGACTCGCATCGATGAGCGTCGACTAGCGTCGACTAGCGTCGAGTAGCGTCGAGTAGCGTCGATTCGCAAGAGCCAGCAGGCCATGAGCTGCCACCGAAGCGGGTTGTGCCCCCGCTCATGGCCCCGCGCCGTCCGGGCCGGCGCGACGACACATCCCCCGCCGCCATGGCCCGCATGCTCGCCGCGCCCTCGCGCCCAGGGCGCGCGGTCACCCTGCTCGTCGTCGCGGCCTGCGCCAGGCCAAGGGGAGCCTGCGCAGGGGCGGACTCCAGTCAGACGGTCGAGGTTCGAGGTTCTCCAAGTCGAGGTTCCAGTCTTCAAGCGTTTTCGTGGGTTCTCGGCTGCTTCCTAGCCTTGGGATGTCTTCCGTCAGCTGCGCCTCGCCGGGAGCGTTCCGGGGGTGCCCGGATCGTCCCGAACGGCCGCCAGAGAGCCGAGTTATGAACCTGAACCTGGCGGCCACGACGGCGGCGACGACGACGATCTCAGGAGTACGAGTTGAGTCAACGGTAGTTGGCCTTCGGGGGGCCCCCTCGTCGCTAGGCTGGACGCAGCTCGAAAAATTGGTGCGTTTGCACCCGAGGAGAGGTCCAGGGGGCCGATCGTGAGCCCCGACTTTGAGCTGCCGATTTTGCAGGGTAGGCGCCAGGCCAAGGGGCTTTTCCGTTGGAAAGAACTACTGTAAGTTCACGTCGTGTCGACCGGCGGCGATCTCGTTGCTGGCGTTCAAAGTTTAACGCCGGCGGCGGCCCAGGATCGGTCGATGATGAACGGTCTGACGTTTCGGAATCGGCCGATCGTTCAAGGTTGAACGATCCCCGCGGTGCCAGGAACCAACGCCGGGGTCGACACGACACGAATTCGCGTCAAACAAGCCCCGAGGTCCCCCTCCGTCGAAGCGCATGCGCGACGCGCAGAAGGGACGCCGCTGATTTTCTTCCTCGCCAAATCGGCTCTCTACTCCAAACTCCGCCCGCTGTGTAGAGCGAGGGGGGAGGGGCATGGAGGAGGAGGACGAGGAGGACTTGTAAGAAAAGGAGGGTGAAGGAGGGGGTTTTCGTTTCTCTCTTACCCCTCTGTGCGGCCCTCTGTGCGGCGCGCACAGGTGGGTAGGGGGGGAGGGGGGAAGGCTTCTTCGAAGGACGCTGTTTCCTGGAAGGCGCGCCGCTGACCCCCGCCGACGCGCAGGACCTGCGCCCTGGCTTCCCGCGAGCCCCACTCGGCGCTGCCCGACGACGCGCTGCCGGACGACGCGCAGCTGCTGCAGGCCGCGCGGCCCCGCCCGCGCGGTCGGGCGCCGCCCGCCGCCGGCGACGCCGCCGCCGCGGGCCGCCGCCGAGCCGCCTCGGCCGACGCGGCCGCCGGGCGGCGCGGCGGCCGCGACGACGACGACGACGACGACGACGACGACGACGACGACGACGACGACGACGACGACGACGACGACGACTACGACGACTGCGGCGGCGGCGGCGAATGCTGCGGAGGCGGCGGCGGGTCTCCAGCGGCCGCCCGGGGTGACCTGGGCACCGCCCGACCGCCCATGGCAAAGACGGTGCAGACCAGGCGCGCTCGCGTCGCGAACCAAAGAGAGGGCCGGGGACGTTTTCGGCTGCTTTCGGCCTCGGGAGGGGGCCCTCACCTGGCCCAGGGGGCAGTCAGAACACGGCTCAGGCCGAGAAGCCGGTCCCGGGGAGAGGTCGGTGCTTCCGGGACCGCGCCCTGAAAAAGTCCAGGCGCCGCGCGTCTAGGAAGAGGACCCCCAGGGCGACGGTCGAAGAGGCCCCCGAGACGGCGCAAGGGGGCCCAAGAGAGCCCCAGGGCGGCTCCCAGAGGCCCCCAAGCCGGCCTCCGGAGGGGCCTTACGCGGCGCAAGGTCGCCCCGAGGCGGCCCCGACACCCCCAGAGCCCCGCCGTCGCCGCCGGGTGCCGGCGACGACGATGGGCCTCTGGCGGCCGTGCGGGGCGGTGTGGGCGTCGCCTCAGGTCGGAGCAGTTTTTCGCGACCTGCGCAGGCCAGACGCAGATCGGAGCAGTTTCACGTCCTGCTCAGGCCGGAGCGGTGTCACGTCCTGCTCAGGTCGGGGCAGTTCTGCGACCTGCTCTGGTCGGAGCAGTTTTACGACCTGCTCAGGTCGGAGCAGCGTAGGGACCTGCTCAGGTCCGAGCAGTTTCACCACCTAGTCAGGTTGAGTGGGCACCGCGAGGACTGTTCGGCATCAGCGCCACAGGGACGGAAGGCAGGCAAGGCATTTTTCGATTTCGCCTAGCGCTTTTTGTTCGAAATCGCTGAGCAGGCAAGGACGCAGCCAAGTTTACACAGGGCCCTGGCTGGGCATCCCCTGAACGCCCTCGGCGACGCTGGACACGGTTTACCAATTGAACAACGAAATTCCAGTCACCCGCGGCCGTTCGGAGCGATCTGGCCGTCTGAAACAGGCGGTGGGCTTGCCTCTCCAGTCGCCCCTGCTCTTTTTTGTTCCTCTCTCTTCCTCCCTCTCGAGGTCTCTCTCTCTCTCTCTCTATATATATATACACATATGTATATGTGTGTGTGTGTGTGTGCGTGTGTGTGTGTGTGTGTGTGTGTGTGTGTGTGTGTGTGTTTGTCTCCGCGTCTTCCCCGGGAACTCCGACGACTAGTCGCACGGGGCACCGCTGCTTCGCACCAGCCTCGGCTTGAAGGGATCTGGCCCCTCCGGGTTCCGGGCTCCCGTGGAGAACCCCTCGGCCAGGCCGGAGAACGCCCAGGTTGTCGGCGAGGGCGGCCAGCCAGCGCAGCACCCTCCGTGGCCTGCACTCGCGACGCCGAGAGCGCCCGGGCGAGGGGGGTCCGCGGGCCACCGAGGGCTGCGGAGGCCGCCGCGCCGCGGGTCAGGGGCGGCGTGGCCGACCCCCGTTTCTCCTCCTCGTCCTCTTCCCCCCTTCCCCCTCCTCGTCCCCCTCTGACCACGAAGTTCTCCTCCTCGTCCCCCCTTCCCCCTCCTCGTCCCCCTCCTCGTCCCCCTCCTCGTCCCCCTCCCCCTCCTCCTCTGATCACGAAGTTATTCGCGCTTCGCGCAGCGCAGAGCGCGAAGTGAGGCGCCCTTTGGCCCAGACGCCCCCGAACACACTTTGAATCGGATGCTGTTCTTTAGAGACGTCCGTTTTGGACCCGTCGACCCCTTCCCCGGGAATTCAGTTTTGGTTCGAGCCGCCAGATGTCCCAGGAGGAGGAGAAGGGTGACACCTCCAGAGGTATCCAAGATGTCGCGGGGTCTTGTCGACGCCGATCTTGGTCCATGCTGACCGTCGCCGGTTCGCGAAGATGATCCACGACTTGACGAGGACCAAGACGGGCGATGACAGGTCGTCACCGACGTTTCCGCGTTTAGGTCCTCCGAGGAGGAGTGATGATGATGGTGAGGAGGAGGAGGAGGAGGAGGAGGAGGAGGAGGAGGAGAAAGAGGAGGAGGAGGAGGAGGACGAGGAGGAGGATACGTCCAGATGCATGCAGAGGTGCTCGGAGGCTTACGGAGGCTTCCAGGGACGTCTGCGGGCTGAAAGAGGGGCCAGAGCGCCGGGGGGGGCCACGAAAAGTCCCTACGGTGGCAGAGAGAGGCGAGAGACAGAGAGACAGAGAGACAGAGAGAATGGAGGAAGAGAGAGAGAGAGAGAGAAAAACAAAAAAAAAAAGAGAGATGGAACGACAGAAAGAGAGAGCGAGAGAGAGGAGAAAAAGAGACAGAGAGAGAGAGAGAGAGATAGTCTAGAACCCTCTATCCGCCCACGACGGCTGCGCGGCTCTCCTCCATAGGCGCCAGAGCTGCTGAAGATGGCCCTGATGCAGACGTCCTTCGAGGTCACCTTCGGCAGGGACCCGCGCCGACATTCGGCTTGGGATTGATTGAATCACTTGCGCTTGTTCATTGTTTGTCTTGGCATCGCTCGGACGTGTGCATAGGACCATAGAGGAGCATGTTGGGGCATCTTGCCTAACGCACGGCATCGAAATATGCACGAGGAAATCATGTCCGAGCGATGGCAAGTTGACCTTTGGCCAGTTGAGCGACGGAAGGAAACGGGGCCGATTGCGTGGACATTCGCGCACACGCTTCTCGCGCGCAAGGTCGCGAGTGAGCGCTCGCATTTCCTCGCAGTGTGCCACGCTAGAGGCCCGCGTACGGACGGACCGGGATGGTCAGTGCGGGGAGGGTACCCCCATGTTCTTCGTGTCCGTTGGCTGTTTGCGTGCATCCGGGGGAGGGTACCCTTGCATGTTCTGTGCGTCTTCGCGCTCGGAGGGTCTCGTGTTCGTGAGGGGTGTGTGTTTCTGGCCTGGGCCCGACTGTGAGCCGTGGCGCATGCTCGCTGTGTTTTCTCAGTTGGCCTCGAGCTAGCGCAGCATCTAGCCGATGCCTCCCCTCAAATACACCCCTTGACGAGCGTGGCCATGGGGCATAGGAGTACTCATCGAGCTGCCTGCGGTCAACTTCGCCAACGTACCGGCGCAGTTTCGCAGCAGGAAGGAGGTCGGGTCTACGACCCACTCCAGCTCCCTCGTATTTGTGAACTGGCGCGGGTCTCTCAACCCCCCCTCCTTGCCACCGCCTCGTTCTCCCTTTTTTGTCCATGATTCCTCGTCCTGTTCTGCAGGCATCTTGTCAGCTTCCTGGGGGCCTCTTGGGCTCCCTTGGAAGCCTCTTCGGGATCCGCTGGCTTGGCATCGCTCGGACGTGTGCATTTTTCCTTCGGCGAGGGCCATCGAGGAGCATCCCTGATCATTTGGCGAAAAATCCACGCACGAAACCGAACAAAAAAAACAGGGAACGGACGTCCGAGCGATGGCGAGCTGGAGGCTCTTTGGGGGCCTCGGGCGCGGCCGGAGGGGCGTCCGAGCGAGGCTGGGGCGCTCTTTTCTGGGCCCTCCGGGGCCGCCGCGGGGACAGCCGAGGCCGTCTTGGGGTAGGATGGGTGCGCTCTTTGAGAGTCTATTTAAGTCGGGCCTGTCCTTAGTGGGCCCTGGAAACGACAGGGCCGTTTTTTCTTACCGGTTCCGTTTTGCCGTTTTTTTGCTGGTTCCGACGCCGTTTTTTTACCGGTTCCGTCGCCGTTGTTTGACTATTTTTTTGCAGTTTTTTTGCCGTTCCAATCTTGGAGCAGTTTTTTTTGCCGTTTCCGGTCGCCGTTTTTTTGCCGTTCCCATTTTCAAGGGACATTTTTTCGGAAACGGTGAAAAAACGGCCCTGCTGTTTCTCCGTTTCTGGGGCCCACAAAAAGCCTTTCCCTCTACAGGAGGAACGTTCAAAAATAGTGACAAATAGTCCGGGGACTATTTTTTGAATGCTTTTTGGCCATCTGGGGGCATCCGAGGCCGTGTCTTGGGGCCGGATGGGTGCGCTCTTTGAGAATACTCCAAATCCCTTATTCATCCTCCAAGGCGCTTTTTCTGGAACTGGGGGGGGGATCCGGTTTATTAGGGCGCTCTCTTTGGATTGGAGCTCAGGGGTTCGACGGCGCCCCGTCGAAGAGGGGGTCCGGAATATGAGGTCGCATTTGGGGGGGTCTAGTTTTTTAGGGCAGGTCGATTAATAAGAATTTGGAGTGTATATGTGGGTGTCTTGGAGGCTTCTTGCGAGGAAGAAAAAACGCCATGAACATAAACTTTTGGCGCTGCGCGCGGATTTCCTGGATCCGCGCTGGGTCCCTCCAGCGGCGCCTCCGGCGCCGCCCCTGGCGCGCTCCGCGCGCCAGGGAGGGGGGTCCAGCGCAGATCCGAGAAATCCGCGCGGAGCACCAAAAGCTTATGTTTATGGCGGTTGTTCGTCTTCTAATGATTCCGAACTGCACTGGAAGAAGAGCCACCCGCGTTTGGGCGTCGGTGAGCAACAGAGGGAGGTCGGCCGTAGAAATTGCAGAAACCCTACCATGCAACAGGGTAGAGCTCTTACACGCTTCAATGTGCCGCTGGCACGGTGGCGGATGAATGGAAGCGCGCTAAGTTTCGAAGCGTCGCGCGATGGACGACGTTTGCGACCCAACGCCCCAGTGGTTGCGTTCACATGCCGCCCCTCCCCCTACTTTGGCACGCCCCTCCCACGCTTCGCGGCCCTATGGGGAGCTCCACCCAAGGCCACATTGGCTGCGTTCACATGCCGCCCCCCCTCCACTTTGGCACGCCCCTCACACGCACGTTTCGTGGCCCCATTGGAAACTCCACCGAATGCCCCAGTGGCTGCGTTCACATGCCGCCCCCCGAAAGCCCAAGTGGCGATGTCCGCATGCGTTCCCCCAACCCAATACAGCGCTTCGTGGCCGCACCGAAGGCCCACCGAAGGCCCCAGTGGCGGTGTCCGCCTGCGTCTCCCCCGCCCAGTACGACGTTTCGTGGCCCCATTGGAAGCTCCACCGAATGCTCTAGTGGCGGTGCCCGAATGCGTTTCCTTCGCCTAGCACAGCGCTCCGTGGTCCCATTGGGAGTTACACCGAAGGCCCCAGTGGCGGTGTTCGCATGCGTCTCCTTCACCCAGTACAGCGTTTCGTGGGCCCATAGGGAGCTCTACCGAAGGCCCCAGTGGCAACGTTCGCATGGCGGCCCCGCTCCAGTTCGGCACAACCATCACACGCTTCATGGCCCCATGTGGAGCGCCACCGAAGGCCCCAGTAGCAGGGTTCGCATGTGTCCCCGCCCCATTCCGGCACACCATTTATCCGCTTCGCGGCCCCTTCAGCAAATCCACCGACGGCGATGACCACAACGGCGATATTCACAATTGCATATGGTTGGGCCTTTCGCATGGATGATTTATGTATCGCAGTGTTCTCGGTCCTTCAGTTGCTCTTGGTTTTTATCTTCGCACACGATCTGAGGCCACGGCCTCATCGCCCTGCCCACATGGGCACGGGCACATTTGTGTGCCCGACTCCAGCACCTTTGCTTCGCTTCGCTTCGCATCGCCTGCCGCTGCAGTGTTGGCCATACATGAGGATCGGCGCTGTGCTGCCGTCGCTCGGCATGGCGCTCTCCCAGCGCGGGGCACATCTCTGTATTCGGTTCCTTCCTCGTTGTTGCCCTTCCCATCTCTTCCCCTCCTCCGCCTTCCCCTGCTGCTCCTGCTCCCGCTTGCTGCTGAACCTCCTACCCCTCCTTTCTCATCCTCCTCCCCTTCCTCCTGCTCATCCTCCTGCTTACCCGCCACCTCCTCTGATGTGCCAAGCCCTTCCCCCTTCTGTTTGGGCACCACACGTGGCGGCTCATGCTGAGGATCAAGGTCCTCTCGGACACCCCAGTCGCTGCACACAACATAAATCAGAGCAATGTGAAGGGATGTGTGGGAAGGAAGTTTACGTAGGGTGTCAGATAGACGAAATCCTTTATTAATCCCCCCCTCCAATTGCGACCTAACATTCCGGACCTCCCTCTTCGACTGGGCGCCTTAATAAACCGGACCCCCTAAGCTCCAATCCAGAGACAGCGCCCTAACAAACCGGACCCCACCCAGTTCCCAAAGAGGCGCCTCATAAAACCGGACCCGGGGGACGATGAATGAGGGATTTGGAATATTAGCGCGAGCGGGCCCAGCTTGCCCCTCTCCCCTCTCCGGACCAAGCGTCTCCATCAGACCAAACGTCTCCCGCAGGGGTGAGGGCGAAGGGCGCCTTGGTAGGGCCCAGTTGGAGGCTTACAGGGGGGGGGGGGGGCAGGCCAGTTCTACAGTGGAGGCCCATGCCAAGAGACACCCTGCTTGCCTCCAGGGTGCCCTGAATTTCTTGGGTTTCGATGGTTTTGCTATGGACAGCGTGACGTTCCCACACCAAGAATCGGTGGACGTCCTGGGGTCTCAGGGTTGGGTTTCTTGTGGATGGTTTCTTGTGGTCGGGCCCCTATACTACATTCGATTTCGCCCATCAACGCAACAACAGTGAGGGCACTGCGACCTGACGGTTCGCATCAAGACGGCCGTACCATCCAATAATGTATCAACAGGGTGTGCGACATCGTTTTTGGTTCAAGCAATCGTTTTTGTCAAGGGCCAGTCTAGTCCACAGCCCAGTCGATGAGTGACCAAACATTTGTAGTGACCATGACCTGGATACCTCATTGCATGGTGTGCGGCGTCAGCTTGTGGAGCATCGCAAGCAAATTTTAGCTCTCATATTCACATGGCCCAGCAGCCGAGTCTAATCCACAGCGCACGGAGCAGGGCGATTAATTTTCGAAGTGCGAGTTTTGTAGCATAGTGGCACGATGTCGAACTTGAGCGTATGGTGATCGAGCTGTCTCAATTCCTCCGACGGTCGGGCCCCACATGAGAATAGGTTTAGCTTGCCTAGGGATCTCCTCCTGCCCCCTCCCTTCTCCCACCTACTCCTGCCTCCTCCTTTTCCTCCTGCCTCCTCCTCCTGCCTCAACCCCTGCCTCCTCCTCTTGCCTCCACCACCTCCTTCTCCTCCTTTTTCTCCTCCTCGTTATGCCTCCTCCCCCCATTCCCCCTGCTCCTCCTCTGCATCCTGCGTCCTCCTCCTTCTGCTTTCCCTATCCCTATCCCTCCTCCTCCTCCTCCTCCCCCTCCTCCTCCTCCTCCTCCTCCTCCTCCTCCTCCTCCTCCTCCTCCTCCTCCTCCTCCTCCTCCTCCTCCTCCCACCGTAGCCATTTTGGCTCAAGCCGTTTTGGCTCAAGTAAAACATCTCTCGAGGTGGCGCAGGGGCCTTGCCAACTCGAGGCGCACAGGAGTCCGCACCCAGGACAGCACCTGGGAGTCGTACCCTTTACATTTACAGTCTCACATTCGGCTACTGTTTTTTTTCTCCTGCTCCGTACATCAGCAGCCATGGCGATTGACCCCGCGCTGCAGGCTTCCCTTGAGGCCATGTTCGAGAAGCAGAAGACTAGCATTCGAAAAGTGGTGCAGCAGGAGGTTCAGACGGCGGTGACAGGTCAGCAGGGGCAGATCTCCACTCAGGGCGCCGAGCTGAAGGCCCTTCGTGCTGATCTACAAGCCCAAGGACAACGGCTTGCCGCTTTGGAGGCTGGTGGCAGTGTTGCAGGCAGTTCGCGGTCTACAGGCAGCTTTCAGTCGTCTCTCTTGGGTGGCCCGCCCATCCGCCAGTTCAACGGTGACAAGGCCAGGAAGGTTTCACCAGTCATCGACCTCGAGAGCGATCCCTGCATCCGCTTCGTGGGGACATTTCCGAGGCCATTCTTGATGAAGACTCGCCAGGCTCACTGGGAACAAATGCAGGACCACTTCCCCGAACTGAAGGACGAGAAGCGCGTGACTGCCATCTTCCACGGAGTAAGCCAGGTATACAAGCTGAAGTTCGAGAACGACGACGACGCGAAGAGCTTCCAGACCAAGATGAACGATGTGAACATGGAGTGGGTGGACTTCTGCGACGGGAAGAAGTACCCGCTCAGGGTCAGGGGCGACTTGCCGCTCCATGCCCGCCAGAAGAAGAGGGCCTTCTCTGGGCTCTTTTGCGACGTGCTCACTAAGCTCCAGGCCAGCCCGAAGTGGACAGGTGGCTCGAAGCTCGGTGTCAACGGGCACAAAGGAGTGTTGCAAGTGATCACGGATGACCACGTCTACGAGCTAGTGCAGGCCGTGCCGCAGGGAGAGGACACCTTCAAGCTGGAGCCCATCTACCAGAGCTTGCTGCTCTTCGATATCACGAAGGACCAGATCGACTCCCTGATCGCCGCTCTTTGAATGAACGGCGGCTGAAGGGCACCTCGATTCTGAAGCTTTTTTGAGCCCAGGCTTGGCAGTGCGCGGGGTTTGCTGTGCCCAGTCTAGTGCTCCCTCTAGCCCCCCTCAGCCTCCAGCCAGTAGTAGAGCAGAAGCATCGGTTTTTCCGCCCCCCTCCTCCACATGTTGTTATTACCTACCTGACGCTTCGTTTCGGATAACGACGTGGAACTCCCAGGCCCTTATAGGGTCTATGTACGCCGGTCACATTCGTGTTCAGCATAAGTTTCATAAGCTACAAGCCATCTTACAGCGAAACCAGATCGTGTGTCTTCAGGAAACTCATGGTGCCCCAGGGGATCTGCCTCATCTTGAGCGAGAATTCAGGTATCACTCCGTCTTTGGCTCCTTCTGCTCACGTGCTAGTGCTGGTGGTCTTCTCATTTTTGTCGCCACCGAGTTGCTGAGAGATTTCCCCTTCTCCGAGTTCCGCGAGCCAGTGCCAGGCCGGGTTGCGGTTTTGAATCTGAGAGGTCCCAAGGGTGAGTTGCAAATCGTCAAATTACACATTGATCCCGAACTTCCTGACCCCGCGGTCCGTCGACAACTCCAGGCTGTAAAATCCATCCTGTGGCCCGCCCTGGATACTGCGTCTTTTATCCTTGGGGACTTCAATTGTCACGAGTCTGGGGAAGGTAGGTTCAATGCTACTCAAGGGACCGATCGCTTCGTTCCCGCCAGGCGTGCCGCTCTGTTTCGCTCTCTCTTTCCTCAACACGCTGAGCTTGGGCAACCGCAGTATGCGCATCGTCGAGTCGTTACTCATCCTCGTGAATCAGTTTCCTTTGGAAGGTTGGACAGAATTTATAGCAGCATCTCTACTCCTGATCTCCTAGACCTATGTCCCACGTGTAATACTATTTGGAATATCACAGATCTCACCTTCCCCTCCGACCACGTCCCCGTGTGCCTCTCGTTGCAGCCGTGGCAGCCGCGCCGAGAGTTGTCTCTTCCTCCGTGGGTGTTCAGGCGGCACGCGTTTGCAAAGTACTTTGAAGACCTTGCAGAAGGACGAGAGTTCAGTTCTGATCCAGCCGAGAAGCTCGAGGAAATCAAGCTGCTGATCACCGCTGCTGGCAACCGCGCCAAGGCCGATATGTTTAAGACCTCTGCCAACACGTTGGCCGAGAAGTTGGCGTGTTGTCTCAGGCTTGCCCGCGCCCGCAGGTCTGGGCTTTGCAAGGCAGCAGCCGATGCCGTTCGTGCTTACCCTATCCTCTCCTCCTTCTTCGACCATGACAACATGATTTGGAATGATTGGCATGAATTTCACTCTCACCTCACCTCCCTCATGAATCAGGAGTTGGCGGCGCTAGAGGAGAACCTCAGGGACCCTGAGGGCACCCCCCCGCGCAACGCAGATTTCTTGATGAGGATTAGGAGGTTGGCCAAAGCATGGAAAAAAAGAAAAAAATAAAAAAAGCGTGCAATTTGTCTCAGAGGAATTGTTGACCAGAACGGATTCGCCCATACTGAGCCCTCGGTGTGCGCGCAGCTGCTCTGCTTTCATTGGGGCTCTGTCTTTGGCGCTTGGGCGGGTTCCGCGGATCCTGGAGGCCAATATCCGGAGCTGGTTCCCCCCATGGACCCCGACGAGTACCAATGCACGAACTCGACCCACCAGAGATTTCCCTGGAAAAAAAAAACGTTTGATCAGTTCCTGGGCCTCCTGCGCAGGAAAAAGGATTCTGCCCCAGGACCCGACGGCTTGTGCTACAGCGCTTGGAGAGCTGCTGGTCCCGTTGCCCAGGAGGCGCTGTTCGAGCTCTACGAGCACGTGCTCGACGGCGGCCGCGTGAGCAGCCAGTTCAACGCTGCCGAGCTAGCTGTCCTGGCGAAGGGTGAGATTGATGATCCCGAGAACGTTCTGAAGGGGGACGACGAAACTCGACCGATCGCTTTATCCAACACCGATAACAAGCTCGTCTCGTCGCTGATCGCTTCGCCGATTTCCCAGGTTCTCGCTGATCGGGGCCATTCGTCGCAGAGGGGATTCATCAAAGGTAGGAATATCATGGACAACGTGCTAGAGGTAGACTTTCACATGATGCACTGGAGGTCTGTTCTTGGGCATAGAGACTGCGGTGCATGTCTCTATGACTTTCGCGCTGCCTTTCCGTCAGGACTGCATGAGTGGATCTGGAAGGTTATGCGTGCCTATCGGTTCCCTGAGTTTATCATCGTAGCGGTTCTGACCCTATATCAGAACATGCACTGTTGGATTGAATTCAAAGGCTCTCCCAAGGTCTCCTTCACGGCCCTCCGAGGAGTTAAACAAGGTTGCCCATTTTCTGGAGTTCTATTCGTTCTATGTCTTGATCCATTGTTACGCTATATCGGCCTGATTCCCACCGACTTGCCGAAGCAAGTCTCTGCGTTCGCTGACGACCTCGGCCTGGTCGCGGCGGACATTTTTAGTGCACTCGGCCCTGTGGCCAGAGCAATCGTTCAGTTTGGCTTCTCCTCGGGCTTGCTGTTGAACATTGCCAAGTGTGTGATAATCCTCACTGACCCTGGCAAGATGGAGAGCGCCGTCGCAAAGTTTAAGGAGGCCGGGATAAAAGTGCACCAATTTAAGATCCAGCTGTACGGGAAGTACCTTGGGTTCCTCCTTGGTGTTGATGGTCAGGACCGTTCCTGGAAGCCTGTCGGGGCCAAACTTCTGGCTCGGGCCCACTTGGTCAAAAGTTTGGGGGAAGGTCTCATCACCAGCCTCGTGGCCCACAACAGGTACGCCCTTCCAGTTGCCTCATATGTCGGTCAGGGCTATAGGCCCAATACGTATGTCTTAAGAATGGAGAGAGAAGCTCATCAGCTGTATACTTGCAGTCCGCGTCATTCGTTCCCTCCAGGCCTCTTCCATCGCTTTCAGGACCTCGGCTTGAGTGTGCAAGCCAACTCCCTGGAGGTGCAGAGTCGTGCTGCTAGGCTCAGGGTCGCCCACAACTCCTCCCTCTTCCCGATCTTGCGAGATAAGCTCCACGAGCCCCTTGAGACAGACGAGTTCCTCCTCACGCATAAGTTTTCTATTCAGTATCAGCGCTCGCTTTTTGTGCAGTTGATGGAGGACTATGAGTCGTCCATCTACATTCCCAGGTTGCCTGACCGGTGCTTGCCCAAGCAGGTCCAGAAAAGGTTGGCGAAAATGATTTCAGCTGACGCGTATCCAAACCCCGCGTCCTGCCTCCTGTACCAGAGGGTGCAAACATGGGCTCCCAGGGTCTCCAAGGCCGAAATGGATTTGTGTTTTATTCGTGTGCTTCGGAGTGCTCAAGTGGTTCCTGGGTATATATTCGCTGGGCTCCTAAAAACAATATTCAACAGCTGGTACACAACAAGGCGCTACAGACAAGGTCCAGGCCGATGTGTCTCGGCTGCTCATGTGTCGGAGGTGATGATGTCCTTCACTATTTGAATTGTGGTGTATGCCGTCCCGTCCTTCAGCACCTCCTCCCTGCTCTTCCTGATGACTTTGGCGAAGATCCCCTGAGTTCCTCCCCCCCCCCCCCCACCTTTTTCACATCTCGGGCCCCGATGCTCTGCCTAGTTATCTCCTTGCTTTAGACGCCGTCCACTCGTCCTTTCAAGCTTTGCGCGCCTCCCCCCCCGTCTTTCAGCTCTTCGCTCAGCAGGTTATCCAAGGCAGGCTCCGAGTGTCTGTCAGGCGCTCGCCTAAGTTGCAGGGCCTGCTCCGCTTGGCCGTGGACCAGCAGGACACAGCAGGGTGGGGCTCCTCCTCCTCCTCCTCCTCCTCCTCCTCCTCCTCCTCCTCCCCCCCTCTCCATCTTCCTCCCCCCCCCCCCCCCCCCTCCTCCGCCTCCTCCTCCTCCTCGTCTCCATCTTCCTCCCTCTCCTCCTATGCCACCCCCTCCTCCTGCCTCCTCCTTAGGCCTTCTGCCTCCTCCTGGGGACTCTTTGGGCCTCTTGGGGCCTCCTGGAGCCTTCTGGGTCTCCCGGGACATCCTGGGGCCTCCTAGGGCACTCCTCTTCCTCTGTGTCCTCCTCGTCCTTCTCGCCCTCTGCCTCCTCCTCCTCCTCCTCGTCTTCCTCCTTCTTCTCCTCCTCTTTCTCGTCCTTCCTCCTCCTCCCTCCTCCTTCCTCCTCCTCCTCCTTCTCGCGCGGAACACGGCCCAGAGCAAGTGCATAACGTGCGTCCCAGCGGATGCGCGCTGGAGGACGACCCAGAGGAAGCGCGTGCCGGAGGACGACCCGGAGGAAACACGTGAGGCGCGGGCCCAATAGGGAGGGGGTTCCTGCCTGAGACTTCCTCGCAATTCACTCACAGACGAGGCTCTCGCCTGATAAGTCCTCCATATTCAGGCTTCAGGAACCCAGAAGTAACGACAGTTGCGGGATTGCGATGGCCCGCCTCGGATTATGAAAAAATAAGAGAAAACATGAGCTGCGGGCCCCCTAGGGAGGAAGCTCCTTCCTGAGACTTCCTTTTAATTCATCAGCAGACGTTGCTCTCGCATGATATTTCCTTCGTATGCAGGCCTCAGGAGCCCAAAAGACAGTGGCAGGATTCTGGTGGCCTGCGTCGGATTAGTTATCCAGGGGAAGGACCCAAACGTACGCAGTTGTGGGTACCGCAAGTGTAAGTACATTCTTCGGTGAAGCTCCCAACGTGGCCACGAAATGCTGCACTGGTTGGGGGCTGGGGGGAACGCGCGCGGGCGGTAACACTGGGGCCGTCGGTGGAGCCCCCTATGGGGCCACGAAACGCTGTGCTGGGTGGGTGAAAATGCAAAATTACTCACACTTCGCGTATCCCCACCAGCCCATCTCAAAACAGCAACTCTTGCGAAGCATGCCGACCGTCGTGTTTTTCAGGCGTGTTTCCGCCTGCCCCCGCATATCTCCGGGCCTCTCGTCCTGGTGTGAGTCGTTCGGGCCCTTTTTCCTGGTGTGAGTCGTTCGAGCTCTTCGTCGTGGTTTGAGTCGTTCGGGCTCTTCGTCCTGGCGTGAGTCGTTCGGGCTTCTCGTGGTGTGAGTTGTTCGGGCCCTTCGTCCTGGTGTGAGTCGTTCGGGCTCCTCCTCCTGGTATGAGTCGTTGGGGCTCCTCGTGGTGTGAGTCGTTCGGGGCCCTCGTCCTGGTGTGAGTCGTTCGGGTTCCTCGTGGTGTGAGTCGTTCGGGCGCCTCGTCCTGGTGTGAGTCGTTCGGGCCCCTCCTTGTGGTGTGAGTCGTTCGTGCCAATCGTGGTGTGAGTCGTTCGGGCCCCTCGGCCTGGTGTGAGTCGTTCGGGTTCCTCGTGGGGCCTCTTGGGGGCCTCTTGGAGCCTTTTGGGGCCTCTTGGGGGCCTCTGGGGGGCCTCTGGGGGGCCTCTGGGGGGCCTCTTGGGGACTCTTGGGGCCTCTTGGGAGCATCTTGGGGGCCTCTTGGGGGCCTCTTGGGACCGCTGGGGGGCCTCTGGGGGGCCTATTGGAGGCCTCTTGGGAGCCTCCTGGGAGCCTCTTGGGGCCATCTTGGGGCCTCTTGCCACTTCCTCAGAAGCGCAAGTGAGAACTGCCCCCTGAAAAGAACAAAATGAGCCCAAAACCTTCGTAAAAACAAGGAGTTTGCTATGAAGGAAGATGAGCGCGGCCCCCTCAGGACGCCAAAATGGGGCCAAAACCGTAGTAAAATCAACGATTTGGGCTTCACATGAGAGCAGAAGGGGCCAAACTGTATCCCCCCGACGGGGCCAGAATCCTCGTGAGGGTCGTCGTTTTTTTGGCCCTCCCAGGATTCAAAAAAGACCACCCTGACTACGCCCCGGGCTCCCTGTCCAGGTCCAGGGGGCGGGGTAGGGGGAGGGGTAAACCCTTCCCCGAAGGGGAATATGGGGGGTTGAGAACAGAGAGAGCTCGCTAAACCACTCACGCCCGCAGGGCTGGTGGGATTGGGTGTGTGGGACGCATGCGGACGGTCCCACTGGGGGCTTCGGTGGAGCTCCTTACGGGGCCACGAAGCGCTGCACTGGGTGGGCGTGAGTGCCACATTGGGCTTCCGACGCGCACGCGGACGGTCCCACTGGGGGTTTCCGTGAGCTCCTGATGAGGCCACGAAGCGTCGTAGTGGGTGGATGTAAAATCCAAGAACTGGGTGTGTGGGGCGCACGCGGGCGGTCCCACTGAGGGTTTCGGGGTGGGTGTACGTGCCAAATTGGGTTTCTGACGCGCATGCGGACGGTCCAACTTGGGTCTTCGGTGGAGCTTCTTATGGGGCCACGGAGCGCTTTACTGAATTGGTGAAACTGCCAAATTGGGTGCGTGGGACGCATCTGGGCGGAACTGGGGGCTTCGGTGGAGCTCCCTATTGGGACCACGAAGCGCTGCATTGGGTGGGTGAAAATATCAAATTGCGTGTGCAGGACGCATGCGGGCGGTCCCACTGGGGGCATCGGTGGACTTATGGGGCCACGAAGCGTTGAACTGGGTGGGTGAAGATGCCAAATTGGGTTTGCGGGACGATTGCGGACGGCCCCACTGGCCACGAAACGCTGTATTGGGTGGGGCGGACGAATGTGGCCACCCCCACAGGTCTTACGTGGAGTTCCGTATGGGGCCACGAAACGCTGTACTGGGTGTGGCGGACGCGTGTGGCCACCCCCCACAGGGGCCTTAGGTGGAGCTCGTTATGGGGCCACGAAACGCCGTACTGGATGTGGCAGACGCATGTGGTACCCCCCACTGAGGCCTTAGGTGGAGCTCCTTATGGGGCCACGAAACGCCGTATTGGGTGTGGTGGACGCGTGTGATGCCCCCCCCCCCCGTAAGCCTTAAGTGGAGCTCCCCATGGGGCCACGAAGCGCCGTACTGGGTGTGGCAGACGCATGTGGTACCCCTCCCCATGGGCCTTACGTGCAGTTCCCTATGGGGTTGCGAAGCGTTGTACTGGGCTGGCGAAGCGCAGTTCGGAGGGAAGAGGGGGACGAGGAGGAGGAGGAGGAGGAGGAGGAAGAGGAGGAGGAGGAGGAGGAGGAGAAGACGCCGGGACCGTCTCGTCAAAACGAACACCCAACACCACAGGATGGTTGGGAACGAATATGAATCGCGGGCCCCATAAGGATGGGGTTCCCGCCGGAAGTTTCTGGCAATTCATTCATAGACGAGGCTCTCGCCTGATACGTTTTTTTCCATTCAGGCTTCAGGAGCCCAGAAGTGATGATAGTTGTAAGATTCCGGTGGCCCGCCTGGGATTAAAGACGTGAGCTGCGGGCCCCATAGGGAGGGGGGTCCCGCCTGAGACTTCCCAGCAATTCACTCACGGACGAGGTTCCTGCCTGATACCTCCTCAAGTGTGGGGGGGGGGTGAGTCAGTGCGTAAGTGAGGATGATGCTGATGTTGATGATGATGGGTGTGTGGGTGTGTGAGTGGGTGTGTGAGTGAGTGGGTGCGTGAACGAATGGGCGGGTAGGTGGGTGAGTGAGTGGGTGAGTACGTGAGTGAGTGATGATGATGAGTGTTTGAGTGAGTGTGTGAGTAGGTGAGTGTGTGAGTGTTAGTATTGATGTATGTGGGTGGTTGAGCGAATGAGTGTGCGATCAGAAAAGAGGGGAGGGTGTGCTCCTGCGCGGGGGGCGTGCAGAGAAAAAGAGAACCCCACTTAGGATGTGGGGAACAAGAACCTCATTTAGGATGTAGGGAACACAATCCCCGTTTACGATGTGGGGAAAAACGATGATGATGATGCTGACGATGCTGCGTGTGAGAAAGAGGGTGGTCGGTTGTGAGTGATTGTATGTGGGTAAAGGAGTGATGATGCTGAGTGTGCGAGCGAGTGACCGGGTGTGTAAGTGATGATGCGAATGGTGATGATGATGACGACGATGATGATGTGAGCGTGTGCGTGTGTGAGCGGGTGTGTATGTGGTGAGTGAGCGAGTAGGAAGAAAAGGGGGTGTTCCTATGTGTTCCTGTGTGTTCCTGCGCGGGGTGTCCAAAGAAAACGAGAACCCCATTTTTGGAAGGGGGAACACATTTTTCTGTGCCCACCCCTGACCAAGAGAGGCATGAACGGTATTGGTTTTGCTTTGCTTCGGGGAAACCAAGATGCAGGGACAACCATAATCAATATATCCGGTTTGCCATGGGTATACCAACCACAGCGGAATTTATTCAGCGGCGCGAGCGGATTCCAATGAGACATCTTGGTATCGTGATTTTCTCGAAAGAGATGCGCGCAACGATGTCACTAGCGGAATACTTGCGCTTAAACGTCCGTCACTGAAAAAAGGACACGCGACTCGGGAATTGATGGTTCGCGATAAGTGTACGTTAATTGGACGTTGTCCAGACGCAGACTGGACAGTGCCCGATTACCCATCAAGGAGTCCAACAACGCTTCGGGGGAGCATGCTTGGATTAGGATTTGATCGTTCTCGACGGTCGCTTGCCGCATGGCCCGTACCAGCACATCGAACCAACGACGCTTTGAAGGGTCACCCATTGATTGGCGTTGTATCTGAGATTTCCCCATACATCTCGAGTCAGCCAATGTACGTTTGGCATGTGGACGGAAAGTTGGGACGCTCACGTACAACACAATGCCGAGTGGGCTGGTGGTTGCGAATCAAAGCCGGGTCGTGATTTGAACAGGCAATGTATTCCACGGGCCCGACGCTTGTTGCGCACGCATGCCTGACTTGCAAAGGTTCTAACGTCAGCGTTCACACTCCTTCATCATGTGTGAATAATCTTTGGCCGCGCAACCAAGAGTTCGTGTAGAACGCGTATGCATCGTGCACGTGACATTCGTTAGCATGTGTTGTAACCGATGTGTGTGAAAACGTGCCGCGAAACACAATCATGACAAACCCACCATGCAAGACAGGTGTCCCAGCACAACGATGCGAATTTACTATTCCAATGCCGCTCGTATCAAGCAGGTCGCGCAACATGTAGTTGATGGCTTTCTTTCACAAGCATCTGCGAGACATGATACGTTGGCGTCGGAATATCTGCGCGCGTGGCGCCTCCACTCTATTATTCGTGCTCCTTAGTTGGCACGAGCTGGTGACAAATGGTTTGCGCATATTGGCGCATCGATCGTTTGGCCATTCGGCGATACCACCACCATAAGTTGGAGGGGGGAGGAAGGTGGAGGACCATGAGGAGGAGGAGGAGGAGGAGGAGGAGGAGGAGGAGGAGGAGGAGGAGGAGGACCAGGAGGAGGACCAGGAGGAGGAGGAGGAGGAGGAAAAGGAGGCGGACCCCCCCACACCTGCTTGTGGTGGGGGCGGTGGCACACGAGCCCACCAAACCCGAGCCCCCGCAGCCCGACTCTCCCGCAAACTCCCCGGCCGACCCTCCCGCTCCGCCGCCCGCACTGGGCCCGCCCCGCGCTGCGGGCGCCACCGCCCCCTCGCCACGCCGCGGCGCGCCGTGCCGTGCGCGCGCGGCGCTGCAGCCCGCGCGGCGCGCCCGCGCCGCGCCGCGCGCGCGCGCCCCCTCGCGCGCGCGGGCGAGGACCGCATGCTCCAGCAGCAGCGCGCCGAGCGCCCGGGCCGCGCGCGCCCCAGGCGAGCCGCCCGCCCGCCCGCGCGCGCCCGCCGAGCGCGCGCCTGCCGAGCGCCGCTGGCGCCGCCCCCGTCGCCGCCAGGGGGGCCTCGTCGGCGACAGCGGCGCCGCCACCGTCGTCGGCGCCGCGCGGCGGCGGGGGCGGCGGCGGAGAGCGGGCGGCGGGCGCCGGCCGACGGCGTCCTCTGGCGACGGCGAGCGAGGACGACGGCGACGCCCGACGGAGGCGACGGTCGACCGACGACCGACGGCGACACCGACGGCCGACGACGACCGACGACCGACGATCGACGACGGCCCCTCGACGACGGGCGACGGGCGACGACCCTTCGACGACGGCGACGACCGACGACGACCGACCGCGGCCACCGACGACCGACGACGACCGACGACGACGGCCGGCAGGCTGCTGCCGGCAGCACCGGCGCGGCGCGGGGCGGCGCGGACGCCGCGTCGTGGGCCGCGGAGGCGCTCTGGGACGCGTGGGCGCGCTTGCAGGACAGGGCGGAGGGTGGTGCCCTCCTTAGGCGCGTCATGTGGTTCGAGAGCGCTCAGCGGTTGAGGCCAGACAGGGATTCCTCAAACTCCTTTGCGGGCCACAGCTTCCGGCTTGCCCAGCGTTGCGAGAGGAACCATCATGGTCATATCATAGTCATTTTCGTCAGCAGCATCATCATCATCATCATCATCATCATCATCATCATCATCATCATCATCGTCATCGTCATCGTCATCGTCATCGTCATCGTCATCATCATCATCATCAGCATCTGCATCAGCATCGTCATCATCATCAGCATCATCACCACAATCAACATCGCCATCATCATCAGCAGTATCAGCAGAGGTATCAGCATCAGTATCAGCATCATCATCGTACTCATCATCATCATCATCATCATCATCACCATCATCGTCATCATCGTCGTCATCATCATCATTATCAATAGCACCATCAGTACCATCACCATCCATCATCTTCCATCATCATCACCACCATCATCATCGTCATCTGCATCATCATCATCATCATCATCATCAGCAGCAGCAGCATCATCATCATAAGCATCATCAGCATCATCATCGTGACTACCACCATCGTCATCATCATATTCACCATCATCCGCATCATCATCATCAGCAGCAGCATCATCATCGTCACCATCATCACCATCATCACATCACCATGACCATCTCCAGCATCATCATCAGCACCACCATACTTATCCTCCTCCTCACCGTCATCGTCATCATAATCACCATAATCGTTATCACCAGAATCATCATCATCATCATCATCATCATCATCATCATCATCATCATCATCATCATCATCATCGAGGGCGGTACTTTTCTTACGCGCGACAAGCGCTCATGCGGGTGCTTGTTCTTTGGCGAGGAGGAGGGGAGGGCGGGGGCGAGGTTCTAGATTCCAGATTCGAGGTTCGAGGTTCTAATGTCGACCTGTTGCTTGGAACCGCTCGGTCTCCAGTAGTGCCGGGCAGGGCGCCGAGACCTACACACATCCGCTGCTCCCCGGCCAGGCCCATCCTGAACCCAGTCGGGAGCCTTGAGACGGGGGTCAATACAAACGGGGGTCAGCCAGGGCGCCAGATCTTGCAGGATCCTGCAGGGCCAGGGTCGCATTGACCCGGGTTTGGGTGGAGGATCCTGCAGGATCTTGCAGGACCCCTCGCATTGACCCGGGTTTGGGTGCAGGATCTTGCAGGATCTTGTAGGATTCTGCAAGGCTTGACTGACCCGGGTCTGGATTGACCCGGGTCAGAATGTCCCCGACCCAGGAGCTGCGTCAGCGCCCCCCCCCCCCGGCCGTGCCGGGAGGGCGCGGCGGGCCCACCGCCGCCGGGAGCAGGATGGGCCTGGCGCCGGGGAGCAGGGGAAGGTGCACAGATCTCGGCGCCCCGCCCTGCCCTGTGGAGACGACGCTCCCGCCGCTCCCCTGAGCGGCCTCCCCCTCCTCCTCCTCCGCCTCCTCCTCCTCCTCCTCCTCCTCCGCCTCCTCCTCCTCCTCCGCCTCCCCCTCCTCCTCCTCCTCCTCCTCCTCCTCCTCCTCCTCCTCCTCCTCCTCCTCCTCCTCCTCCTCCTCCTCCTCTCGCTTCGCCGCGCAGGACCTCGCTCGCGCGGCGGGCGGGTACGTGCAGGACTCGCCCGTGCTGGACTGGGCTGGCGCCTCGGAGCGGCGGCGGCGGCGGCGGCGGCGACGACGAGGTTTAGCACGATTAGGCGCCGGTCGTTGAAAGTGTGGAGTTCTGGATCCCCGAAAGAGCGTGTTCTACCGCTGCTGGCGGAAAACCGGGGGGGGTCCCCCTTCATCATGAAAAGGGGGGGGGGTCACTACCGGTTCGAACCCCCCCCCCCCCTCCCCCTCGAAAACCGGGAGGGGTCACTACCGGTTCGAACCCCCCCCCCCTCGAAAACCGAGGGGGGGGTGCGGACAGTGGTGGGGACGGTGGTGATGGGGACAGTGGTGAGGGGACAGCGGGACAGTGGTGGGGACAGTGGGACAGTGGTGGGGACGGTAGTGGTGGGGACAGTGGTGAGGACAATGTGGGAACAGTAGGGACAGTGGACAGTGGTGGGGACGGTGGTGGTGGGGACAGTGGTGTGGGGACAGTGGGAATGAGGTGGAAACAGTGGGACAGTGGAGGGTACAGTGGTGGGGACAGTGGTGAAGGCGGTGGCGAGGACGGCGGTGGGACAATGGGACAGAGGTACAGTGGGGACAGTGGTGCGGACAGTGGGGACAGTGGTGGGAACAGTGGGACAGCTTAGTGGGACAGCGGAGGAGTCAGTGGGACAGTGGGGACAGTGGGGATAGTCGGGCAGTGGTTGGGGCCGTGGAGAAAGTGGGGAGAGTGGAACCCTGGTGGGAACAGTGGTGGGGACAGTGGGGACAGTGCGACAGTGGTGGGGGGCACTGGTGGGGAGAGTAGGGACGGTGGTGGAGCCAGTGGGGACAGTGGTGGTGAGGACAGTGGTGCTGGGAACAACAGTGGGGGATGTGGTGCAGACGGTGGTAGGGACCGGGAGTCGTTTGCTGGCGGTGAGTGGGGGGGGGTGGGGAGGGTATCGAACCGGTAGTGATCCCCCCTCTGGTTTTCGAAGGGGGGGGGGGGTCGGACCGGTAGTGACCCCCCCGGTTTTCGAGGGGGAGGGGGGGGGGGGGGGGGAGGGGGGTTTTGCCGGGGAGGAGGGGGGGGGGAGGGTTCCAGCGGGGGGGGGATTTTCGGCGGGGGGGGGGGGACCCCCGGTTTCCTGAAGGAAAAGTGCGGCAATTTTCCACAGTAAAGCGGCGGTGGATCACGCTCTCTCGGATCCCCAGATCCCAATATGTTCCTGTCGCCTTCCTGCTTCCAGAAGCGGGGTTGTTTTGATGTGTGTCGTCATTCTCTGGTCCTTCCCGAACCCGATCTACTTGATCCGTTGCTGCCGTCGTCGACATTGTCTTTGGCGGCGCGGCGCCACCGTCGACGGCGGCGTCGCCATCGCGCCGCCGCCGCCGCTGCCGCCGCTGCCCCAAACTTTTTTGACTCGGCGGCAAGACCAAGAGGAAGTGAGAAGGAGAAGTCGTTCTCAGAAGGCTTGGAAGTCCCCAGGTCTGGTGAGAAGTTGTCTAAGCCTTCCCCCGGAGACACCGGCAACTCCTCAGGAGGCTGGAGGGCTTCTGAGAAGGCCTTCCCCCCTCACTTCGCCCCCTCGCTCCCCGCCCGTTGACCCCTCCTCTGGGGAGGGGGGCCAATCTTGTAGCGACGTTTGCACGGCGCGAGGAGGCCTGGCTTAAAGGCCCTGCTGTCACAGCGCGCGCCTCACGCCGCCGCTCCGGATGACCCGGCACACCCCCGGGAGTGCCCTCGGCAAGGCGCCGTGTGGCGCGTCGCGTGACAGGGGGCGGCACTGCCGTGGAGTAGTTGCCATGGAAGTGTCAGCACAGCTGCTCCTCACACGTCTTGGCCGGCTTGCCCGCTTCCACCGCACCTGCGAGGCGCTCCCCGGGGCCAGTGGCTGTGGTCCTCTCGCGCTGCTGTCCTCGGCCACTGCTGGGCCGGCCCAGCTGGCCGCCACTGGGCGCGCGGCCGGGCGGGCGGCACGCTCCTCCGAGCTGGGCTCCCGTCTCGAGGGGCCGCGTGGAGCTCCGCCGCTGCTCGCGCTCGCGCCCGCCCTCGGGGACCCCGTCGGCGGCCCCGCGTAGGCCTCCTTCGCGGGGCCGGGCGGCGCGTTCGGGTCTGTCCCGGCCGGGTGCGCCTGCACCGCCTTTGGGCCTCGCGTGTTGGGGGCGGGTCAGGATGAGGACGAGGGAGAGGGGGGGAAGAGGAGGAGGAGGAGGAGGAGGAGGAGGACGAGGCGGAGGGTGAGGTGGAGGAGGAGGAGGAGGAGGAGGAGGAGGAGGAGGAGGACGAGGAGGAGGAGTGGAGGAGAGGAGGAGGAGGAGGAGGAGAGGAGAGAGAGGAGGAGGAGGGGGAGGGGGAGGGGGAGGAGGAGGAGGAGGAGGAGGAGGAGGAGGAGGAGGAGGAGGAGAGGAAGAGTGTCAGGTTGAGCGCGTTGGAGGGCCCAATCGGCGGCAGGATAACAAAGTATGCAAGTGCACTTGCTGGTCCTGCATGCTGGCACTGGCCTTCCTGGGTCGCCCTCGGGGCGAGACATGGGGGGGGGGGGGGGCAGCGGGGGCTGCAGAACCGGGACCCCGCGGGGCGCCCAGCGGGGGCCCTCGGGGGCCCCAAAGGGGGCCTTGGGGGCCCGAGAGGTGCCCCGGTCCCCCCCCCCGCATTTCTCGCCCCCCTCCATGAAGCGACGCCCAGCGCAGGTGCGGGAGAGCACTCCGAGGCCGGGAGACGTCCAGTGAGCAGACGAGGAGGTCAGCGAACGGGGTCAGAGGTGGAACAGATACCCACACCTTCGCCCGTTTTCCCTCTTCTGGGCCTCCCGGGAGGCCCTCGTCGCCACCGCCGGATTCGCCTCCAGATTCTGGTCAGAGTGCAACCTTTCAGAGGTCTGGAGAGTAGCAGTATCGGTACCGTTTTGGTTCCCACGGGGGAGGCCAGACGGCCTAGAATCGAGATGAGTATGTTCGGGAGCGTTCCGGAACGTTCTCAGAGCGATCCAGAACGCTGAGAAGGCCGCGGCGCCCGAGGCATTTTCCAGACCCGCCGATCCTCTGAGATTTCCAATTTCTAGAGGTCCGATTTCGATTCTGCAGCTGCAGGAGAGCACCCCGAGGCTGGAAGGCTTGGCGACGGCGTCGCCGTCCGCATCGCCGTCGTCGCCGCCGTCGCCACCGCCGTCGGCGACGTCGTCGTCGTTGGTGGCGGCGTCACCGTCGACGACGTCGTCGCCGTTTGCGTCGTCGCCATCCAGGGGCGGGGAGGAGGAGGAGGAGGAGGAGGAGGGAAAGGCGGGGAGGAGGAGAAGAAGGAGGAGGAGGAGGAGGAGGCGGAGGAGGAGAAGGAGGCGGAGGATGGGGGAGAAGGGTAGGACGAGGAGGAGGAGGAGGAGGAAGAAGGAGGAGGAGGAGGAGGAGGCAGGAGGAGGAGGAGGAGGAGGAGGAGGAGGAGGAGGAGGAGGAGGATGGAGGAGGAGGAGGAGGAGGAGGAGGAGGAGGAGGAGGAGGAGGAGGAGGAGGAGGAGGAGGAGGAGGAGGAGGAGGGGGAGGAGGACATCGTCGCCGCCGGCGTCGACGGCGTCGCCGTCGCCGGCATGGCGGCGGCGGTGCCGCCGCAGGGGTGGCGGACGCCGCAGGGGTAGCGCCGCCTGCGGCGGGGGGGCGGCTCGCGCCCCTCTCGCGCGGGGCTCTCTGCGCCGAGGCGCCCGGGGGGCGGCCCCTGCGCGCGCCCGCGTGCGCGCGAGCGCGCGAGCAGAGCTGTCCCCAATCACTTGGCATCGCTCGGACGTGTGCATGTTTCCTTCGGCGAGGGCCATCGAGGAGCGTCCTGGATCCTTTGGCGGAAAAGCCACGCACGGAACCGGCAAAAAGCAGAGGGAATGGACGTCCGAGCGATGGCGAGATCAGCGCTTGCACTGAACCCAGACCCCCTCGGGTAGTGAACAGAGTCACGACGGGCGTTTTTTCGTAATTTTCGGCCTCCGAGGGGTCCTTGTCGGGCCTCGGGGCCGTCCACAAAAACGATGCAGGATGAAACACCAGTGCCGCAGAGTGGGTCGAGATCTCTGGGGGTCGACGTCATGAAAAAATCATGTCGTCGGGGGTCTGGGAGGGGGTCCTCGCGGAAAGTGAAAAATTTGGCGAACGTGTCCCGCCGATGATGGTGGCCGGCGGGGTTCTGGGGTTCCCGGTGCCGGGTTCTTGGGTTCTTGTTGATATTGGTTCCGGGCCGATTCCGTTGGGTTCCCGGGTTTCCAGTCGATCTCTTTATCGATTTCTTCATCGATCCCATGCCAAGCCATCCACCGATCTACAAGCTTCTCTGGTGCAGTCGGACCCTCACCTGCAGGGAAAGGATTCGCATGCTTGGGCTACAGGCGCACCTCCAGGGGGGGGAGCGGAGGGAGAGGAGGGGGGGAGGGCCGAACTTCGAGGGCGGCGGCCCTCACTGCAGCTCTTCGCCCTCCTCCGGTCTTCTGGGTGGGCCTCGCGTCGCCGTGGCTGGATTCGCCCGCAGGAGCGGAGGGGTGGAGCTCCAGGCGGGGAGAGAGGAGGGAGCGGGGGGGGGTGTGGGGTGGAGGGAGTGGAGGGAGTGGAGGGGGGGAGGGAGGGAGTGACGGGAGGAAGGGAGGGGAGGGGAGGGAGGGAGGGAGGAGGGAGGGAGGGAGGAGGGAGTGGAGGGAGGGAGGAGGGAGGGAAGGAGTGGAGTGAGGGGAGGGAGGGGAGGAGGGGAGGGAGGAGTGGAGGTGAGGGGAGGGGAGGGAGTGGGGAGAGGGGAGGGAAGGAGGGAGGGAGGAGTGGAGGGGAGGGAGGGAGTGGAGGCAGTGGAGGGGAGGGAGGGAGTGGAGGGGGGAGGGGAGGGAGGGAGGGAGGGGGTTCAGTGGAGGGGAGGGAGGGAGGGAGGGAGTGAAGGGGAGGGAGGGAGTGGAGGGGAGGAGCGGACCTTCGAGGAGCGCGGCCCCCCGAGAGCTCTTTCGCCCCCCATCCTGGACCCCTGTCGAGGCCTCGCGCCGCGGCTCATCGGGAAGCCAGCGCCCCGCCGACTGCGAGGGAGAGAGAGTCGGGCCAGGCGAAAGGGGGGGACTGGGAAAGGGGGGCCTACGAAATTTGCTGCACGCAGCTGGTTTCGGCCTCACCGAGGGGCCCATTCCTCGATACATGGCCGCCTCCGGCGCCGGGAGGCGCCAGGAAAATCAGCCACGTGAGCTGAGTCTCAGACCCCCCCTTTGCTATCCCCCCCTTTCGCCCGACCCGAGAGAGGCAGCTTCTTCGGGCCCAGCTCGTGCCCCGCGGCCGCCCGAGGCACGAGTGATACGCTAGGGGGACGAAGAATGGCATAAGCATGAGCAAGACAAATCAGAAGAGCGATGCAGGTAGGAAGGCTTCGCGCCACAAGACCCAGCAGGAGCTGACGACCGCTTCTTGACGTGCGTTCCTGTTCTTGCAGCGCGGGCTATATCGGGGAGAGAATAAGGACATACACGTAAAAACTCGGAGGTCCGCCCGAGGCACGCGGTATACGATACAGTCGGCCCCGATTAGTAGGGCGACCCTCCCAGATCAAGGGTACCCTCGTGTCCTGTGTCTTGCGACCCATGCCTCCTGCATTTCTGTGGCAACGTGGCCCTCGGAAGGGTCTTGTGTCCTCTCGCGCGTCCTCTCCAATCAAGTCCGACTGCAAAGGGAGCCTTACGAAAGGGAGGCCTGTCCACCGCCGAAGGGATCGCCAGAAGCCATGTCTTCGCGCGCCCCCGAGAGAGATCAGGAGGGGAAACACACACAAACACAAGGTCATCGCCGATCCCCAGGAAGATATGGGAAACTATGGGAAGTGGGGGGGGGAAGGAAAAAGCCCAGAGGATACAGGAACAGATTGGGAATCCTGGTAGTTGTGTGCATCTACTCGTGTGTCCTGGGGCCCCTCCGCGAGAGAGAGAGAGAGAGAGAGAGAGAGAGAGCGCGAGCACCTCCGAAGAACGCGCGGGGGAGCTCCCCCCCCCCCCCCCCGGGAGGGGGCCTCTCGCCCGGGAGCCCGCTCGCTCGAGGGGGGGGCTCTCCGGGGGCCGACCGGGGGGGGGCGAGGCGTCGGGGAGGCCTCGGAGAGGGAACCGTCGAGGAGGGGCCGCTTTTCCACCGCCACCAGCAGAAGTCGGAGGGAGGAGGGCGGGCGAGGAGGAGGAGGAGGACGAAGAGGAGAGGGAGGGAGGGAGGGAGGGAGGGAGGGAGGGAGGGAGGGAGGGAGGGAGGGAGGAGGAGGAGGGGGAGGGGGAGGGGGAGGGGGAGATCCGTAGCCCCTGGCTCAAGCCATTCCCCTCCCATTTGGAGGGGTAAGGGCTCGAGGTGGCGCAGCGCCAGGTTGTTTCGCAGCTCGGAGCACCGCCCCGACGGTCAGAGCTGCCAGCACACCGAACCGTCTGCAGCGATGGGCAAGGGTGGCAGCGGCAAGGACAAGGCCAAGAAGAGCCAGGGCCAGGGGAAGGGCAGGACTCGCCCCCCCCAGGCTCAGTCCATGTCGCAGGCGCCGTCATTTTTTTCGTGGACATGCCCAGGGTGCCACGCCCTAGTCAGCTTACAAGACCAATGGTGCTGGAGATGCGGCGTTCACTGGGTAGCTGAGGTGACATCGTCGGGCAGCGGGGTCTCCACACCGCAGCGTAAGGCACAGCAGCCTTCAGGCGCGGCGAGGGAGCCCAACACGTCAAACAAACAGCATATTCAGAAGCTGCAGGGCACGCTGGACTCATTGAAGGCGCTGGCGGCGAAGCAGACTGGCGCGGACGAGGAGTCCACGATGGAAGCGTCTGAGGCCATCGCGGCGGTCCTGGAGAAGTTGCGTGAGGAGCGCGACAGCGAGAAGACAGTGTCCCAGCGGCAGCAGGCACAGCTCGCCAAGCTGAACAGAACCCAGAAGCAGCTGGAGGCCCAGACGCGTTATGTTCAGGAGCAGATGCAGGCGTTTCAGGACCTAGGGGTCAAGAAGGCGCTTTTGCAGGCCGAGGTTCAAGCAGCCAAGGCCACGCAGGCGGAGTTGGAAGATAAAGTGGCGGCTCTCAGGCTGCCGCAAGAGGCGGTGTATGATCTCTACACGACGCTTCCAGGGCTCCCCGACCCGATGCCAGCGGGGAAAGGACAGGCCGTGGGTGCGCTCAGCCAGTTCGGGGTCGCCAACGGACAGATGGACGCGCAGGCCTTCCTCAACGGTATGAACTTCCTCAGCACGGGGCTTGCCCCGAGTCTCATGCAGGAGCTCTGGCAACCCATGGAGAGCTTCGCCGCGGAGATCCGCGCCCGCGGTGGGACGACGCCACCTGCGGCCGCCGCCACCAGCGCCGCGCCGCAGACCGCGGAAGCTGGGCAGCCCGTGGCGGCAGCACGCGAGGAGGCGGCGGCGGCGGAGCATCGCGCTGATGCTGATGTCCCCATGGCCGCGGCGGCGTTGGCGGGCCGACGGGTCGCAGACGAGGCGCTGGCGAGCCAGGCGGACAAGAAGCTGAAGAGCGAGGGCGATCAGGCAGCGGCTGCGGAGGCTGCGGCTCAGGCCGCAGGCCCATCGCGAGGGTAACACCTTGCCGGCGGCTGCCGCCGCCGAGGGGCTGCAGGTGCTCACCGTCAACGGCAATTGCTGGACGACTGCAGCCAACCTCATCAAGCTCAGTGAGGCTCACATAGTACTGGTTCAAGAACATAAGCTTCATGGTCGACGCCTTCTTGAGGCGAGGGAAGCGATGCGCAGGCTGGGTTGGAAGACATTCTTTACTCAGTGCGAGGTCACGACAGCCATGGGGCGCTCGGCAGGAGTAGCCATTTTTGTTCGTGCGCATCTCGATGCCTGGAGCGACCCTCGGCAGCAACATGATATTGTAGCGCATCGCTTGATTCACGTATACTTCCGCAGCAAAGAGCTTGGCATCATGTCTCTGTACTGTGCGTACTTCCACGACAGCGAGGGTCTGTCGCGTAGGAATGTGCAGATGGCGCAGATCCTTGGACATGACATCTTGCAGCGTTCTCTTCCTTTTGTGATCGGCGCAGACTTCAACATGGAACCGTCCCTGGTCCGTGAAGCCTTCGCTCCGCGCAAGTGGAATGGCCAGGTTCTGATCCCAGATCCGATGGTCACCTGCTGCAACACAACGCCAGGCAAATGCTATGATTTCTTTATTGTCAGCAAGCCGATGCTACATGCCATTCGGAATGCCAGCACGGACACGAACACGGACATTTTCCCTCACCGTCCTGTAACAGTACGGTTTCACACTCGAGTTGATGACATCAGGGTTCAGAGGATGATTCAGTTTGCGAAGCTGCCCGTGGACCTCCCCATAGGCCCCGCCCCGCAGGCGCCCGACTATGAGGATCTGCAGGACAGGCTTGAGCACCTCCTGAGGCCCATGAAGATTGAGGGTGGATACCGGCTACCGCAGGGAGGGGAAGTGAATCTACTTCAGAGCGAACTTGACGAAGTATATAGGAGCTGGTGTTCAAAAGCGCGGGGGGAACTTGAGGGAACTCTGCAACAGACTCCAGAAGGTCTCAAAGGAGGTCAGCCGTATGATTCTTCGGAGGTGCCTCTTGGGGAGTTGTTGTGCGCTCGGAGGAGCCCCGCGAGAAGCCCTTATAGAGCGCTGCGCTGGTTAGGACGCAGATGCCACGAAATCGCAAGTTTGGTGCAGTCAGGTAAATATTATACTCACGCTAACTACTTCACAAAGCTCCTCAAGGCCACCTATAGGGCTACAGAGACAGGAGGCATTTTCAGGTACCACTACCCTGGAGGACGCGAGGCCTGGATGGGCCTACTGAAGGCGGCTCTTGGATGCTCTTGGGTACATTACGAGATCCTGCTTCTAGATGTGATTGTGAACACTTTCAAAGCCCTGCAGCAGTTCGCAGATCATGTCGCCGCTCGGAGCCTGCCGCGAGAGAAGTCGGACAAGGCAGCCAAGTGGAGCGACTGGTGCACGGATGCCCTCGCAGGTGGAGCCAAGTGGGCGCGCGCGTGCACCAAGGTGGCAAGCGATCGTAAACAGGACCTCCACCCCACTGATGATGGCTACCACACGTCGTGTCTAACTCGTCAATTGGAGGAGGAGGAGGTGAAGTGGAGCAAAGCTTTGGGGGGGGATGCCATAGAGGAGAAGGAGGTGATTTGGCCGAAAGACATGGTGATCCCGAACCCCCCGAGTATAGAGGAGATTCGTGCCCTAAGCAGTTCGTTTAACAGAGCCACCATTGCTGTGGATGGTTTCCATCCTCGACACTTTATGCTGCTTTGTGACGAGGCGCTAGGTGTTTTCCAGCAGGTTATGGCTGCTATGACGGTCGCGGGCGCGGTGCCCACCTGGATGAGGAAGCTGGTCCTCGCCCTTTTTCGCAAGCCAGTCTCGGGGAGGAGGCCGATTTGGTTCTTCCAGAGCGCGGTGAGGCTGGTGTCCAGGTGGCATTCTAGAGATTGCGAGAGATGGGAGCACAAGTTGAAGGATTGGGGAGTGTTCAGCATGAGGGCAGGCAGGTCGCCGGTTGACACAGCGTGGCGGCAGCAGGTTCGAGGGGACTTGGCGACTGCAGAACGCAAGCACGTGCTCAGCCTTCTTGCAGACCTCACTCAGTGCCACGAGCACGTGCAGTACCCCCAGCTTGTGCAGAGTGCGATAGAATGGCAGTATCCGTTGTGCACTTTAAGGTTTGCACTGCACACGTATGCGTGGGAGCGGATACTCAATTTAGATGGAGTGGTGCCCCAAGGGGATTTTACCACATCAGGGGATTGTCGTTGGAAGCAGTACGGCTACGTTTGAAATGAAGGTTTATTGCATTCCCACGATAAACATATTCCTGGAGCAGGGGTTTTCGACGGAGTTGGCGGTCCATGTTGATGATTTCAGCCTAAATGAAAGATGCGCAGACATGGTCACGTGCGTCAGGAACTTGGCTGCCGCCCTTGCTTTTCTGATAGACCTCCTCTCTCAGCTCTTCAATCTGACTTTCGCGATGAAGAAGTTCTGTATCGCAGGCACCAGCGTGGATCTGGTGCGTATTGCCATGCTGAATCTCGCCCAGTATGCAGGCCAGCATGATGTATCGCTGGTCAATTTAGGCGTGGATTTCAACCCAGGCAAACATAAGAGTGTCAAACATGCGAAGCAGAAGAGGAGGGAGAGGCGGGTGAAGCAATCGGGGAGGATCAATAAGATTATGAGTTTATAAAATCAGAAACGCTCCAGGGCTAAGATATGGTTTTGCGGGGCAAAGCCTGCGACTACCTATGGCGAAGAGGTGGTGGGCTGGAACCCCCGAGAGATTCGACGCCTGCGGACGCAGGCCGCAGGCACTAGGACTTTCGAGCTGTGGAGCAGATCTCAAATTGGCCTTCGCGCTCGAACCTCAACGAGACCCTTTGAAGCGCGCCTGTGCGACTATGACACGCTATGCGAAAGAGTTTTGGCTGGCCTCTGATTTGATGCATAGACCTGGAGATTGCCTCACCATAGGGGAGCTCCATAGGATCCTCAACGTGGTTCGAGAGTACCAGGACCGGCGTGAACTGGCCTCTTGGGACACAAGATCGTGGGGACCTGTGGGGGACATGCTTCTCTGGATGGGCAAGGCGTCTTGGAGCATTCGTGGGCCAGGTATGTTTACTAAGCGGTCAGGGGCCCCATCTGTGCTCACGGAGATCCCCTACGTTCAGGTATCCAACTACCTCTTCAAGGATCTAGGTACGGAGCTTGTGGCCGAGATTATGCAGAAGTGCCTGAGCTCTAGTGAACACCCTAGAGCACAGGATATTCTGGAGGGAGGTCTCTGGACGGATCCGCCCCGCGCGTTTTGGAATGGCTCCAAGGGGAAACACCTCAGGCGTGTCGTCAAACAGGCGTTCACTAGAAGCTTCGTTACGGCACAGCATCTCCATCGCTGGAGATACCAGGTGGAGCCAACTTGCCCTTTCTGCAGGAACCCGCAGGCGCTAGACAGCGTCTGGCACAGGGTGTTCCAGTGCCCGCACTTTGAGGAGCTGAGGCAGGAGCACATGCCGATAGAGTGGGTGGAGGCTGGACTGGAAGCGGGGGAGGGGGATCCTTTCTTCACGAACCTTTGGTTACCTCGCCCAGACGGGGTGTTCCCGCGAGTTGGGGTGGGGAAGTCAGATACGCTGGGCCTGAGGGCCCGATTTCCGAGTTTCGTTTCTCGAAGGCGGTCCACATCTATTCTGATGGGTCGCGCTATGGAGGAAAGTATGAGCAGGTGGCCAGGGCAGGTTGGTCGGCGGTGGCGGTCAATGATGAAGGAGGACTTGTTTCTGCGGTGTATGGCAATGTTCCTGGTGTCCTTCCTCAGAGCGCCGTTTTCGGAGAGTGTTATGGGCTTCTTCAGGCTCTGAACCACCTTGGAGATGACCCGGAGAGGGAGGAGCCTGACCGCCCTTTTGTGATTCATGTGGGCCGCAAGAGCCTGGCGTCTGCTAGTGATAAATGTTCGGCCACCTCGGGCAACACTCCGCTTGCAGAAGTTTGGCGGGCCCTTTTTTTGCGAAGTCGTATCCCACATGGGTGCTGGGAAAAAGTCAAGGCCCACACCACTGAGGAGCTTTCAGGGATCCCGCTTCGCCACCAGAGAGGCAATGATCGTGCTGATGAGTTCGCCAAGGATGGGGCGAAGATCCATCCGATGACGCTGGAGAACATCCACCGATATGAAGTCATGTCCTCTGGCTGGAGTGATGTCGCCTTAGGAGTAGCAAACATCTTAGTTGAATGTCCAAAGGCCCAAGAGCTGTTTGGGAAACTGGACCGCACTGTCGCGCTTTCGGGGGCCCCGCCCAGGGCTGCGAGTAAGCGCTCTCGCGCCGTTTTGTGGAACGGCCCCATGTGGAGGTGCAGCAGGTGCGCGAAAGGATTCAGGTCCAAAGTAGCAAAGGGTGTGTGCGCTGCCCTCACGCCTGCTCTGAGAAAGATCAGAGATTTGGAGGTTGAGCCCGCCCACAAGTTGTACGTTTGCAAAGTGATAGAGTCAGGCTTGCCCGTGGTTTTCTGTTTGCGGTGCGGGGCCTACACCACTGGCCCTGCCAGGGCCTTGGGGGCCCCGTGCGTCAAAATCTTCAGGCAACAGAGGGCGCAGCTTCTTGGCGGGAAGTTGCCGTGGCCCCGTGGTAAGCACGTCTCAAAACCGTGGGCCCTAGAGTCTCCGTCTCCCGAAAGGGAATGGTGGTCGCGGCTCCAACATGTATAATCTGCTTCTTTTCCCAAGTCAGCCCTGTCGAGCCCAGTTCGAGGGAGCAGTGAGAGCGCCAACGGTAAAAAGGGGGAAGGGAGGGGGAGGGGGAGGGGGAGGGGGAGGGGAGGGGGAGGAGGAGGGAGGAGGAGGAGGAGGAAGGAGGAGGAGGAGGAGGAGGGGAGGAGGAGGAGGAGGAGGAGGAGGAGGAGAGGGGGAGGAGGGGGAGGAGGGGGAGGGGGAGGGGGAGGGGGAGGGGGAGGGAGGGGGAGGGGGAGGGGAGGGGGAGGGGAGGGGGAGGGGGAGGGGGAGGGGGAGGGGGAGGGGAGGGGGAGGGGGGGGGAGGGGAGGGGGGAGGGGAGGGGGAGGGGGGGGGAGGGGGAGGGGGAGGGGGAGGGGGGGGAGGGGAGGGGGAGGGAGGAGGGGGAGGGGGAGGGGGAGGGGGGAGGAGGAGGAGGGGCGAGGGGGAGGAGGAGGGGGAGGGGGAGAGGAGGAGGGCCCCCTCCCCGTCTCCAACTTTTGGTGGTGGTGGTGGAAAACGAGCCCCTCAAGCGAGGAGCGGGGAGGGCTCGGCGAGGGCCTTCGGAGGGTTCGAGGGATCCCTGGATTTCAGTCGGGCCTGTCCCTCCACTCTACAGGGGGGAACATGCACAAATAGTCGCAAAGGATAGTCAGGGGAGGATGTGTTGTCGTTTTTTGTTTTTTTGTGTGTGGGTTTGTGTTTTTGTCGATTCTGTATTCTCGCTCTTCAGGGAAAATTAAGTATGGTTTGACTATTTTGCATTTTTCGCCCAAAATCCGCCTGTAGGGGGACGTGCCCGACCTGATCCTGAGGTCCGAGGGCTCGAGGCTCCGACGACCGGCCAGCCTTCCTGGGGATCGGGGGTCGAGGGTCCGCCGATGACCGTCGAGGGTCCGGAGGGATCGGGGGTCGAGGGTCCGCCGATGACCGTCGAGGGTGCGGAGGGATCGGGGGTCGAGGGTCCGATGACCGACGGGTGAGGGTCCGGAGGGATCGGGGGTCGAGGGTCCGCCGATGACCGTCGAGGGTCCGGAGGGATCGGGGATCGAGGGTCCGATGACCGACGGGTGAGGGTCCGGAGGGATCGGGGGTCGAGGGTCCGATGATCGGTTTTTCGTCTGGGACCAGTCTCTCGTGTTTCGGGCGGAGTCGTTTCTTGACGGCCCTGAGGCCCGGCAAGCGCCCCTGGAGACTGAAAATGGGGAGGCACCTTCCGTCGTGTTTTTTGTCATGACTCGGTGGGGTCTGGGCCTCGTGCCTGCCATCGTCAGGCGGAGCTAGGACGAGGATCAATCCGTTCCAGAGCGTTCTGGAACGCTCTCGGGGCCTTCCGGAACGCTCTGAGAAGGCCGCGGCGCCCGAGACATCTGCCAGAGTTGCCTGATCTCAGAGAGTATCGATTTATCATCACCCGTTTTTGTCTTCGTCTTGGCTTCGACTTGCATCGCACTGTCCCCCGCGCTGATCGCTCCAGGAGCAGCGCCATCGCGCTGGCCTGCGATGTGAGTGGCTATACGTCAGGTTGACCTGTTGCTGGGGTAACCTGTGGTGCGGGCCCACTGGGGAAAATAGTAAAAAATAGTCTGGGGGACATTTTTGTTGCGTCTTATTGACTATGTTTGCACATTGTCTGGGTATGGGGCGAATTTTTGAGTATTGTTGACTATGTATGAATATTTTCACTCACTGTTCACTTATCCTCCAAAATCCCCCTGTAGAAGAATCAAAACTGTGCACATGCACCGATTCTGGCCAGGCCCATCCTGAGCCCATGATCGGTGCATACGCCCTCCTACCTTGGCCAGGAAGGCATATGCACCGATCCTGGGTCAAGGATGGGCCCTGCCAGGATCGGTGCATGAGCACAGTTCTCTTCGCTCGACATGTCGGGGGACACTCCCGACTTACCTCAACCCTGGATGGCCGCATGCGATGCACTAGCAGCGGCTTGTGCGCTCCGATGCGGCCTTCCCGCGGCCCCGAGAGCCGCGCACCCCAGACGTCACTCCTTGCCTGTGGTCGCTCTCGCGTCTGGCCGAGCTGATCTGGGGCAGCGGCAAGGGGAGACAGGCATACGCGCTGGTCGTTGAAAGTAGGTATTTTTGGACTCTCAGATCCCTATCTACTTCAAGCGCCTTCCTACTTCAAGAATCGACACGCTTTTGCTGTGTTTTGTTATTCTCAGGGGGTGCCTGGACCCAGTCAACTCAATCCGCCTTCCTACTTCATGTTTTTACCTAGTTCTTCCGACCGACGTGTAGGGGTAAGTCGGGCCTGTCCCTCTACAGGAGGAATTTTCAACATTTTTTGAACATGAGATATCCGGGGGCCATGTTTTGAATCTTTCTTTTTGTGTGTTGAAGATGGTTTGGCGTGTTTTCGATTTGTCGTCCAAAATCCGCCTGTCGGGGGACATGCCCGACTTGAGCATTGGGGCGGATTCACCGACCCCCAATCGCCCATTGATCGCCGATATGGGCCCGATGGCCTCAACTTGCCCAGGAACGTGGGATTCACTACCTGGGGGCCCATCGCCAGTGCGTCGGCGACGCATCTCCGATTCCAGGGGGCGACATTTCGCCAGCGACGTGTCGCACATGCATCGGTGATGTATCGCGACGCACGCGTCCCCCCCAATTCGAGTATGGGATCGACGACACAATTCATTTACTCCAAAATTGGGCTTTCCGTCGAACCTACCAACAATGCGGAGAATCGTATGTAGATCTGTGGAGCATTCTATGCATTTGTTCTTGGCTTTCTCTGCGAAGTACAAATCTTGGGGTAAGTCAGTTCTGTAGCCGATTCTATAATCCAACCAATGCCAGCCACCCCCCCATCGTTGCCCCCCGTGGATCGCTCCACGAGCAGCAGCAGCAGCAGCAGCAGCAGCGCCAGCGGGCCGGCTCCCGCAGGGGCGCCCCCAGCACGCGGGGCCGCTGCAGCGCCGCGGTGGCCGCCGGCGACGGGCCCCCCCGCGGCAGCGCCGCGCTCCGCCGTCGCGCGCGGCTTGGCTGGCGCGGGAGCGAGCAAAAGGTTTGGCGCCCAGCCGTCGTCGAGGAGTTCCGCCTGCTGGCGCCCCCCCTCTGCCGTAGGGTGCCTCGCTAAACGTGGCGGGCAGGGCGCGGAACTCAAATAAAAAAACAGGAAGATTTGCTGCCGCGCAAGAGTGGCCCCTCGCTGGAGTGACCTTTGGTGCGGGCTCATCGGGGCCTCCCCGATCGCTGAGCGCGAGGCGGTGGCAGCGGCCTGCGCGTCTAGGTTTCGGCCCTCCGAAGCAGGCAGCAGCAGGCAGTCCGGTCGGGTGGCCGTCCTATCTCACTCCGGGTCGTCCACACGATCGTCCAGCCCCAGGGCAAGTTGCAGGAGGGCGCCAACGCAATGCTTTTGGCCAGCTGTCTGCCATCGTGCCTACTCGCTGAGCCAGCCTGTACTGTCGTCGTAGCAATGGGACCCTCCAGTCTTCCATGGGATATGGTATTGGGGCAGCATACACTTTCAGCCTCATCCTCCGCATTGTGTTGTCCTACGGCTCGTCTTCCAGGCGAATCCAACCAACGATTGTTTGAACATCCTCCGTTGAACCACAGTGAGCTCAACTGCGACCGTGCCATTGCAGAAGACGAGAGGCCAAACAATACCGTCTGAGTAATTACTGTGCCGAGGAACTTGATCCAGGAGTACATGCTTAGTTGTTTGTCCATTAAGATGTCGCGATGCTTATGGAATACCATCCATGCTGTTTTGAGCCCGATGTCCAACCTCAAAAGTACTCCTCGAACGTAGGTTGCCGCACAACTTCCTTCCAACATATTTGTGGGCCATGTCACCGTTCAGAACGTCCGCGGGTTCGCCTCCAACGTCCAGCGAACCCGCGTTGATGTCGCATACTGTCGTAAATACATGTGTATTTCCCGCGTTCAGGCTGAGACCTTGTTTAGCAAGTTCCTTTTTGAGCGCCGTGGCCATTATGATGAGATCCGCACGTGATGCAGCGACAATCATGGTGTCGTCCGCGCATCTGTTATTTTGGGCGCCCCCATTATCAATTAGAACGTTTTTTTCTCATCTACCCGGACCTTACATTTGCGAAGTGCTGATTCGAACCCCGCATTGAAAAAGCAATGGGCTCAGGGCCTCGTTTTGATTGACGCACCTTTGTATTTCAGAACAACGAGAACCGCGAACTCGCCCGCGTTGGTTTGTATAGATAACGTGTAACTTTGCGATGTATTTTTCTCCCACGCCTTGGCTCTGGAACGAGTCTAGCAGCGGTTGGAGTTCAATTTGATCGAAGGCCTTGCTCATGTCCAGGATCAAACACCACAGGCACATTCCATTACAAGCACTTGCCGCACACAGTTTCGAATACGATGAAAGCTTCATCCACCGATCGTTCAAAGCGAAATCCCATTTGGTCGTCTGATTGTTGGGCGTCCAACTCGCCGCGAATGCGGTGGTACAGTAGACGCGCGAAGAGTTTGTATGAGATTCCCAAAATTTCGACGTGCCTCCAGTTCTGCTGAAAGCTTAGGTCACCAGCCTTCGGTAGCATCGAAAACGTTATCTCTATCCAGGTCGGGTCAATTGCGCCCTCACTAAACTTGTATTGAAAAGTCAAGTAGAAATGCTTTGACCATTTCCACCACGATCCCAATCTCATCTTAACCTCTCCAGAGTTTCATCGATTTCAGTGCACGTCGAAGCTCCCACATAGTGAGAGTGCGTACCCTCGTAGAGCAGCCGACCAATACATGTATATACATATACATATCTTGCAGATACGCAGAAGATGATCCAGATGAGTACGTCCATCCGGTCTTGAAGATCCCCTCCAAGTAGTTGGGCAAAATCATTTGGCCTCGCTTTCGCGCCAGATTCGACTTCTGGAGAACATGCTGGTAGTCTCCTTGCGTCGTTGATCTGGTCGAGCTCGATTAACTCGTCCAGGATAAATTGAAACTTACACTTTTTGGTTTTCTGCGCTCCCTGCGGCCCCCAACCAGCCGCGCACCAGATGTCTTTCTTACCCAGGGTCACTCGTGCGTGTAGCCGAAAGACTCTAGGCCTCCCAGATCGGGTCCAAGTAGAGGGGGTCGAAGGATCGCGCCGCATCGCCGATGCGTCGCCCATGCATCGTCGATGCATCGTCGATGTTTGCGATGCATCGGCGACGTCGGCGTGGAGAAAGTCGGGCTCCACATCGAGCCGCATCGCCGATGCATCGGCGCCATCCTCCGACCCCATCTACTCGGACCCCATGGAGACGACACCGAGAGCGTTTTGTTTGGGGGGGGCATTCCAGAGAGGGCTTCGTCTTCGAGGATCGATGGGGGAGGGCACCTCTTCCTGGGCGGAAGGGCGGCGGAAGGGCGTCGGAAGTACAACGAGGCCGCCTCTGCTGGCGGAAGCTGGCGGAAGGGTGGCAGCCGGCGGAGGTGAAAGATGCGCCCCCAAGAGATGAGCACGTTTTTGGGTTCAGAGTTTCCGGAACCCGCCTTTTTTTCAGGAGGGGAAAAAACACACAGACACAATTAATCGTCGATTCCCCAGAAAATATGGGAAGATATGGGCAGCGGGGGGGAAGACAAAAACCTAAAGAATATGGGAAAATATGGGGAATCCTGTTATTTGTATGTATTTATTTGTGTGTCCTTAGGCCCCTTCATGTTGGCACTGGGCCACAACGCGCGCGGTGTGCCCCCCCCCCCCTCCCCCCCGCAGTGACGTAGCGCCCCCCCCCCCCCTCCAGTGCGCCTCTGGCACTGCCGCGACCGCGTCCGGAGTCGCATGCTGTCACAGCGGTGGACGAGGGGCGTTGCGTTGTGTCCCCCCTCCGCCCCCCCCCCCGCTCTTTCCCATATCGCCCCTTCGCCCCTCCCCCGTTGCGTTATGTCGCCCCTTCGCCCCCCCCCCCACCCGCTCTGTCCCCTATCGCCCGCGATCCTGCCGCGAAGAAACTGAGCCTTCGCACAGGCAGACACGTCCAGAGGCCCGCGCTGATCTTGGATCGCCGCTGGGAAGCCCCCCTTCCTGGCGCGAAGCGCGCCGGGGGCGGCGCCGGAGGCGCCCAGCCGTCGTCGAAAAATAACAATCTGCGACCCTTTTGCGAGCCCTGCTTTCGGATAGTCGCGAGGCATTCTTATCGGGGGCGGACAGAACCCCCAACAGTGACACGTCGATTAGTGAATTGTCCGTTTTCGGCTCTCGAGAGGGCGCCGCGGCCGCTATTTTCCAGGCTTGCGCCCGCCAGGTTTGGGCCTCAGGTCGTTTTCGCTAAACCACGTTTTACTAAAGGGAGGTCTGTCCATCCCCGATCTTAGGTCGGCGGCGCCGGACCCCCTTCTTATTGGCGGCGCCTCCGCCCCTGGCGCGCCCTGCGCGCCAGGGTGAGGGGTCCAATCGACGCCGGGGCTTTGGACGCCCGCGACGGGGCTCACTTGGCTGCAGGCCTCCTATAAGTTCTGACCCCGAGCAAGTTTTTCGGGGGCGGACAGAACCAGAACCCCCGACAGTGACACGTCGATTAGTGAATTGTCCGTTTTCGGTTCTCGAGAGGGCGCCGCGGCCGTTATTTTCCAGGCTTGCGCCCGCCAGGTTTGGGCCTCAGGTCGTTTCACTAAACCACGTTTTACTAAAGGGAGGTCTGTCCATCCCCGAGTTTAGTCGAGAGCTAACCTGCATAGTGCATGGGCAAGTAGTGTTCGCAAATGAGCGACAGCAGAAAGCGGGTTCGGTTCCGCCCGTTTGGCGCGTACGTTCCCCGCGTGAGGTCGCGCGTAGGTGCCCTTGTTTCCGATGTAACCGCCCGCCACTTCCGTGGGCTTCTGGGAGCCTCGGCGGAGGTGGGGGCAACGCGCATCATGAAGTCGGGCCTGTCGTCCTACAGGAGGAACATTTGAGACTGGTCAAAACAATAGTCTGGGGACGATTTTTATACTATGTTTGACCATTTGGAGTTGTTTTATTTATTTTATTTTCCACTGTTCGCCCACAGTCCGCCTGTAGGGGGGCACGCCCGACCTACAGCGCATCACTTGGGGACCCCGCTGCTCCTTGGGAGGGGCCGCCGGCCCCGAGGGAGACACCCGAGACCGGCGGGCCCCAAGGCTCGGGGCTTGTCGGCGAGCGGGCCCCCGGGGGCGAGACGGAGCTTGGGTCAAAGCCGGGTCTGTCCCTCTGCAGGGGGATTCTTCAAAAACAGTCAGATATGAGTCTGGGGGCGAGTTTCTCTCAAGTTTTTCATATTTTGGGGGGTATCTCTTCGACGATTCTTCAGTTTGTCCTCCCACACCCGCCTGTAGGGGGGACACGCCCGACCAAAGCTTAGGTCGGGCAGTATCCCCCACACAGCTGGATCTTGGACAAAAAGGTACGCGGAACGAGTCGAACGAAAATCGCCGAATCGTCCCTGGACCGCTCTTCTAATGCAGTCTTTGAGCATACCCCCTGCAGAGAAACAGGTGCCCGACCGAAGACGGAGCCTGGGCCTCCCACTCGGGGGGCGCCGCGCAGCGAGCGGCCCCCCTGCGGGTGAGAGCGGTCGCGCCGCATCGCCGGTGCTCAGAGGAGGGAGAACTACCCTGACCTTCCAGGAGGGCAAAGAAATAGCGCCCGACCTAAAAACCTATCCCAGAGCTATTCTGCGTCTTGGTTTTAGGCTGTTTCGTTTAGTTTTTTAGATTTTTAGATCTCCAGTGTTAAAAAATAACTCTCTGGAAGGTCAGGGTAACGTGCTCATATACCTTGGTGGGCCCTGGGAAACGACAGGGCCGTTTTTGTCACCGGCTCCGTTTTGCCGTTCTCTTACCGGCTCCGACGCCGTGGTTGTTGCCCTTTCCATGTTCAAGGGGCACTGTTTCTGAAACGGTGAACAAACGGCCCTGCCGTTTCCGGGGCCCACAAAGTCATATACTGCTACCCTGGCCTCGGCCTCGTTTACCCATTTCTCATGGCGCCAACATCGCAGAGCGGGCGTCGTTCGGAAAACGATGGGGTGGGCCCGGGGTGTCCTGGAGAAGTTCGTGGGGGGAGGCGGAGGAGGAGGAGCAGAAAGAGGGAGGAGGTCCCGAGCGATGGGGGCACCGAAAGCTGTGGAGCAGCGACAAAGGATGGCTGTCAGGCACAGGTCATGCACACTCAGGTCCCGAGCGATGGGGGCACCGAAAGCTGTGGAGCAGCGACAAAGGACGGCTGTCAGGCACAGCTCATGCACACTCTTGCACCCCCAACCTAGCCTATTACACGATGAGGTCGGAGGCCCCTGAGCTTGCGAAAAGGCAAGGTCGCTCAATTGACAACGTACCTGTGCGAGGGTCGAGCCGTCTCGTTATACGAGAGATGGCTTGCTCCTGGTTCGAACGGGTCGTAGCGACAGAAGACGGACCGACACATCGAGCTTCTAGCTTACGATTGCGGCCTTGCGACATGGTACACGCCCCGCACGGCAAGCAATTCACATGCGCGCCGAACCGTTCCGCACGATGGCCCAGCGCTGTGAGTGCCTGCGCGATCATGCTCCCACCGTCCTCCTCGACGGCGACGGCGACGACCCCCCCGCCGTCCCCGTCCACGGGCCCGTCCTCGGGGCCTGCAGCAGCAGGCTCGAGGTCACGGGCTGCTCGACGCGCCACGGCGACAGAACCTGTCTGACGGCGGTATACCTCAGGCGTGAGGCTGGAAAACCTGACGGCAGAGCACGGCACAATCCAGATGGTTGGCAGGGCTGCCGTCGGAGAGCACGGGAGGGGATTTGAGGTGCGGGCCCAGCGGTTACACGATCGACCACGATATCCCGACAATCGATCGCACACCCTCGAATCATGATTTTCTTGGACAACGGGGGCCAGTGGAGGGGGAGTTCGGCGAGGCTCGGGCACGTCGACCCGCGGCTGGAGCCCATCAGCCCTTCTGGCCACCGCCCTGGTCATCCAAAACCAGCACGAGCATCCTTGACGAATGCAGCAAGAAGAATATGTTGATGTTGTTCTAGGGTCTGGGCTACCATATGCGCGCGTGCATTTGTTTCGCAAAATGGTCTGCGCATGCGTTGCCAATGCAATCCAGATACGAGGCCAATGGGTCAGCCAGCACATCTTCTACAGGCCTGTGTGACGGGACCCAAGAAAACCTCGGCACATCGTCCTTGCACCTGCTGTGCAAAGCTCTCCAGACGGACGCGCTACGAGACTCGGCATTTACATTATGGGGCCCCTAAGCGCGGCCAGCTTTGACAAGCGACACGTGGCCTGAGATTAGATCAGTATCACTGCCTGCAAACTGCGCAGCCATCCGCGCCGCATGATACTCTACGCGGTACCGTCTGGATAGGCCCTGGTGGCGCTCCGTGAACCGCTCTAAGCATTATGCCGGACTCGTCGAGCTCGATAACTGGCCAGCCACAGCGAGTGAGCCCTGGCGTCGGCGATGCGAAGCCAGAACCGTCCGCGTGCACCCTCCGCCCCAAAACTCCCCGCCAGCCCCCCCATCCCGAGACGGGATACCCAGCGCAGGGATCGCCGGGCAGCGGCGGCTCGGGCGGCAGCACATAGCTAGTTCCGAGGCCCTGGGGCCCAGAACCGTGGTTAGAAATCATGGCGTCTCTGTGCTCCAGGACCTCATCTGGGGGCCGCTCTGCGTCGGGAACATTAAGAGCCTCGGGGCATCCAAACCATGGGTGGGCCTCCGTGCCTGGACAGTTTCTGCGCGCGAAACAATCGGGCGCGGACCGAAGGTCAATAGAGTGCAACCGAACAGGCGTCCACACACCTTCAGCGCACAGTGCCCGCGATGCGCCTTGCCCGCTAGCATCCTTGAAGAGCTACTCGCAAGGCACGACGCCAGCAAGACTCCTGACCCCCATCAGGAAGGCGCATGAGGATGCGGCTCGACTGAAACCGACGGATACCATCCTCGAGGAGGCGGCGCACATCCCAGGGGCAGAAACACAAATGGTCAATCACATATCCTTGGTCGGTTTTCAAAGCAGTGGGCGACACCATGGACCAACCGACCCTCGCCAGGGTAAGCCAGACCGAGTGGGAGTGGATGGGGCCTCGAGCTCCAGCCCACGTGACACGAGTGGCCAGCCGATCGCGGATCCGGGCCCATGCTCGGTGTAGGCGGGCATGATCGACTCTGCCTTCCCACGGCGCCGCGGCATATCGCCCAACGAGCGGAACGGAGGAATCAAATATCGGGTCGGCTCGATCGTCCTTCTGTGTGGCTAAATACAAAGCTGGGCACGACTTAGGCTTGACCCCAGCAAGACCCCGCGCGAACGTGTCCGAGATCCCAGAAACACCAGCCCCATGACCAGCTGCTGGGAGGCGCCCCGTTCTCCAGGGGTCTGAGCGGCCTCTCCGGCCGCACGCTTAAGCCCCAATCCTTTCTACGCTTGGCCTGCAAATTACGAGTGCAGTTGTTTCTTGCGCACGTCCCACCCTCGAACCATGCATCTCATGGCCTAGACTAAGTTTCGCGACTTTCTTAGCAATTCCGTGGGCGCGAACATGTCGAGTGAATCGCTTGCAACTGCGCGCGCAATCAGCCACAAAACCTGGTTTGCTCGGCTGTATGATGAGCCCCAACGGCCCAACGCCTCTTCTAAAAGTACGCACCGCCAAGGCCAGATCCTGAGAGCCGTCTCTTCCAACAGCTCCCTTACCAAGCCGGCGTCCAGACAAGTGAAAGCTAACGTGATCAAATCTCGAGGGTTCACACTTGGACAGATCTGCTGGGCTCGCATTAAGCTACGGTATAGCAGCACCTGTAGCATAGAAGTAGCTAGCGATCAGCCAGCTAGAACGCCTTGGTTAGGGAGTAAGAGAAGAAATGGCGCGAGAACGGCCGAAGTTGGCGGGTTTGGAGGTAGGACTGCGTCGCCAACCAGGCGCAACGGGAACTTCACCGCCCGTGCCTCATCTAACATTCGCGCTACTATAACCATTTAGTAGCATTTAATCATACCTACAAAAAGAGCGAGGCTGTCCTCTTCCAGTTCGCGGGCAATCTCGGCACCCAGGTTCAACGAGAAGGCGCTATCCGAGGAGGAACGGCCCGCCCCTGATCCCCATGCGCTTTCAAGGGGGTGGCTGGCTTCCCAGGGCGCGGCAAGAGAGCGGCGGAGATCGCCCCAAACTCGGGCAAGCGTCTGCATGAACGCAATCAACCTGCATCCCCCCTTTGGTTTCGGGAGGTGGACGAGCTGCGTGAGCAGACGTTGCGAGGGCCTAGTGGATAGGGCCTCGCAGCGCATAGACACAAATCCGCCAGGGCCTGAATCCAAAGATCGCATAAAACATCAAACTGCGCGGGGTGAAGTCGAATTGGCCTACTCGTGTCCCTCATGGGAACTTGAGCAGCGCCGCTCGGACATCACGAACCGACGTGGGGGGCAACTCGCCCCTTTCACCCGCGTCGGGCGGCAGGCTTGGGGCATCCACCCCATAGTGATCCCAAATCCCCACCCGCTCCCTCATCGAGCGAGCCGCGAGGAGGTGAGGTTGGGCTGAGGTCCGAGGCAGATGGTTAGCATCGCGCACTTCATCATTGAAACCGCACCCTCGAAATCAGGTCGGGCAAACACCTCGAGTCCCGTCTCAAAAAAACGGGCGAGTGAGTCCTCACAACATGAAGGCAGTCTTGCGATGCTGCTGCCTCGTGCCATCACCATTGACGTTCGCAGTGGCCATAAAGGTACTTACATGCACGAGCGCATCTCGGTTCCGACGGAGGTGCCTGGCCCGCCGAGCTGCGACCGCCCAGGCCTGCTCCGGCGGGCCAGGGCGCTCACGGCTACGAGCTGGTTTTGCATTGATATGAGGACGAAGTCTACTTTGCCAGCTCGGCCGAGGTGAAGCTGGGCCGCTGGTCCTACCAAATCGCATCGATTGAGCATCTCAAGCTCCAGGTTGGACAGAACCGCATCCCAAGCAAGCTGAAGTGATGCATCATCGCATGCCTCGCTGATTAAACTAGTGACCCCCGTCCAGTTCGTCGGGGACCGAGAGCATCCTGGCGGAGGCTGACGCGTGACAGCCTTAGGCTTTCTCAGTTCACGCGTCAAACCAGGCAAACCCTTACCGCGCCCGCTCATGCGCACAGGGAGGTGAGGGAGAGGACCGCGCCACTAAGTTTTGTGCAGCTATGAAATAGTCCATGCGCCGTCCTGGGAGAGACTGCCTACAGGTGGTCGCGGCGGGGACTGTCAGAACTCCCCCATTCCCGTGAATCCAAGACAAACCCCACAACTCCCCCACCTCCATATTGAAATTTCCGGCGGCCACCCAATCGTGGCTTGCGTGATTCAAACGCGAGAGGTATGCACATGGCTCTTCAAGTATGCTAGCGTTCCGCTCTGACCATCCTTCGATGACAAGCACACATGCTGATATACGCGAACCCCCCGGGCATGCCCCAGCGCACCTGGGCAGTTAGGGCTCTGACAGAAGCGAAAGCTGGCGCAGGCAAAACAAGGCGGCTGAGTAATCGAGACATGGCCGGGAGAGAGGATGGCCATGCCAGCGCGCGTACCTTCGCCCTGGCCCGTCAAGTGCGCCTCCGACCAGATGCCCCATCCAGCCCACGTCGCGAAATGCATGCTGAACGTATGCGAGGCGATGCCCAGGTACATGGTTTTCCTGAATTGCAACGACCAGGCGTGTTGACGTGCCCAAGTAGTCGCACATCTGGTTCTCGTCCGAGCAGTTGATGGTGGCGATCGTGCCCATCTCTGCTTTCACAGAGTGGAGCACTGCACCACCTGCTGCTTTCGCTCAAGGCGTCAACAGCTGCTTCCAGTCAGAGTGTCCATTAGTTCTGCCATCAGATTGCCTTCGGCTCGAGCCTCCTGCCCCCTGTAGCCTGCGTGGCCGCCTCCGCTCCTGGCGGAGGGCTCTTTGTCGCAGCAGGGGGACTGTGCGCGATCCTCCTCGCGGAGGCCCTGCGAGCAGCGCGCGTCTTCGCGCCGCCCCCGACTGCAGCGCCCAGGGCGCAGCCAGGCGAACTCGCGGCGGGGGCTGCGACCACCGTCTTCGCGGAGGCCCCGCGAACCACCACATTGGGCACGAGGCTCCCGACTGTTGACGGGCTCCGAGAGCCGCAGCCAGGCGAGTTAAGAGCCGCCGCGGGCCCCTTGTCGACAGGTCGCGCGAACAAGGGGTTGGCGTCAATCGCCCCAGCCACCGTGCCACTGGGCGAAGCCGCCTGCACGGTGAGGCAGCAGGCCCAACACGGCAACCAGCGGATCACTGTTGACTCACAGCTGGTCCCGCTACTGGCCCTTGTTCTCCGTCTTGGTACGCTTGGCCGTGCGCCAGCCTTGCATGCTTTCCACGAGCTTGCGGACCTGGCCACGCAACTCAGCCTCGTCTTCGGTGGCGTTGACTCCAGCGTTCTTGCCGAAGTCTCGAAGATATTCCAGGCCTTCGTCCTCTCCATCAGGCGCGGGGAGATCGAAATTCCTACCGACGGCGGCAGCTGCCGCAGTCCCTCCAGCAGCAGGCCGAGGCTCGGCTGCCTCGGATGCAGGAACTGCCCGAGCAGGCTCCTCGGCCTCTTTAGCTCGCTTGGCCTTTTCGTCGCGCTCGAACGTGCGAGCCTCCCCCAGCGTTGAGCCGGGCTTGTCCGGCATCGCACCAGAGCCGCCCAGCGCCGTGAGGATGTCCCCCAACTTGCTGATGGTGACGCCCAGGGATGACACCATATCCTCGGAGTCGCCTGCCGTATGCGGCCGCGGGATGTGGCTGGCCAGACGGGTCTGCTCCCCGGAGTTCTCCAACATCTACTTCTCGACGTCTGCGATGTTCCGCTCCTCTTCCTCGATAGTCTCCTGGGCTTTGGCGCGCGCCTCACGCGCCGCCTCCATAGCCTTCAAGTGCTTCTCCCTGCGATGCTGCAGCTTGCTGCTCTGGAAAGCCAGGGTGCGAAGCCTCGCTGGCATAGGCTTGGCCTCCTCCAGCTCCGCGCGCAAGCGGCTGCGCTCGGACTGCAACGGTGTCCGAGCAGCGGCAAGGCCGTCAGCCTTGAGCCCTTCAGTGGCTCTCAACGACTTGTCAACCTGTTTCAGTCTAGCCCGCTTCTGCGTGGAGGTAGCATTGGCAGGCAAAGACCCTCATCAACTTGCACCTGATCTGGTGGCGGCTGGCTCGCTGCAAGGCGAGCGTTGGCCTCCTCCAGCTGCTTCTCGAGCTGCGCCAGGCGAGAGGCGTGCCACGGCGGCGCCCCTCCTGAGCCAGGCTTGGCTCCTCCTCCTTGTGCGGCACCCCCATTCCCCCCTGCTGCCTTGGTACTGGGCGACGGCGGCGGGCGCGGCTTGAGGAACGCCGTGGCTTTGGCAACCCCACACTTTGAGCATGAAGCGAATGTCGATCGGTTGCGCCATGGCACCTGAGTGACAGGGTGGACACAGCGACGGCAGCACCAGTCCTCTGCTTGCACTCTACGCCGCTGGGCGTGTCGCGATAGTTTCGGGCCGTCATTGGTCATCGGGCACCCAGAACAAAACCATTTTGCGTGAGTAATCTGGATACCCATAGCGGTATCCACTTGTTCCCCAGGGGCATTCATAACCTTGAGTCAAAATGGCTACGGACAGGAAGAAGGAGGAGGAGGAGGAGAACGCGGGAGGAAGACAAGGAGGAACATGTTGCCGATGCTGCTGCTGCTGCTGACGACGACGACGATGATGATGATGATGATGATGATGATGATGATGATGATGCTGATGCTGATGCTGATGCTGATGATGATGATGCTGATGCTGATGATGATGATGATGATGATGATGATGATGATGATGCTGATGCTGATGCTGATGCTGATGCTGATGCTGATGCTGATGCTGATGCTGATGCTGC